>JAOQGH010000062.1:6288702-6298778 GCA_025769975.1 Gallinago jamesoni | reverse complement strand
CGGCCCTCCAGCCAGTTTTTAACCCAGCGGAGAGTATACCCATCTAAGCCATGAGCACCGAGTTTCTCCAGAAGAGAACTATGCTAACTATATGGTCCGTATTTGCCATTTGGAAAAATTCTGTGCTAGAAACAATGTTCCACAGATAAATATGGTAATATAGTACGCTACATGGCCTTTTTTGAAGCTAGCTCAAATCATTGCTGGTTTAATCTAAAAGGTATAATTGATTTGTCCCTTAAAGGCCTGATAAGTGTTCACTGAGTTATATAAACTTACTATCTCTCAAAGGTTAATTTTAGACAAAAATTCTCAGAGCACAGGGCACAGAATAAAAAAGACTAGAGACTGGCAATTACAGTAATAAGCTAATATTCTCCTAATGGAGGCTAGCAAATTTGTCAGGACCTGATACAATGGTCATTGAAGCAATTGTTCTGGCCATTACATCAATTCTTAGTGAGCATTTTGAAGAAAAGTGAAAAATGAGAATTCCAAGATATGTTATTGTTGGCTGTATACAATATTCATACATTTAATTATGTCTGTTTGCAGATAATTATTTTTTTCTCTTGAAGATTCTAGAGACATGAAAAATCATAAGCACTATCTACTGTAGTTCACTGCTTTAAATATGGAAGGACACTGTCAACAATCCAAAACATCTTTTTCCTTTATCTTCCCCCAGAGTTACAATTGAGTAACTACAATCAACTTATGATAACTGAATACGGTGTATAGAGCCTTTAAAGACAACATTATGTTTTAAATACAGACTTTTCTAATTGCTAAACAGATCCTAGTGCTAGCAATAGACACGTTTACCATTTGCCTATATTAGACCTTGTTTGGACTAAATACTAGCAAAGTATCAAGCTGCTGCACCTAGTTTTTTAACAAGGGAAGAGGACTCACAATACGGCACTGGCTGCCCCCTGCTATCATCTCCATTTCTGCTGAAACACACACAAAGACAATGTGGAAATCTTAAGTCATGGGAAAAGAAAGAAAAGAAAAAATAAAACATCATCAAATGATGGCAAAATATAAGGAGAAAGAGTTTACAATCTGTACAGATGCAAAAGGAACAAGCAATCATTCCTGTACCCATTTGGTATGGATATGCCTAAGAATCTAATGCTCTGAAGCTCCTATTTGGGTGTGAGGGTGACTTCATGTCACCTTTCTCTAATTACCTGTTCATTACTATAAAACATTGTCCCCTTCAATTAAGAAGCACAGAATATAGAGGATGTTTTCCAGACACTGATGGAAGCTCTGATGAGCAGATCAGTCTGCTCTTGGTCTCTTACTTTGGGAATTAAGCACTAAAGTCTAGCAGACTGCCTTCAAATTCATGTACTTCAATGAATTTTTCCTCTTGGAAGACATAATCCTGCTCATAGATGTTTTGCTCTTCATAGCATGCCATTGTTCTTTTCTCTTTCAGCAGGAGTTAAAAATGTTTAGCACCCTTTCAAACTGCCTGCAGATTATATTCACCTTAATTATATCAGCAAATTATTGCAGCCATCAGAAGATAAGAAACTGTGAAATAAAAGTAACTCGGCTGTCCTGCATACATACATTGAAAAATTTAAAATGCAAAAGACAAATGATGTTCTCAAAACACAGTTCACAGCAGTACCTCTATTATCTTTTGTATATCTGCCTAAGAAATCCATTGCTACTGTTTGCAAGTGACAGTGGTAATATTAAACCTGAGAATTTGAAAAGATGAAAATGAAAATGAAGAGGAAGAAAAGGCATAACTGCAATTGCAAGGAAAAAAGAAATCATTTGTTCAGTGTTTGACAGAAGTCTTCTGATATCTAGCCATAGTAACATGACTTAGGAATGCAGCTAAACATTTAGGGGTAGTGTAGAACAAGGCACTACCTTTTATATTCAGGGGGTCTGGATTAATGACTCTTCTTCTCCAAATCCGAACTGGAATAGAACTTAAGCAAAATTTAGTGATTTTGTACAAAAGTAGGTCCTGTTGCTTAGGTGGTGAAGAGGAACTCTGAGTCTGAACTAGTAATTTATTTACCAAAATCAGAATTTAGCATCAATGATTAAACAAAGATCAGAAGAACATAGTACAGAGGGAAGGAGAAGAACCTTGCCTCTGTATCTGGGACTGAGGACAAACTCACCCTAACAAATTTACAAGTACATCATATTTCATTCCAAACCTCTTACAGGGTTGGCATACTTACAGATGTTCATCTTTATTCCTTACAGTGTTGATACATTATCAAACAAAAACCATAGAAAGCTATAAACACATTTTTTTAAAAAAATCCAATTTGCGCATAAGCAAAAACATTCCCAAACAAACAAAACCAAAGCAAACCAACCAACCAACCAACCAAAAAAATCCAAACAACTCAAAACACATAAAATCCCAACCCACAAGCTCGGATGCTGAGAATAGTAAGAGGCCAAATATCTTCTCTTAAAGCAATCAAGTATTTTTTCTTAGAGAAATTGAGAATTGCACTTCAGATAAAAATTTCTTTAAAGATAGGTTAAAAGACTTAGGTAGAAGATAGAGGATATTTAATCTTATAATTAATATAACTAGACTCGTGGTAATGTTTTATGTCTCAGAGGATGATATGTCAAATAAATTCCTGTTATTCCAGCACCCCTTGTTATTCTGTAGAATGTCGTGGTTTCATTAATCACACTGAAGTGCAGCAATTATTTTTTAAATGTTTCCTGTGCAGTAAAATTGTTTTTACTATATCTTGGTATTTGCTTCTCTTATGACAACTATTTTCTGTTTTCATACTTGGAGCCTTTGCCTTCATTCTCACAGCTTTTGTCAGCCTTTGTTCACAATTGCAAAGCAGCCGAATCATTTCCCAGTTATAGCTCTGACACTGAGTGATCATTCATATCACAGTGTATTGAGTTTATTTACAAGTCATTGTACCATACGAAGCTTTCCATTATACTACACCCGTGATCCCAACTGAATCACGCACAGTTGATAATGATGCTATCCAGAGAGTTTTACCCCTATTTCACAGCACAAAATTCCTTTTTTTTGCAGCATACTGCAGCCATCCAAGGCAGTATCAAGGTTTCTGCATCACAGATAAGTAATGTCTTGATTCCTCTTCTCATCAAAGCATGAAAGAAAATTCTGTCTATGCAACCTATCACCATGAGGTGCTAGCGACTGACTCACAAGAGATCATGTTGGAAATACTGTATTTTACTTTGCTTGAAAATAAGAAATACCAGATGATCCCCAGGAAATTACTTGCATTATAACACAAGGATATCTTAAAGTCCTACATCCACAGCTAGACCACTGACTTCACTAAGGATCTCTTTCGGCTCTATTCGTTCAAATCATATAACAGCATGATGAGAATCGACTCACTAAACTACTTCTGGAAAATTGGAAGCCTGAAGTGAACAGCAACTCCGCATCAGAAAAGATTAAGTGCTACTCTGACTGTAGAAAGTTGTGCTAGTAGCATAGAAAGATAAAGCCAGCAAGGGTTTCAAATTTGAATAGGCCTATTTGAATAGGCAATAGGAGAGTCCCAGCTCCTGAGTCTGCAGAACAAGGTCACTGTGTCAGAGCCCCTGGCAGGATAACAGAAAACGCGTGAAAATTTGACTTGAACTCACCTGCACTACAGATGTGCTCACGGGCGAACTCCCCCACCACACAACTTCCCTGTGGCCTGTCTGGATTCAGGGACACAGACCAAGTGATGTAATATTTTTCATCTAAGAGTAAACAGCTGGAGAATAGGAATAAAACTCATAAGCTTTAGCAGGCTAGGGTTACTAAAGCAGAAATTAGTGACCCAACAGCCGGCTACCACTCTCCTACTTCGAGGATGCCATTAAATGCCTGCGTGGAGTGTGCTAGACACAAAGTAAATTGGAAAAAAAACTTTCTCTATGCCACTGTAAGCTCACAATCTCTATGTACCTCTTGAACACCGAGCCAGCAATTATTGTTTTTTCTGTTTTCTATTAATTTGCATAAATATATCTCATTACCATTTCTTGACTACTGCATGAATTAGTTCAGTAACCTATTCCACAATTTTTCAAACAGGAGGGACTGACCTTCCTTTACACAAGAACCAAACAGAATCACAAATTCTGCCTGGGGCAGAAATGCTGGGTGTATGTTTTACATTAAGGATGTAACAAATGAGATGATAATCGGAGTAATATCACTTTATTAAATATATCTGGAGCTACAGGAAAGAGGTGGGCCTGTTGGAACGGGTCCAGATGAGGGCCATGAAGATGATCAGAGGGAGGGAACACCTCTTCTATGAGATCAGGCTGGGAGAGTTGGGGTTGTTCAGCCTGGAGCAGAGAAGGCTCTGGGGAGAGCTTATTGCAACACTTCAATACTTAAGAGGGAAGAAAGATGAGGACAGACTTATAAGTAGAGCCTGTTGAGCTAGGACAAAGGGTAATGGTTTTAAACTAAAAGAGGGGAGATTTAGACTAGATATAAGTAAGAAATTTTTTATGTTGAGGGTGGTGAAACACTGGCACAGGTTGCCCAGACAGGTGGTAGGTGCTCCATCCCTGGAAACACTCAAGGTCAGGTTGGGTGGGGCTCTAAGCAACCTGATCTATTTATTCACCCTTCCAACCACATATTTTCATCCTTTTCTAAAATACCAAATACGTCTGTGAGCCTCATTTTTTTTAATTATCTAAGAACGTACCAATCACTAAAAGGCCAAAAGTGACTTCAAAATATTAAACAGATTTTAAATGTATGTTGAAAAGAGAAGTAATACTCGTTGTATTCTCTTTTGGACTACATCACAATTCCTGCCTCCATCCTTTCTCTGATATTTCTATTGTCTTTTTTTTTTTTTAATAAAAATGTATACACTGCCAAAGAAATCAAAATTCACCATTGCAGTTTGACTGCGGTTAGAGCTATAGAAAAGTTTTTGCAGCATTATGTTTGTCATTATTCCCAAGGCCATTGACCCAGGAATTCTCTGCTCCCATTTTTTTCTGCATATCTGCCTTCCAGAGTGCAGATTAAGCCAAGCTCTCTGTCTTCTGTGACCAAAGTGCAATAAAAAGCAACAACTGAATTTGAAATATTTATTAGAAGTGTAGAGAATGAGGAGAGAAAAGCAACCCAGGGAAAAAAAGCAGCAAAAGAGCATTGGACAAGGTTACTTTAACTGCCAATTAATGTTCAAAAATAACCTTAGCAACAGGCACAAACATGACAATCATGAAAAAGAATAAGGCTGCAGTGTTAATAAATACTTCATACCAAGTGCAGCAACCAGGAAGTCATTTTTGCCCGGGGTTTCCTATATCAAACAATGCATTTCTCACATCAGAACAGACACTAAATGTCCCAGGCAAAGGTTCAAAGCTCAAAGGACCCATCAATTTTGAATTCCCAGTCAGTGCACTCAGAACAAGGCCTGCATCTGGCAGCCTGTGTCTGTCAGTGTGGGGACAAACTAAACAAAGCAGTATACACTAGTTGCGATGAGGATCTATCTGTAGCCTGAAGTTTACAACTCACTCTGCGACAGTTCTGCTGCATCCCCTTGGTCCCTTGTGCACCTTCAACATCTTGTCTGTTCAGATGGGAAGTTCTTTGAGTAAGTATTTTGCAAGCACACAACAATAAAAAGTACCTACTCCAACAGGGCCTATGGGACCTGAGATAGAAAAATCTATAAAAACAACAGAAACAACAACACTTCTGTGGGATTGTTTCTGTACCATTACTGTGTTGAACTGTTCTGAATTGACTCTTGCATCGTGTGGTTTTCACAAACCACACTCCTCTCCAAACAGAGTAAGAGGGAGCCAGTGCTTCCATTGCCAAACTTTTACACAGTCAACTTTAGGTCTGAGTTTTAATTGTCTGACTGCTCATGTACAACCTGATTAATTACATGCCTTTTTCTCCATCAGCCTCATGTGTTTGAACGCTGGGTTGAATTGTGATTTTATCTAATGAGCCATAAATACTGCCTTTTATAATAAAGCAGTTTCTGCCTTTGGGCTTCTGTTACCTAACACAAACTTGTCCCATTATTCTTCCTGTGAAGTCCTTCCCACTTAATAGTGCTGCTGCCCATTTTCAATAGCTTTCCTAACAGTTGTATTCATAACTTGAATTCTATTTTTTAAAAAAAATTCAAGTAAAGTACCATTCTGTTGAAATCTTTGCTATATAAAAAGAGAAAATTCTTAAACAGCAAAATGATCTACACAGACATCAGTGCATTTTGAAAGAAAGAATGTAGTTCAAATATTAAAAAGAAAACAGTACTTTAGAAAAGTACCAAGTGAATTAGGATCTGTGTATTACCTTTTAAAAATAGACTTAAACCAATGTTTTCCAAGTTCTTTTTCACTTAAAGATAGAGCAACACTTACAAAAATCTTAGAAACTTGTCTCACTTTGAAATCAATATTGGAAAAATCTTGCCCTAGGGCTCCTAAGTCACTTTTGAAAATGTGACGGTATTGAAAAGAATACAAATTGCTTATTAAAGAGCTTGAAGTTGTTATTGGATATAGAGCTGCAATTAAAGACAAAGAGGTTAATGACATTTAATGTGTGTCTATGAGTTTGTTGCTTGGCAGCCAGATAATTTCTTGCCTAAGGAGCTTGCTAAGAACACATGAGTAATTGGATGGAAGTGATGGGAACAACAAAGAGGAACGTGTTTTCTTTGAAACACAATTTCATGCATATGATCCTCTCCCTTCACCCAGAAATACACTATTGAATCACTGTGATTACGCTAGCAGTTATCTTGTAGTTTGGGCAATAATCCTTACTTCTTCTTCTACACATATGTAAGTGTCCCAAGGTGCTTATGCAGAAGGTATGGGCTAGAAAAGCCATGGATTCTCAGAAGATGCTCCCCTTTGCTTTCCACCCATATTAAAAAAAAATAAAAATTCTAATTTTCAGGAAGGAATGGGAGTTTTCACAGCTATATGTCCTTGAAACTTTGCTCTCCGAGTGAAATTTTCAGCAGTTATTTTCTTACTGTAATAATCACTGTGGCATATGTTACTTAATTGCATTTAATAAAATATTAGCTGTTAAGTGTTAAATATAGATATTTCAATACAAAATATCTGTATTTGTTAAAATGTGTTGTAAAGTCACAGTATCTCAACCTGGAATTATATCCTATATAATAGCTAGCTTATTATACAACTTTTTACTCTCCATTAACCTTTACAAAAAGGCACAGCAGCCCTGTCTCCTGACATCTTATCCAACAATCCTCCACATAATCAGTGTGGCAGAATGAGTCCAACATCCAACAGTCACTCATGTTACATATCCAAGAACAAACTTCTAATTAGTTTAGAAAGGTGAACATTTGTCTTGGCATAAAACAAAGTTTTCATAAATTAAAGTTTATCCCTTCTCTTCTATGGAAAAAAAAATACCAGTTTTTTTTAATAAAGTAATTTAATATTTGAGTTGTCACTTAAGACAAGCTAGACTAAAATAAGAATCTGTTCTCTGTTTCTTTTGAGCTGTAGCTTAATGCTACTAGAAGGAAAAAACTTGTGGCACAAAAAGACAACAGTAATGAAAAGACAAACAAATAATATTATTTGATCTAATATAGCAAATCCTCATATTGCAGTGAAAACTGGTGTCTAGTTTTAGAACAGAAAATATCATTACAGAAAACACAAGGGAAAAGATCAATCTGCATGGCTGGATTTACTAGTAGATTTACTAGATTTATTTTACTTTTAGATTTTTACTAGATTTACTAGATTTACTAGTAGATTTACTAGATTTCTGTTTTCTCCCCCTACATGCTCGCAAACATGTATGTTAATGAAAACTACGTTTTTCAAGGAAAGCATTCCTAAATGTGACAGACAGCCTTGGTGGACACACACACACCCTGTATATGCCATTGGTCTCACTGTATTAATATTTATTTCAACTCCAGCTTATTTGCAGCAGATAAAAGGTGAAAGCAGAACTGGCACGGAGACCACGCCAACATGAACTTACTCTAATTGGATCTTCTAAGTTTGCAATGTCAGACAAACGTCTCAATGTTGCACACGAACCAATAATAACACAAATTGGCTTTTTCAAAGTTCAATGATTAAAAAAAAGAAGTAATAAAACCAGAGGAGATCCAATCAAATCATTTAAATTTTAGGTAATTCTATTTCTGTTTTCACTCTTAGACTTGGATTGTTTACATCCTGATTACCAAATCCCCTTGCATTTTCTGGATCCTGAATATTCCTCTTACCATTCCATTCCCCTGGTACTCATTACCCATGACTGATTCAAATGGATTTGATACACAATTTATATTTTTCACATAGGAGACATGGTAAACCTGTATTTTTGCCTACTAGTACAACTGGAAATGAACAGCATGTCAAGAGTGTGGAAAATTGAATTCCCTAATGGACCGCAAAGGGATAACTGGTTATTCAAACACAACTTCCTGCTGCTCATTTTTCAAAGTGGGTGAATGTGGAAGGGTCTACCAGGGAGAATAAGCTCAACAAGTTGCAACTAAATAATGACCAAGTGAGAGGGAAGGCTACAATTTTCAGAAGCATATTGGACCAGAGACTGACTACAGATCACACATCACTTTTATGTTCTAAATCACAGAATTAAGTGAAGATGTCATACACACTGTGACTTTCCTGGATTCACATATTTAAACTTTATGTGGATTCACATATTTCAACCTTGCTACTTTCCCAAACAATGGGTGGGATAAGTGGCCAGGACACTATTTTTTTTATTAATTATAATACAATGTGGTATGGTTTTGGGTGAATATACAGCAAGGTGAGAGATCTACTGTATTTAGATCTGCTACATTGTGGGTTGCATTCACGCTCCCACTATGCAGAGCATAAGTGAATTGATCTTTAGAAGTATGCAGATAGTAAAAGATATGCCAGAGTTTCTTTCCATGGACAGCCTCTTTCCCACATAGAAAAGGAAGGAAAACAGCGCGCTACTTATAATCTTCTAAATACTGCTTACCTTTTAAGTAGAATATGATTTTTTTAAAAAAAATATCAGTATTTAAATGAAAAATCTTTTAGCATGCCATACTATTATATCAACAGGAATTCAGATATTCATGCTCAGTTTGCAAACACATCCCTAAACATTTGTGATTCTCAATATGGCAAGGTCTCTAACTCACAACTTAAGCATACAAAACTGACTGCAACCCTTTTCAGTACAGTTGTAAAACAGACCGTGGTAACAGCCTAACTAAGACTGCAGTATCTCATCAGTCGTTCAGTGCTTCTATAGCCAGCAGCCCCCACAGAACACAGGGCTGCTTGCAAATAAAGAGGAAATACTGACACAACCATTTCTGCCATAGTGAAATTTCACTGGAGCTAAAACATTTCTATTTCAACAGCATATATGGATTGCTTGGAAAAAATGGAAGAAAGACACTATAAAAGATAAAATATAGCCTAGGCTGGGTGAAAGCCAGGTTCAAGTTCCTTATTTAGAATGATTTAGAATGATACGGGTGAAATATCCTGCTTGTATCTCAGCCAGAGTCTCCTATTCCAGATCTTTCTGAGTCAAGACTTAAATCTGCATCACTCACATCCACAGCCAGTTGGTACCCACAGCTTTCTCCAGCCAGCCACCACTTCCACAGCAAAATGTTCAGAAGGGTTTTTTCTAGTTTATTGTTAATGAAAATAAAACCGCAAAGCTCCGGAACATACTAAAAAGCAGAATAACTTAGCTGTCTCAGGAAGACCCCATCTTGACACAGTTTAATAGATACACCAGATGAAGAGCTTTGATTCACGGCACCGAGGGTTCAGGGTAACCAGTGGCCTTTGCTGAATCAGGATGCAGTAAAAATTGCAAGATGTGTTTTCACAGGGGTATGTAGTCCAGAAAAACTACAGAATGGGCATTGCATTAAAGATACTGAAGTGGAATGGTTCATATTGTTATTTTTATCTAAATAGTTGGTAATCACAAAAGAGGCCTTCAAAATGCCTGAGAGAACTTATCTTCTAAAATGTTA
>JAOQGH010000062.1:6269972-6288602 GCA_025769975.1 Gallinago jamesoni | reverse complement strand
TTATTTTTATCTAAATAGTTGGTAATCACAAAAGAGGCCTTCAAAATGCCTGAGAGAACTTATCTTCTAAAATGTTACCTATAAACCTAGCAATGCTATGGTTAATCCCTCCACAGCTTAGGCAGCATTATGCTGTTGGGTTTTCCACCCCTGAAAGACAAAATGCAGTGAGGGGAGAGATGGCTGCACTGGTTTCTCTTCTCATGGGCCTTTCTGAGCTGTAATAAACTCTCATTTTTTAAAACAATTACACTGTACAGGTGCTCCAGGGTCAATTCAGAGCGCGAACCTTTTACATATGAACACACCTACAAGCACTACTTTTAAATCAGTTCTCAAAGTAACAGGGTTTAAATTCATATTTGAATTGCTGCATCCCAGATGATGTATCTGTCTTAAAAACTTTAGATAACACCTCAAAACCAAAGATGTTCTCCCCAAATTATGTCGCCTTTGCAAGCCATTGTGCAAACAAATGTGCTCAAAACAGACAGTGATTACATATACTTTTAAAAGATGCCTTGAACTCTGCTGAGTCAGTATTGGCCACACGCAAATTGTTCTTGAGGAATTTGATTGTTCCATAAAGTATCCCTGGGATCATCAGGAACACGGCACACTCTTCTTGCTACCTTTAAACAAAATGATGCATTGCATACTGGATGAGAAATGCTGAAAAAATTGGCTTGAGTTGAAGGGGAAGATTCTTGTACAAGTTTGGAAAATTGAGCAATTTTGAAAATCCATAGTAACAAATGGTTTGTCTAAATTGAGCAATACAGAATGCATCTGAAATAAAGAACCACACAGAGATAAAAATCCCTTCTGCATATAGAAAACAAAGAAAAAAATCCCCCCCCAAAAACACATTACAAAGTACTCCCTGCTATTTGCTCTTCAAAAGTAAAACCTGTACCAAAATTTTAAAATCACTGTAAATACTGCTTATAATAATAAAAAAAAAACAACCAACCAACCAACCAAAAAAAAACCAGACCACAAATATACAGTAAAAGCTTAAATCCAAATGGTCAACATTTTACTAAGGTTCAAAGAGAATCCATCATTACAACTGACAGAGAATAATTCAGACATTTAAAAGCAAATGGTTTGGGTTTTGCTTAAAAAAATAAAACACCATACTCAGAATTCAACTTCTCAGTTATTCATGAAAAAGCTTTGGGGATGGAGGGTATATCATCTCTCCACTCCACTCCTGTTTAAAATGTATTGCCAGCAACTATTAAATCACATATGGATTTCAGTAGCTGAAATTCCCCCAGTAATGCAATTTCTTTGTTCCTGAGTGTAACTGTAAGATTTGAAAGCCATTCAAGTCCTTTGTAAAGCTCATCTTGAGGGTTTAAATTGGATGTACATTAATAACATGCATAAAATGGGATGTATATGTAAAACAGGATGTTTATAATACATGCATGTACACACCTCTAAAGGAGTATATCAGTCATTGTTTCCAAAAAAAAAAACAAACAGTGCATTAGAGCAGAATAGATGATGATTAGGCCACAGTGCTAAAAGAAGAAAAGAAAAAAAAATGGTGAAAAAATAATCAGATAAATTAAATGCATCCAAGTTGACATGGCCTGATGCAGTTTTCACCCAAGGGTATGCAGGAAACCAACCAATGCAGTCTGTGAGTCATTAATGCTTATTTACAAGAATTTGTTGAAGATATAAAGAGAAGTTTCCAAAGGACTGGTGAAGGGCAAACTTCATGGGTATTTCCAAAATGAGTAAAAGAGCCTGGAAAATTATATATCAGCCAGTCTAACTTCAATGTTCAGAAAGATACTAGAACAAATCACTTAAGAGTCAATTTAAAAGCACCTACAGGATAATAAAGGTGATAAAAAGCAGCCAACATGGATCTGTCAAGAACAAATCACATCAAAATGATCCAATTTCCTTCCATGACAGGATAATGGGCCTAGCAGATAAGGGGGAGGCATTAGAGACAATCTGTCTTGATTTTAGTAATGCACTTGATGCTGTCCCTCAGGACACTCTCATGAGTAAACTAGGAAATTTGGTTTTGATGAAGACAACAGAAGATGGGCACAAAACTTCACATAAGTGCAGTAATCAACAGTTTGCTGCCAACCAGAAATGCATTTTAAGGAGTCTTCTAGAGGAGTCTATGCCTGGCCCAGTTCTACACATATTTATAATCATGACTTGAATGACAGGATAGAGTAAATACTTGAAACATTCACTCATACAAACCAAGAGACTGCATATAACTGAATAACTGGGTAGAATCCCAAATGAATTAGAAAAAAAATAATAATCAGTTGTAGTAATTTCACAAACCACTATGGTTCAGAAGATGTCCAAAACATTATTTTGCAGCAAAACAGCAATGTAGAAAAATTTTTCATAAGCTTTGAGAATGCAAGACTGATTTTAGGACCACCAAGTCCTGCTTTATGCCTTCAGGCAAAAGCCTGTATAAAAGTTTGTATTTTTTCTTACATGTTCATATTATATTTACCAGTTCAGTTCAATATTTATTAAATGTTTCTACAGTCCTGAAGTAATAGCCACAGGAAATGGACTCAGAGGACAGCTTGTTTTATTTTAAAACCCTTCATATAATCTTTCCTTCACTTCATCACTTCTTTCAACAATATCCTAGATTGACATGTATTTCTATTTATTTATTTATTTTTATTTTAAGTAGTGGCTGTGCCATACTGAACCATAAAGGTGAAATATTCTAATAAAACAAAAGGAAAAATAGAACCAATCAATAATTTACCTAATTTATTACCTGTACTGTCATAGCCTAAACTTCCTTCTTAACAAAGTGAACCTGGTCTATGCAGTAATTTCTGCATTAGGTGCTCATAGATTTGAATACAGAAAATATTCGTGCTTCATAGATGGTCTGGTAAAGTGACACTGGTATTGTAATAAGGATTACATTTATGAAGACTATCTTGATATATTAAGTTACTAAAATACATTGCATCTTGAAAGGCATTATAAGCTTATTTCTCAAAAAAAAAAAAGTTGCAAGTCCTCCTTTTACCCCAATTCATTATAGAGCTCGAATAAGTCACTTCAGCTCTCATTCTATTTAAAAACGAACGATAATTCTTCCTCCATTTACCTCCCTGTGCTGAATAATTAGTTAATCTCCATGCAATTATTTCAAGCTGTATAAACGTGCTAAATATTGTTATTAGCATAACCCAAGCTGGGTAAGATACAGAAAAAATACAAAAATACCATTTCGTATATTCTATCATATCAAATTGTTATGCCCATTATGCTTTGCAGTAAAAAAAATAGCTGGCTTAAAAGTGAGATGGAACAGTGAAAGGAGAAGCTGATTTAACTTCTAAAAAAAGAAATCTGAAAGGGACTAAATATAGTTATCAACACACAACTGACAGCTTGTCAGGACAGGGGAGAAAAATGGGCACGACCCAGTCAGCAAGACAACCACACCTCTAAGCCAGAGACATCCCAGCTGGAAACAGATCAAAACCTTTAACAAATGTTGAGAATGATCTCAGTCATTCATTTAAACAGGGAATCCCCAAACCCACAATCTTAAGCTATTTGTAGGAAGTAAGGAACTTGAAAAAAAACTTCGAATTTGCAGAGATTCCTCTAGAACTGCTGCAGAGAGGATGATGGGGGTGCAGAGCCTAAAAGATCAAAGCAAAACCCCACACAACACAATGTAAAGATAAAACAAACATAACATTTCCAGAGCTAACATCGTTCTTTACAATGTCCGGCAGGTCATCTACCTTGGCCATACTTTACTTTTCACTGTCAAAGATGAATAGAAAGGGGGGGAGAGACATAAAGGCAAATTAAACAGCAAATATTTCTGACAGTGAAAAACGCTACAGATTTGGATGCAGCTTTAAAATCTCATTACATTAAAAATAGTGTGCCAAAATGCTGCTACTGGAAACAGTGCAAACAGTGACATGCCTAGGCAGTCCCCACATTTGTTGCCACAGTTTATTTTTTTCTGTAATGGCACTTAGAAACCTAGGCCCTCTGTATTCAGGGAAATAGGTAACACATTTTTTGATTTACAAAGGCATGTTAATGTGTTCTGCTACTAAGTCTTATGGCCGCAGATACGGCAAGGAAGCATCCTGCTGACTGCATTAAAAAGATCAGTAATTGTTCAGCCAGCCATGGGATGAAGGATGGTCAATCATCAGAGAAGGATAGGGATTCGGAGATTACATTGCACTACATGAAATTGGTTTTCTAACCATTAGTGACAACTTCCTGCTTAACATTGCCAAAGGTGACTTTTTCCTTTTTGCGATCAATAAAATGCTAGCGCCTGTTGTCTTTTTTACCACCTTAAGTAAGCTAATTTGAAGGTATTTGTTAATAATAAACAATTAGAACTTCTATAGAGACTTTGCAGATTTTTCACTGCTTGAATCATCAGTTTGACAACTTGTGTGGGGAGAATTAGTATTGGTAAGGTTGAAAAATCCTATTCTCCAAGGGCAAGCATAAGTGACAGCAATAGAGATTTAGAAAAAAATCAGCTAAAAAGGGCCTATGGGTGACCCAAGAATAGATTGGCCATCAGTTAGCTTATTCACCCCGGGCTAGGGCTCCAAAAGACTTAAGCAGTCCAAGATAACGAGCATTCAAACATAGGTTTGGGGCTTGAGCATCCAGAGCATCCATGAAAGGTCTGTTAGGACTTGCATATAGGGCTTCTGCATTTCTCCTTTTCCTTCCTCTGGTGAGTAGTCCTTTCCACCCATTCATCCTATTATAGCTCTGCTCAACACCTAATTTCAGCAATCTCTAGCTGATTAACCATGTAAGGAGAAATAGGCTTATCCTTACTCTTTGCTCTTCAAAGTAAAGGATCACCCTCCCCCTGAAGAAACTTCAGAAAGTAAAGCCTGTCTGTCTGGGAAGGCACTCTCAGCGGTCGTGGAAATCTGTTCCTAGCGACATGCAGAGAGTCGTTGCCTCAGTTACATGGATCCACGCTAGAGTCACTCTTCTGTGTTCAGGAGAAAAGGCTGAAAACAGGTGGGAAAACTTACTCTAACTTTGCTCAAAAATTTCAATTTAAAAATCATAAGGAAAAAAGAACCACTTTTCAGGTCAAACACATGGATTTTCACCTAATTTTTCTGCTAGTGCTATTTTTTTCTAATGCACTGTTTATCTAAATAGACAAGAACAGATTTCTGTAATAAAGTGGTGCAGCTGATACCATGCAAAACCAATAGCATGAGAAGTTCACATCTAGAACAACTAATAATTTATGCTTAAACCCATATAGGGGTGCATACCAACTGGCTAAAGATTAGGTGTTCTCATTCACAAGATCAGGGGATCTTTGCATTGCAGTCCAAGCTAATTTACACTGATTTTATTCAGGTGCCATCAGGATCAGACTATTCATCTACAATATAAAAATAATGTCTTAAGCCATAATACAGTTTCAAAATGAGAATATATACTGCCTAATAAATATAGAAATAAGAAAAAATAATATTTCATAAAAGAGGTACAAGGAAAATCACAAACAAATCTGCTTATCCCCTGCAGTGATTTTTTTCATAAGGTAGCAAGACTAAATGCATTTGGGGGATCATTAGTTTCCACTACATATTGATAATCGTAGAAGAGAGAGAGGAAGCAAAATTCTGGGCATGCCAAGCTAAACTTAAAACTTTTATCTATTAAAAAGAATGCAGAGCCAAGGCAGATTTTATTGAATGCACCTATTTGGGTACCCATGACCAGCAGAAATCATGAAGGAAGATGTAGTGTAAAGTTGCTGCTTTTGTTATTTATTGGAAATTATATTTGGGCAAAGAAGAAGAGACTATCTGAAATTTGTTTCCCTCAAAAATTAGGAAAAGTAATGGATTTTTATGGCTATAGACAGAATTAAAAGTCAATTAATTCTTAGAAACTCTCAGAGTGAATAAAGATGTCTGTTGAAAATACTTAAACTGCTGAATGACCAAAATCAGTGGTTAAAATACATCATAGGAATACCATTATACCACACAAGTCTATAGAATGTAGTAAGATCAATTTTCTAAGTGGGGATAAACTCATGAGAATTTCTGCAATGTAATTCCCAAATTAGGCTAGCACCGTTAGTAGAAATTGACTAACACTGTTATACAAGTAGATTTCTGATTAGGAAAAGGATATTCTATGCATATTGTTGAGAAAGATAAAAAAGGCAGGAGCAGGGGGAAACGGGGTTCACAGAAACAATACTTTCACAGAATAGCTGTTTCCAATACAAGAAAAATACAAAGGGGGACTTACTGTATGTCTGTCATTTTACAAGAAAATAATGAGACGATCTAGGTTCTTCAATATGCAGTTTCCCATTTACCCTTCTATATATAACAATCCTAAAATCTTTTAATTTAAACATTAGTTTCACTGATACTCTGAAAAAATTTCTTATCCACAGCATTTTGCAGAAAGTAATTTATCCAATGGAAACCATTTCATTCTTTAAAAAAATAGGATAAAAAAGGGGGTTATGAGGAGAAGCTAGTTCTACCAGCTCTGTTGTGTTTCTAGTTAGGCACATCTGCTGGATATCATGTTTTGTCAGTGAAGCATAAAGCTATAATGCAAGTTAAAAAAAAAAAAAAAAAACTATTTTGGAGTGTGAAAAATACAAGTTTTATGTCTTTAGAAAATAGCTCCTCTATTTACACCAACAATACATCAAGTTCCAATTATATCTATGTTTCTTTCCAAGGAAAAAATTAAACATTTGCTTCTTTTTTGTTGTTATGTAATGAATTACACAAAATATCTAAGTGTTTCTTAAATATGCAGTAGAGCTCTGCTCTCCTAACAGTTAATTTTCCATCTATGAAAACCTGCTGGTATTTAACAAAATAACAGCTCTTAACCTTTAAGTTTAATGGCTAGCTTGGGTCTTGGTAAAAATTCACTGATAAGGTCATAAACACATCAACGTTTCTACAAAAAAAAAGAATCTTAATACTGAGACAGTACAATATTGTTCTCTAGGAAGCCAAAGACCAAATGACATATCATTAACTGTAAAATAAATCCATTTGGCCCTGTTTGACGTTGTCATGGTTTCAGTTGGGACAGAGTTAACTTTTTTACCAGCAGCTGGTATATATAGGGCTATGTTTTGGATTTGGGATGAGAAATAGCATTGATAGGGCACTGCTGGTTTTAGTTGTTGCTGAGCTCTCAAGGCCTTTTCTGCTTCTCAGATCACCCCACCAGTGAGCAGGCTGGGAGGGCACAAGAAGCTGAGAGGGGACACCGCTGGGACAGCTGACCCCAACTGACCAAAGGGATATTCCATGCCATATGACATCATGCTCAGCAATACAAAACTGCAGGAATGAGGAGGAATTAGGAGGAAACATTCAGAGTTATGGAGTTTGTCTTCCCAAGTAACCATCAGGCTTGACTGTCTCCCCCATCACAGCTTGGGGGAGTGAGCAAGTGGCTGCATGGTTCTAGCTGCTGGCTGGGGTTAAACCACAACAGACACAAATAGCAGTTAAGGGATGAAAAGTGGCCTGGAGGATCTCCATTAATGCCGATGAAGTTGAATGGAGAGACCCTCCAATATTTTAGCATTTACTAGGAAATGGAAACGGAAGAGGGATCTGGTTAATTTATTCTTTTTTTACTGTAGAGAACTATAATTTGTAGACATAAAACATTACACAAACACCTCTGTTGAAGGCAAAAGCGGTTTTGAAAAAGAAATGGACAGAAAACATACATATGAAAGAAATTTCTTCTTTAACCGTTCTAAGAGATTCAATATTCAATGTACTTAGAGATCGTTTTAAAGTGGTATCATGAATCCTTCTTGTAAGAAAAAAAAAAAGGACTTTTTTAGGAGTTTTAAGTTGTGAATATATTATAAGCTGTTACAAGCTTCTGTATCATCACTCCTGCACAACTATTACAACAAAGCACAAGGTCCTTGTCCTCTCTTCCTTCAAATGAAGATTTTGCCAGTTCCTTCCCTTCTATTCTATACCTGTAACCTGTCTTTTACTTCAGCTTTTGCTTTTCCAGAACTTCTGGGGTGTTGTACTGTTTGTTTTCTCCTTCTGAAATAACAATATCTAAATTATACAATTATCAGGAAGAAAATACCAGTTTACACTAAAGTATTAGAGGATAATGTATAAAACAATTTGTTTCTTTTGCAACCAGAGTTCAGCATTTTATTTTCCATTGCTGTGAACTTAGCTGAAATCTATATTACTATCTCCATAATGATTCTTAAATCTCATGAGGAGAAATCTTCCTGAGAAAAAAAAACCCAAACATTCAGAAAACATCCATGTAAAGGAGGAATTCAACCCTCTTCTTTCTACCTACTGGAGCTTGCCGTGTTTACATTTTGCACTGATTTCTCCTGCTCAACTACTCAGAACTCCTGAGCTGATGAGGCTTGCTCTCCACTCCTAGGCATGAGAACACCAACAGGGAGAACTGCAGAATTAAGACTGCAGTCTAGAAAACACTAGAAAGACTGGTCTCTGATTAACTGATTTTTTTTTTTTTTCATTTCCCTGTCTTTTACCCACAGCTTTCTTGTCTCTCTGCCTTTTGCTTCTCAGGCATTAATTTTAAGCAATATTTCTTCACCCCAGGAGTGTAAGATTGGGTCTTCTTTCTGTTCTATAGGAAATCTGCCTTCCATTTCTTTCATGAATTGGGGAGAACAATAATCTAGGTATGAAGAGGGCTTTGTGAGAGGGTTGGGTTGTTTGTGGTTAGTTTTGGGGTGTTGGGGTGGCAGTGGTTATTTTTTGTTTGTTTGTAGGGTTTTTTAAAAGGTATTTGCACATAATTTTCTCACTGCCCTGATCCACAGGAAATCTGTTTCCTCACCTCATACAGTTCTCATCTCCTCACAGTATTAACACTAAACTAAAAGCCCTGCACAATCGAAAATGAGAGGAAACAACCAAGTCCTGGCTGATATCGTCCATGGCAATACTTACAGAAGCTAAAAACAACAGAACTCAGATTATCTCAAACTCAATCACATTTGAAGAGACAAGAGTCTCTTCAAGCAAAGCAAATCAAGACACTTCTAAACTAAAGGTGGAATAGGAAACAAAGCTCTTTACAGTCACTACTCCCTAATCTCAATTATTTTAATTAATATTTTATGGGTTGCAAATGCAAGGGGTATTATACTTTGCCACTTTTGTTTAATCAAGCTTCTTTCACTATTAGCTGATTAATCTGTGCTTTCTCTTTTAGACTGCATTTGTTCAAAGTCAGAGTTCAGCTCAAAATAACACATTGTAAGGATAACCTACTGAAAAAGCTAATCCTTGATGGTAATTAGCTGTAATGACTTTGATAGGGGAAAAAGAAGCAGCAAGTGGGGAAAAAAAAGGCAATTTTTTTCCTCCACAGTATTTGTGTCTTAAAGACATTAACCCCAAAAGTTACTGGCTTATTTATTAAATCACAGGTGGTCTGTTGTCAATATGAGACTTAAAATACTGAAAATCGCTATAGCTTGTGACATCTAAATTCCTGAAATTAAGAAACTATAATTTAGCTACATCTAAATTTTAAGTTCATCTATTGCTGCTCTGCCTACTGAATTTATTCTCCATATCTTTCTATGCAGACAGAAACATATATATACTTATATAGGAACACGTAGACTCAAACAGTGTTCTTATACTTTCTCTTTAAGGAGGTGGCAAGATTCTCTGTGGAATGAAAAGAGTTGCTTCAGAAAAGGCGATATCAAACATGTCATCAGGATAGAGGGAGGAATAACCGGGATTTCACAGACACTATTCTTACTACTTCTTCCAGTCCTTTGGGAAACTTTGTATAAGCCAAAGTAAAGGCCTGCCATACCCACAGTGCTTGCTCTTGGTCGTTTATAGTTTAATCACACACAGCATCAAGAAGATACCCTCCTCAAAACAAAAAATGAAGAGCTTTTAGGAAAATGGAGTAACAGCAGATAAAGTTTAAGACAGATTATCCATCCATTTGATAGAAGTAAAAAAGAGGGTGGGAAAGAGAGATCAGTAGTATGAGATCAGAAGAAAATTAACTGCAAAGAATGGTAAAAGAGGCTTGATTGAAGTTCTCACATCTCCTATCAGTAAGTTTTTAAAACTAAAATGAAATCCCTCCTCATTCTTCGGCCTCCCTTCTAGATCAAAATGAAAGTCCTTTGAGCAAGAAGCAAAACAGAATCCAAAGACACAGAAGTGTAACAAATCAATAGAAAGGCCGGGGCCAGAGTGAAAAGCATAAAGAGGATCACAGGATAAAGAAAGAATCATGGAAAAGTATTAAGGGAAAAATAAAAAAGCAAAGAAGATCAAATAAGATGGTTAAATGTTAAAACTGGACCCTTTCTGTCTATTCCTAGAATTGTTGTTGCTTAAAATATCTAGGAATATACTTGGTCCTGATTCCACTGTCATTAATATTCTCCATAATAGCATAAGAAAAACCCTCCACCATTCCTGCACTCAGGGAGGAGATAGTTGTTTCCAGTTGATTTTAACATGCCTTTGGTGAGTTTTGATATTTTTCATCCATACACTGTCTTTTGGTACTATGATTGTCATCTATGTAATCGGCTTACATTTAAGTGAAATATTTGACGTATTGTAATGCCAACTCTATGGGTAAAAAGTTCCTGACAGAAAGTCAAATCAAATAAATGAAACAGTTCCTACCAGGTCTTCCTTTTCTCTGTGTTTTTCATTTAATTATCAATGGCAGTGTTATCGCATCTTTGCAGATGATTTGGGTGCTGTTGGTTTTTTTAAACATTTTCAGAGATGGATATTTTCACGGTATTTCACCTCAAAGACAGTTATGGCTAATCAAAATAAGACATGAGAAAGCAAGGTACACAATATTCATTGTCTAATAGAGAATGACATCTATGACAAAAGGAGAAAGAAAAAGAAAGCAAACATACAGATACCCATAATAGCAAAAGGAGCACTTATGTCTACCTGGACTTGTACAAGGCACTTGACACTGTCGCACACGACATCCTTGTGTCTAAATTGGACAGACATGGATTTGACAGATGGACCACTCAGAGGATTAGGAGTTGGCTGGATGGCCACAGTCAAAGATTTGTGCTCAATGACTCGATGTCCAAGAGGCAAGCAGTGAGAAGTGGAGTCCTTCAGGGGTCAGTATTGCGACAAGTACTATTTAACATCTTTGGTGGTGACACAGAGAGCGGGATTGAGTGCATTCTCAACAAGTTTGCTGACGACATCAAGCTGTGTGGTGAGGTCAACATGCTGGAGGGAAGGGATGCCACCCAGAGGGACCCTGACAGGTATGTCCATGCAATCTTCATGAAATTCAACAAGGCCAAGTACAAGTTCCTGCACACGGGTTGGAGCAATTCCAAGCACAAATACAGGCTGGGCAGAGAATGGATTGAGAGCAGCCCTGAGGAGAAGGACTTAGGGGTGTTGGTGGATGAGAAGCTCAACGTGAACTTGCAATGTGCACTCACAGTCCAGAAAGCCAACTGTATCCTGGGTATCAAAAGAAGCATGGCCAACAAATATGAGAGAGGTGATTCTGCCCCTCTGCTCTGGTGAGACCCCATCTGGAGCACTACATCTAGCTCTGGGGCCTCCAGTGTAAGAAGGACATGGACTTGTTTGAGCAAGTCCAGAGGCAGGCTGTGAAGATGATCAGAGGGCTGGAGCACCTCTCCTCTGAAGACAGGCTGAGAGGGTTAGGATTGTTCAGTCTGGAGAAGACAAGGCTATTGGGAGACCTTATAGCCCCTTATAGTGGCCTATAGGAAAGATGGGAAGGGACTCTGTATCAAGGACCATAGCAATAGGACAAAGGGTAATGGTTTTAAACTGAAAGAGGGTAGATTTAAATTAGATATTAGGAAGAAATTCTTCACTGTGAGGATGGTGAGACACTGGAACAGGTTGCTCAGAAGAGTTGTGGATTACCCATCCATGGAGGCGTTCAAGGCCAGGCTGAATGGGGCTTTGAACAACCTGGTCTAGTGGAAGGTGTCCCTGCCATGGCAGAAGGGTTGGAACTAGGTGACTGTTAAGGTCCCTTCCAACTTTGAGTGTTTTATGATTCTAAAATAGACTGATGATATATGCTGACCTCCACCATATGTAAAATCATCTTTATTGTTCAGATGTCACCTCACTAGGGATGAGGATTGGGAGAGGAGGAATCAGAGGTCCTGTTGTTCATCTAGCTCAATAGTGGAGGGAAACACTACACACTAATACACCCCTTTCCTCTCTCAAACACCTCAGTGAAGACAGACAAGTCACTCATTTTACCTTTTTTCCCCAAAATGTTCAGCCTGCATTGTTAACTTCCATTCATTCAAGTCTCTGCAAAAGATTCACATCCTTTTTGATTGTCTCCTTTCACACAGAAATCTTATTTCTCCATAAAAGAATACATTAAGTTCAGACACTTCTGTGAGTAGAAAGGAAAACTCCTTTTCAACACAACAGGGGATGGCCTGGCCTGTTCAGTTCTATTGGCTCACCATGACCAACCAACAGTTGTTAGATAACTGACGTTTGGGATCTTGTGCCAGAAAAATGACTTAATTTTTAATGTAGACAATCACAGAACACCTAAATATGCAACAGAAAGTTGTGGGAAAAAGAAGACTATATCATAAAAGGCATTAATTTTACATTGCCTATATAAATAGCCTTTCAGGAAGCTTTCCTAATGAAGTCTCAACTTATACTTGAAAATCAATTATACCTTAGGTGATATGACAACAGGAAATTAATACATTTAACTCTTAAGCCATTTGCTCTTCAAAATCAGCTGTTCCAATGTGGCACTTTTTTTCCTGTCTGTAAAAGAACTGGACAGAATATGATAACTGCTAACTAGATTTGAGTCACACTAAGGATATTAGTGTACCATGAATTATTTCAATAATTGATAAAATTATTGTAAAGTATGTAAACCACATCAACCACATAAGCAGAACCCTCATCTTGGGCACAAATTAGTGTTGGAGTGTCATGTTCTCCAGGAATTTAGTGGAGAAACACTGGTCTTTTTTCAACACCCAAGATGCAATTTTCAGTGTCTTGAGAAATGGCTTGTCTTTACTCTCAATAAATATCACTTCAATGCTAATTTCTAGCAGCAACCTAGTTTAGAAGTCTTCATGGCCTTCAGATTTAGCAGACAAAACTAGAAACTAGATATGTCCTACTTTGGTGTAATTTTTGTCCTGACTTTGTATTTTTAGAGGGAACATGAAGCTAAGGGAGAAAAAACTATTTTCCCTTTTAGGATATCACCAAAATAAATGTATTTAATAGTCTTTTTTTAAAATAAAAATTATCATTATATTTCATAAAACGCTGGAACTGCATTGTAATGCACTAAGACCACCCTGTTTCACAAGATCAACAGTGTTCAAGTGGAATACATAAGGAGACCACGTGAAAAGGAAAAAGCATTTCTTATTTTTAACAGCCACTGAAAACTTTTGCAGTAAGATTTTTAATTTGTAAGTATTGTGGTATATTGCCTCCTTTAGGATAGCACCTAAATATAGTTTCCAAAAATAAAGCTGTAATTATTTTCTTTATAGCACTTCCTTGTGATTTGCATACAATGGTCACGTGTGGGTACCATGATTTTATTTCTATTTAAATAACCAACATTACATCATTCTAGCACAGGCACTGCATAAACAACTGCGAGATGCTAATTAGATAATCACTAGTAGAAAAAGATAATTCAGTTTTGTGAATGGAAGAGATAGCCCACACACCACCATAATCCCCAGAGGTCTTTGATTTACGTACCATCAAGGAAATGATATATGTTCAAGAGTAGTTACAGTGTGTATCTTTTGCTTGCCACTCAAATAAGTTTTATCTTTTGGTCTAGTTACACTACATGCTATACCCACAGGACTTGCTGAGTTTTCTATGAGGCTGCAGATTACCTTGAAAACATGACTGAGACTTATTCTTATGTGATATTTTCTACTCTATTTGCTTTAATTTACACCTAGTATAATATGCATTAATAAATCATATCTGGTACTAAAGTCTGGTGATGAATCATCCAAATCACAGTCATACTTTTCATGGTTTCTACCCTAAACATCTTTGTTGTTCATCTTTTATGTTTTTACTTTGCCTTAGGGTTTTCTGTTTTTTAGTTATTCTGACTGGGTTGTTCTGCAAATTACTGAGTTTCCCATTTTACCAGGCATCATTCACCTTCTTTTGCAGTCAGATTTGCCTAGATTGGCAATTGTTCACGGTGCAGACATGCTGTTACTTGAGTGCTTGTGTCCAAATTTTTTTCCTGTGGATCATGGTGGAAGCACAGTACAGCAAGCAGTAACGACATGAAGTTGCTTAACACTCTTCTTGTAGGAATGTTGGCTGAATCTCCTAAACTGTGGTGCAAATTCCAGACTCTCTCAGTAGCATTTTTTATGCGTTTCTTCCTGTTTCCATATGAAATTAGTTTGTTTCATTCAATATCTTGGCACAAAGCAGAAGGCAACCTCAAAAAAATATTACAGAAAAGAAAAAAAAAAGGAATATGTTGGGGCAGTTTGTCTGCAACAGTACCTCTACTCGTCTTCAATAGATTTGGTTCTGCACATTGCTTGAAAAAGAATACTAGACTGCATGTGGCATTACATTTAACCAAGGAGATTTTTTTATATCTTTATAGTAAGAACCCAGATTTCTCTGTATTCAGATATGGAAGTCAGAAAAAAAATTGTAGAAACCAAGTCTCATAAAAAGTCCAAGGAATTTCTCCTCTGGTTTCACTGCAAAACCAGAATAATTTATCCAACTCCATGGGGTTTAACTTCAAGAAATAGAAGTCCTAGAAGGCACTTGAAAGAGCAATATCCAGGCAGTGGCCAATCAATATGGCACTGCTAATAGTAGCAGAGAATCTAAGGAAGACAAAATTCTAGCAGAATAAACATTTTTAGGAACGACAGCAACTAAAACTGAAAAGATCCATGATTCTCTATGTTGCTGAAGATACACAATTGGCCTCAGCTTGGCTAAACAATATTCTGTAAGTGCTTATATCTCAGCATTCTTTTTGCCTTTTGCCCTATGGTCTGATATGTGCAATTTTAGCTCTTATAAACAGATGTCTTTTTCTATGCATTAAAATATATTGACAATAAATAATATTGACGAATATATATCCTCAGAAAGTGCCTTATGGCAACTTCAAAATACATGAGTTCACCGTACCCAAGAGATCCAAGTAGCAACTTCTAAATGAAAATTAACTGGAAAAAAAGATAAATCTACTTGCACAGGACAGTATTGATAAGTTTGCTTAGTAATTACTTTATAATTTAAAGATTTAACAACGAAAAGGAAATAACTTCCATAATGATGGCTGCTTAATGCCCAGCAAAATTTCCTAGAGTTATTCCATGGCTAAATACAACTCAGTGAAGAGGAAATCCCTGCACATCCACAATATTAAGACAATCTTCTGGGCTTATCCTACAGTTCATATGATGACTTGGCTGATTTTTCAAAGTTTAGCAGCAAAATGAATGAAAAGGAATTATGTGATGAGATGCTATAGACCATCTAGTGACCTACTTTTATTTTCTTCCTTCGTAACAACATGCAGTAATGCTTGGAGGGACATCTTTCACCTCTTACTGAACAAGAAAGATATTGACTCTCCTTACAAGATCTTGCTTCACTGAAATCACAGCCATTTTCACCGATAGAATTATTACATTGATCCAGGTGCTTAAGAGACACATAACTTCGAACCACATTAACATGGCACACCCACTTGCAAAGCCATCCCAAACTCATGCTGAGAAATGCACTGCCTGTTCTACTTCTTACATCATCACATCACTTTCTAGATCTGGAGAAGTTTCTCTCATGCATAAACTTATAGTATAGAGGGAATACACTCTGATGAACAGGCGGGGAAACTTTGTTGTACAATCAAGACAATCAGGTTTTGCTTTTCAGCAAAATTATGAACAGACATATCGAATGGGTTGGTCTAACTTCTAAACATACATGTCAATTTTTGTAATAGGAGCTGATCTGTTCTTTATTAAAGTACTTAAAGCAATGTCCATAGGGAATCTTAAATTATGTTCCAGAAAAGGCGGTACAGACCGTGTGCATCAACCAGTGCCTAGGGATGTATCATAATAAATTAATAAAATACTAAAATTCCCATAAATTATCACATTATTGTAAGCACATGGTATGGAAGAGGAGATTGCATAACTTAAATTGGTCAGTAATCCAATAAAGAAAAAGACTTCAATTCTTCAGCATCCCTTCAGCACTTAAGAAAAGTTAACAGCATTTCTGTGCTTGTTTCTCCATCTGATGTAAAGGAAAAGAAAATACTGCCAGGCTGCCACAAATGGGTATTTTCAAGTTTGCATAGCTTTGTTATTTCAAAACCAATTGCTTCAAACAAGGCAAAGCACAGATTACTCACACTTGTGCCTCCTGCTGAGCTTGATGCTTTAAAAGAGAGGCTTTTAGACTTATGTAACACAAAAAAAGTGCCAACGTGTTCCGAGTAGCAGAAAATGCATTTTTCCTCTAATTCTTACGCTGTAGTCATGGATCTAGCTGAATGTTTATTATGGAACTTTCCAAAGAAAAGTCGAGTCTAGACTAAGCTGGTGAAAGTTCAGTAAATCGATAATCAGTAAAAATAGAGCATTTGGAAGGAAATGTCTTAGAAACTGGGCATTGATATTGCTGAAGCAGGTACTCCTGAATATTTTGATTCTGTACTGAATTACCACTCTGAATGTATAAATCTGTACTTAGCACACAAAATAGAACTGAAAACATTATTCTTCTGACCACAGTCCACCAAGAAGAATGCTAGTGGTATCAAAAAGGACTGCCCAAAAGAATGCAATTTCATAAGATAAAGGTTGTCTGTGTATGTAAGATATATGTGCTTAGCATCCACATAATGCAGACAAAAATGGAAAGACCAAAATGGAAAGACCAAATAAGCCCCAATGTTTTGGATCACCTTTGAATCCTACGTCAGATGCTGAGCAGCATTAGCACAGTTTAGAAGATCAAAACATGCATTTAATTGCTTTTGGTTTTTTAATTCAATATTAAAAAAATACTTTTAAAAAATCAATCTTTATTAACAAATGTGGCAATTATTCTTATTGAAACCTATGTTAACAAAGTATTACATTTTGTACACAGGAGAGAAAATACCATTGTGTTGAGCTGAAAGGTAGCATGAAAACACTAAAAGCAAATGGAAACTGATTTTCTCATCTTCTACTATACAATTTTTAATCTTGGGGAAATTCAGCACGAAATATTACCAAAAGTTCAATTACTAGTCGAAGTTTACATGAAATTTCAAAAAAATTATAAAGCGACAGTGAATTTGGCCAGCTAAGATTTTGTTTCCATCTGAGTTACCTCACTGTCCTGATGATATCATTCAGAAAGCTAAAGCAGTAAACACATGCTAAGCACACTGAATTCCTTTCCATTTCAAAAGCTTTTCTCAGGATTTGGCCTTCTAAGCATTTACTTCAGTTTCTAATATTCCATTTTATGCAACCAATAGCTACAGGTGGAGTTTTTAAGTATTCCAGTTAAATCATTAATGAAGGTATTGCTGTTGTATTATACCAATTCCATAGCATTTCTAGAGGTTCTAGCTTGTGGCAGTTGCACAAAACTCCATCTGCTGGCCTTTCTTGGTTACCAAAGAGGCCAAAGAATAATTCTGCCTCTTTCTTTAGTCATGCAGCCATGGCCTTTGTCCATTTTACCAGACAGGTGTGTTACCTCAGAAAATTAGAAATTAAAGTCTGAAACCCATTGAGTGTTCTGGTGAAATTAGAACGGTCACCCTCTAAGCACTTCAGTGATACACAATGTGTGATACAGCCTGGATTAGCAGTATGAATCATCAAGCTCATACCTGTTCTTAGTTAATAAGGTAATAGTTATTTTTCATGCAATTAAGTCAGCATAACTGAAAGCTTACTGTTGTGCTGCAAATTTTGAAAGAGAAGCTACTAAAAATAAGCAAATTATAAAAATTATCCGTAATAGCCGCCTCTGAATCATGTCCATGATTCCATCAGTAAGCCAAACCCAAAATGCAATTAATGATGAGATGACATTACCACTGACACACAGCTGTAGCATGATGGAGCATCTGTTTTGATTCCCAAGTTCCTTGCATAATTAACACTATATATATAATGTGCAGCTACTTACTTTGAAAGGCAGGATATAGTAATATAGAATTAAAAAAAAAACTAGTATTATGCAAGTATGACTTTTCCATTTTACCTAAGAAAAATGGACTGTACACAACCCCACCACTGGCATTCCCAGCTTTTGTAGGTGCATGTGTCTTTCTCCACCACCACAGTGCCCATAGGTCAGTGCAGACCTGCCTTAGGGGAAGCACTTTCAGACATAACTTTTCAGACACCCCGGAGAGCCGTGCTGCCATCCAGCGAGACCTAGACAGGCTGGAGAGCTGGGCGAGGAAGAACCTCATGAGGTTCAACAGGGA
>JAOQGH010000062.1:6252754-6269872 GCA_025769975.1 Gallinago jamesoni | reverse complement strand
CTCTAGCTCTAGGCAATCCTGCTTCAGCAGGGGAGTTGGACTAGATGATGTCTATGGTCCCTTCCAACTCTAAAAAATTCAGTGAAATAATGGGCAGTGCAGTTTCTGTACCATTTCACCACTTACTGGTTGTTTTAAATGTCAAACATCAATTTGTCTAGCTCCAGCTTGATAATCACTACAGACATGGAGAAAGTAATGTATCAGACGATAAAATACGGATATGTTCTATTCTTTCTTTCTGGACAGCTGAAGCAAAGGAGTTATTTTGGATGGGGTTAGAATATTTCTTTTTTAATTTATATTATCATACCACAAAAACATAAGGGAAGAGAAGTGAAGAAGTTTCAGAGCAGAACCTAAATGCAATATTGATGGGGCAGCCGTGCGAAGCACCTTTCCTACCCCAGAGGAATTCTGCAAATTTATCTTGCACACAAAAAATCTACATCTGTACCTGGGCTTGGTGTTCTTTCTCAGATATTTTTAAGCCCCAGGTGTTTGGAGGATTCTAAGTATATTTATAGTACCTATAGTAAGGTAAGGGCTATATAAACATATAAATATCTTTACACCTTTTTTTTTTTTACAGAACTTCAAAATAAGAAGGAAGAAATATCCACACCTTTTCAAACTTCTGGGTAAATTTATGTCACAAAAGAAAAAAAGAAAAAAAAAAGAAAAAACAGGCAGAAGACCAAACCTTCATCAAGAGATTGGGAGAAATTCATCATCACGTTGTCCTTAATTTCTAGAGAACATTCACTTTCATCAAGCCTGGATGATGAAGCTCTTCCAATATCTGGGACAAACATGGGTTAGTGAAACCTGAATCAAAAGCTGCCAAAAAAAGAGTACATATTATCCAGACAGGGCAATGGGCTTACTTGGGAAGAAAAAAAAAAAAAAAAAGGCATTTATCATGAACTTATTTCAAGAAAGTGTTATCCGACTAAAATCAACAGAAGTTGCACATAAATTTAAGAATGTTCTTTAATTGTACATGACTATTATAAAGGTCCTTTTCCCGATTTAAAAAATCTGAAGTATATAAATAATTTCAAGTAATATTTGGACCAAAATACCTTGGTACTGTATTGGTAAGAGATCTTAATGTTGGATATGTGGTAGGAGCAATTTGTTCCTCTAGCTTCTTGTCTATAAAAAACAAAACAAAACAAAACACCTCTTCAATTTTATAAGCCTGAACTGGATATTCAGCAACTGTCCAAAACAGGGCTCTTCCCCCACAGTCTGCACATGCTTCTGGCTTAATGCAAATTACCTCCTAGCCTCTCCTCCCCTCAAAGAAAACCTTCCAGCTCAAAACTCACAAAGTTTATCTTTCCTAGTTGTAGTCATTCTTTAACTTGGCTGACAGACTACAGCATGCCATGATGGAAGAGTAGGATCTTCTTAACTGTCTTGGCAGCACAGAAGTACAGAAGGGAGGACTGTTTTGTCATTTAAATCATGATGGTTAGGCACAATCTCTATTGCTACTTTGAAACATCTGGCCCAATTAAAGCAGGACAATGTCCTAACTCATCTGAAAGGCAGAGGAAGGTTAATGTTACATGCCCCAAAGGCAAAAATCTGTTACACGCCATATCCAGGACGTTCTCACCTATTACAGAAATTTTGGCTGTAAGTGGGAAGTTTGTCAAGCCAGGCAGGAAATAAAGGAGAAAAAATAAAGGGTGGTTTCTAGTTCAGCATAGATAAAAATGTTTGCACACATCAACTCCTGCCAGTGCAAACACCACTTAGGACTGCAGACACATTTTCTTGGTTATTTGTGTGCACAAATGCATGTAAATACAGCTCCTGCATACACAAAATGGATGCCAGGTTAAAAGCACTGAAAATTTCCAATAAAAAGGCGCTACATAAGAGGCTGGGCTTCTGGCATTCCAATAGAAAACCATTCTTCCCTATGATGTACAATATGAATCTTCAGTTATGGGTTCAGTATAAAGTATCTTAGTGAGCTCATTTAACATTCTTTATAGGTTTTGAACAACGGTTTTCCAATAATTCACATCTTAGTCACACTGGTAACAATGTGGTGATCTGTTTAAAAGATAGAAATTAAAACAATTTATTGTATTAATTAACATCTTCTCTTTTTCTCTGAGATACTTGTTCCAAGTAATCTGACAACTTAATTGAGGAGATCATTGATTTTAATTAATATTTTTTCTTATGAGAAAGGCTGTTACTATTGGATGGCGATGGAAATTAACAGCAGGGGGAAAAAAAGAAACTCTAGGAAAATTCAAAAGGCAAAGAATATTCTTTTTTCCCCCATCACTGCAGAGTTGTTTTGAAATTCACAGCCTTTTTGTATGATTTTGATACATCAAAAGTATTGATGAAGAAGTGCTAATAAGTCATAGCATCTCAGTTTATTTCAGTGATGAGACCTGATCATGAATCAAAGTGGAGTCTACATGCATAATAGCAGACTAATTCATCTATATTCAGACCCAGAAAACCCACCATTTTCTTGCAATATTCACCAACTTACTTTTCTTCCATTGACTAGTTTTTCAGTTTTTGAAAACCTGATACTGAGCTTGATCCTCAGATTGAAATGAGTTTTTACTCTAATATATCGGCTTAATGTACACAAAAGATTTGTGACTTGACAAGATTATTTACAAGAATGATTTATTTTTATTTTAAAAAGATGATTCAAATTCTGTTGGTCAGAAGCCATTAGCTCTGGAAGAAAAGATTGTATTTATAAATTGAAAATAAATCTGATTTTTGAAGGAGCAGGAAATCTCTCTCAGGTTTTATAACAGAATGATACATTGACCAAATCCAAGATGGCAAGAGCGGACCCCTCTACAAATTCTTTCCCTCAGTTCTTTGACACAGTCCTTCCATTTGTCTCAAGCTCCAAGATAATACAGTCACATCTTTGTGCAGATACAACATTCTGGAAAAGCAGAGCAACACTTCTTCTTTATAGGCACTAAAACATTTTAAAAACACAGAGCAGGATAATTCAATTGCTGTTTGTCAAGTGCAAAGAGCACTAGCACTTCAAAGGAGAGGAAAAAAAAACCCACCACACCAGATGAATCAGAACCAGCTCTCTAAACACTTCATAGGCAAACACTTTTTTCCCCCCCCTTTTCATTACAAAACTGGCAGATAGCTGGGAAACACTCAAAAGATACAATCTTCACATACGCAGTATTATTTTTGTGGGTTTTGAACAAATATATCTAAAAGCATTTAGGAAGGACAACTAGAAAACCTCTTCAATTGCTTTATTTCAATTTTACCACATTTTTAATTTATCCCTCTCTTCAATGCCAGTCATGGCTACTTGTCATATCCTACACAACTGAAGTCAATGAGAGACTTATTACTAACTTAGTTCCAAGTACATATGGTCCCTCTTAATGGGCAGAGACCCACAGATCCGATTAACTTTAGACAGGAGATAAAAATATTTAGTGCTTGTTCCTGTGCAAAGTTAACTGCTTTAACTTTTTTTACTATTATTTGCAGTAATAATTATTGACAGCAGGCTCCCCCGTGTATCACCAAAAGCAAACTATTTTTCTCCTTTAGCTATTTCTGTCTTTGTGAAAGAAAGACATCAAGTCAGAGTTTGTATTTACAGAAGGGGACAGAAAGCCTTGTGGGCAGTTGGGAGAAGAACCACTGCTTAAGGTGTCTCATTCCAGTCACTATACAGAAAAAGACAGAGCAAATCTTCAAATAAGACTCCCACTCCACCTTGTCCCCCAGTTTCTCCTTCTGCAAAACATTGGAATATCACTGGAAAAAATCTAAAGGATTTTTTTTTCACTTCCATTCTATCCACAGTGAGAGATTTCAATTTGTCTCTTTCTTTTAAAACACCAGATGCAAGACACAGCACCCCACAGTGCTTCACAGCTATTTTTTACAGGTATACTGTTGAATTATTGTCATAACAACATTGATTATTTTGCTGTTAACTAAGGTTATTATTCTCTTTAAAGGACACTTTCAAAGAGCCCAACCCAGGGCTCATTTCATCTTAATTATGCATGAAATTAGGATCATGACAAACCTTACCCGACTATTTGATTGCTTGAAGTTATAAACCAGTTTAAGTGCTTTTCTGGATTGGTGCATACATGAAGATGCAACAGATAATTCAGGCATTAAGAAGCTAGCAAGATTTAAGTAATTTCCCATAGCTACTTTATATGTAAAGCATTGTCGATTTGAACCATAAATATGTCATGGGCCAAAAGTTAAGCTTTCTTTAAACTCAGTGTGATCTTACAGCATCTACAACTGTTTTATCTGAATTAATAATGTGCAACACCTCTCATAACTCTGCCACAGCTTCAGGATTTGAGACATGGGTGCATGTGAAAAACAAACCAGAACAATTGTTCAGTTTAAGAACTACGTTTTATCATAATGTCTATTGTTGTTCTTGGGAAATTTAGCCAGTGTAAGAAAAATTCCCATAATATTTATATGAAGGAACATAATTAGGTTGTTTACTATGCAGTATTTTATTATTATTTAATATATTATGTATTTTACTTCTAGAATCCATTAATAATTAAAAAAAGAGATTGGAAGAGAACACAGGCAGTAAGACATTGCTCTCATTTCTACTTCCTTCAATTGTGAAAATAACTCTTGTTCAATTCTTTTCAGTTTTACTTTAGTTTATTACTTTATATGTGAACATATCCTTTAAACAAACTAACATGTATTAAAATTATACATATGCCATGGAAGGAATATATCCAGAATTTTGCATTCCCTATCCAGAGTACAAAGCATAGCATGTGACATAGTGAACATGCTTATTCCTCCAGTTATAAACTGTGTATAAAGAAAGTCTTTACTGAGCTTGAAATGAGAAATATACCTAAGATCCAAGTTTGGACTGAGAGATGTGGTCTTGGACAATTCAATTAAATTTCTAAAGCTTTTAAATTCAAGAGGCAGTTACACTTGTAGACCCTGGAAGCTTACGTCAGATTTAAACTAGTCCAAATAAGAATATCCACAACAAGTCAACCCACTTAACTTGAGTAAAATACCTGCATTTACTGCACAGTAAGAGCATGCAAACTGGCAATCACCCCATCACAGCTGGTGGGCTCTATAGTTGTGCTGCCACAATAGGATCCCTTCAGCAGCACCTCCAGACTAAGAGATCCCATCCCCCATAGAGATTCATTGCTTGACCCTCAGGCTCCTTGAGTTCACATAAGTTACTATGCCCTCAGATATGTAAGGCTGTGTTTCCACATCCGTCTGTTAATTATTCCAATCTTAAAACTGTACAGAATCAGGAATTAGACTGGCTGATAAAGTAGAAACGCAAACATTTCACTGACAATAACTAAGATTATGGAACCTTCTGGCATGGGACAAACAGGGACTGCAAACCAAATCTACCTGCTAGTGAACTTTAGCATTGAATCAAATTATTCTCTTTGTGATACTCTAGAAATATGAGTTTTATTTTGAAATAATAGTTTGAATATATTTTTCTTTAAAAAAAATCAGCTTTAAAATAAAATGTTTCCTTGGACAGCCAACCCACCTCAGCTTTACCCTGAGATTAGCACAACCACAAAACAGGTGGATTAGAAGCAAGTTCCAAGTGATGTCAGCAGACTTACAGTTGCATTCTGGTCATAAAGTGGCACAACATGCCTCAAAAGAGGTACATACTAACACACCTGCACAGAAAATTGTAACTGCTGTGGGACTCACTCTGTCATCCATAGACCACTTCTGTGATCTGTTTCTGCTGCAAATGAAGGGAAAGAGAGTAAGCGGAACATAATGAGTTGTGAGATTAATAAGTAGAGTCCATGGAAAATTGATCCTTGTTTTGACATACGCTGCATCTTCGCAATCATTATGTCCCTCCAAGAAATGAATTAATACATTATCTGTATTAGTAGCCATAGACCAGAAACCCACTCTGTGAGGCTCCACCAGGACTCCCAGGTCCCTCTCTACAGTACTACTTTCCGGCAGGTCAGCCCCTAACCTGTACTGGTCCTTGGGGTTATTCCTCCCCACGTGCAGGACTCTACACTTGCCTTTGTTGAATTTCATTAGGTTCCTCTTTGCCCAACTCTCCAGCCTGTCCATGTCTGACTGAATGGCAGCACAGCCTTCTGGTGTGTCAGCCACTCCTCCCAGTTTTGTATCATCAGCAAACTTGCTGATGGTACACTCCATCCCTTCATCCAGGTTGTTGATGAATATGTTGAACTAGACCGGACCCATTACTCAGCCCTGGGGAGCACCACTAGTTATAGGCCTCCAACTGGACTCTGCACCACTGAACTGAGTTCTGTCATTCAGCCAGTTCTCAATCCACCTCACCATGCACATATCAAAGCCACACTTCCTAAGGTTACCTTACGAAGATGTCAAACATCGTGGACTAAACCAGCACTTACCATTTGTTTACCATTAAGTTACCATACTAAGACATTCCTCTTGACTTCAATAGCCCTCAGTAGCTCTAATGCAGTCCCTCTGTGGGCAGGTTCTTATTTTTGGATTTGTGCCACGCCGTACTGCATGAACAGAAGCTATTTGTGTGCCTACAATTAAGTGCATGTTTGAGTGCTTTGCTGGAGTAGGTCCAGTGCCCTCTTCAGAAATAAGCACTCAATATGAAACAAAGCACTTTGCATGTAGGTATTTTTAAGGATGTTTCAGAGTATTATACATGTTCTGTCATCATCCTGTGAGGACAAGTCCCACTGTACGCAAGGGGAGCTCTGCATTAAAAATAATGGATGATAGCCACATTGAACCAAATACTAAACCAGACTAAGGCAACCTATTGTTTGTGAGATAAGCACAGTATGTGCTAAACTGTGCAACTGTGAGTCATGGTTTCATCTACTGCAGATTTTATTAAGTTCTTCTTGAGAGGAAACCATTAGGCAAAAGCTGTATTCAGCCTGCAGGAGCAGGGAGTGCAGATGGCCAATGCATTACTCTCAAACAGAAAAGCTCAGCACCCTTCTGGTTACATACAAAGTTGTGGAATGAGAATATATGAACAACATGACCAGTCATGTTGGACCAGTCAGCTTTGGCCAGGAACAAACTGCCAACAGTGACCAGATTTTCAGAGCAGTCTCACCCCAAACCGGAACCTGCATGGTATTTTCTCTGTACCTGAAGTAGTTCAGTATCAGAGCATCTCAAGTGCTATACAGTTTATTTAAGGATGATTTTTTTTTTCTAACTGAATCTTGAGCGAGTCATCAATCACTGAGCTATTCCATGCTGGTTTTCCTCTATCGCAAGCCAACACTAAACTTTGTCTAACCACTTATGACAGCATTTTCAAAACATTTTTAAAATGCAACCCCTTTTGCTTCATCTGTCTTCCTGCCACCCTTCCATTCCCTCCAGCCCTCCTCCTCCCCAGGCACCAGCACCTCCATTTGTCCTCAGCAGCGGAACAAAACCAGGCTGTAATTACTGTCTGCAAGTATTTACTCACTCCCACATCTTAATGGAACCGAACTGCTCATCTCTCCACAACCCTAAAATAAGTTTCAATCCTTGGTTGAAAGAAATACTGATTTACTAAACAACGTAGTCTCCAAAGATCCCAGCACTTACCTCTGTGCTAACAAGTTAAACAAAAATATTTGAAGGCTTATCTTTATCACAACTGCAGCTTTTACATACACAGAACTGAAATATATGGTAATGTAACCACTATACATGGGACATGGAAATAGTGCAAGGAGGAAGTATTTGAGCAGGAATAGCCTACACTCTATTTGAAGAGTAAACCCACCACATGCCTGAATACTATTAGACTGCTGCAAAAACCCCACGATTTTTGACAAAATACCATCATAAAGCATATGCCTACATTGCCTCTGAACTGGCCCAGTAACCCCGATTTCTGAAATCCCAGAGCTTGATTTTGCTGTTAGAGGCATGCAGAAAAACGTATCTACACTAGCAAAACATGATTAATTCCAGATACCGTTTAGAATTTCCCCTTTAGATGTGCTCAGGCAATATTAAGTTCTGGCTTACACCAGACTTAAATATATATTTGAATACAGTCTGTGTGTATGTGTAGGTATGTGGAACATGAAGCAGAAAAGCAGGGAAAGGCTCCTTCTCTGAGCAGTCACAGTAAGCAAATTACTCTGTGCTGATAGATGGACAAGTCACTGAAAAAAGTGGGGAGGCAGAAATATCAAGCACAACAGATAGGTACAACATTTCTGATTTTATTCAGCCTCTACCTTGGAGAGCCAGGAAGCAGTAGGAAAGAAAATTGCTCCCCACCATCAGCAGAAAGTCAAATGAGTGGTCACTAAAACATGAAAAACTTGGAATGCACTTTAATGCCATTGTAAATCTACAGTTACCCATAGAGACGCTAGGCAGTCAGCCATCTAATTGAAGTCTTCTCATGATATACCTGCTACGTACAGTGAAAAAGGAACTAAACTGAATGACATCTACTGGAAATCAATTACTTTGATTTTAGGAATACATTCAGAAAATGAATATGAAACAATTAGCAAGAAAGGAACGAGTAGTTATTAGTCACTGAATCACTGTGTATAGAGTATTCTCCAATCAGACAAATTCAACGTGCAATCAGCAAACTATGGGGTTGGGTGAACTTGGTAGGCTTGATAATTTCTATTGGCTTGAGAATCTTGCCTCAGAGTTAGAACAAGTGTAGAAAAAGTTAAATTCTTTCTATTTAGACTTGTTAGACTTCCCCACATTATCCACAGGCTTAAACAGACTTACCCTGTAAGTCTGTGCTTCCTTAGTCATAGCACTTATAAAACATCCTATCACACACTATTGGTCAAAATTACCAACAGAATTGGGAAGATTGCAGACAGATACCCTCTTCCAGATCTAGCTAATTCAGTGGGAGACACTGTAATACTCATCTACTTGGCAGTATTTTCCAGTAGACAGGACACTCAACTAATCTGCTGGCAGACACTGCTTGTGTAAGTGCTCCCAGTTTCACCTAATTCAGCCAAGAAACTAATGGGCTAAATCACCGCACCAATTTCAACTGCTTATACCTACACATTTAAAGGGATTTTTAGAGAGTATCCATGTGAGCAGCTCTTTTAGCAAACACATATGGAAGGGTGCTAATAGATGACTGATCATAGTAACCCCTTCCTGAGACACATATAAGCACAGAAGCCCTGTCTACAACCTGATTTATCTAAAGACTAAAGTGTCTTATTTGTATCTGCAGTATGAATTTACACTTTGTTAATTGGTCTCATTTTCAACCAACTTAGAAATGAATGCAGCATTTTCCATTCAAAACAGGCCTGCCAGAAAGATACATAAGAACAAAGATAAAATAAACTGCTTATCTTCCTGTAAGTCTTCCTTAAACAAAACAAAAAAAAAACCTACACAGCACTCTTTCATCTGAGCAGAGAGTGCAACCAGGCAACTGTACACATCGTGTTAAGGCAGAGTACCTTCAGTAGTCATGGGTTATACAAGGATTAGTACTAATACATGGCTCACGGAGAGGAAGAAAACAGCAGAGATCTACAGAGAAGGTTAAGTTTCATAAGAACACCAACACGAGACCAGATTTCTGTAAGTCTGCGGGTACATCAGACACTAACCACTTCTGAAAAAGATGTCACTTTGCATCATGCGCTGCCAGCACTTCAGTTAGCAGGCCAACGGGTGGTCTGGGGTTGGTCTGCTGCCCCGTCACACAAGGAGACTGAAAACAGCTGCTCAGCTGCTGGAACCAGAGCAAAAGCAGAAGCCTCTCCCAGCACCTGTCATCTCAGGTTTGAAACCCAGGACATGGTTCGGTTCATACAAGAGGAAGTTGGGGCCCTGTCTCCTGCAGTGCTGCCCAATACAAGCAGCTGGGAGCAGCTGATGTTTTTGTTCCTATAATGCCACCAGCTGCAAGGCCACAGCCACAGAGGAGGGATCATCCTCTCTGCATTGCCCACAAGACAGAAATCCATTGAACAAAATGCTCAGGTGATCCTCAGATCACCCTCAGAAGATCCACTTCCTTCAGGAAGTGGACTGAAACTTTATTCTATATAGGAAAGCAAAATACAAGCCAACAAGTCATTATCAAATTGATTGCGGAGAAATTCCTTCCATGTACCACATCTGGAAGTTTCAGCTCTGTATAGATAAGCTTTATCAATAAAAGTTATTTGTATCTACACTCACTTCTAAAATTCTCAGAAATGCACTACAGAACACACTTTGCAGATTCTGTTCTCTTTTCCTCCCAGGACGACTTTGTTTTGTTGAAGTTGCAGACTGGCTTACTACAAAATAAGCAAGACCACTAAAGGTCTTGCTTCCAAAAAGGTCAGTATATACCTATTTAATATGTGCAAGACAAGCATTTATTTATTTTCCCTATGCAGAATGGGTAACTAATTTTTTTTTTTTTACTTAAGCATGTGGCTCTATTAATCTCATTTTAATGTTTTTGCCTTCTGTGCTTCCATTTCCTACATAACTGCAAGACTGCATCTCATCACACACATCTAATTTGTCATTTTAGTTTGAGTCATTAATCTTTGCCTTTCCTTCAAAAGATAATCCATGTTTAATGGCTATATTATATAATCTGCATCAAGGTGTCAGAAGGACTATTCTGCAAACTTTGGAAGAACTCTGTAGCTGCACCGAATTTAATTATACATCCAAATACCATTTTTAAGAGGCCAAAAGTTCTCTCTGTAACAGCAAGAGCTAGGAATACATTATAAATAATTTCTTCGAGTCTTGAGAGAAATAAAAGAACACAATCAGTTCCCTCATGTCCCTCTCCCCCAGGCCAGTCAATGTTGTCTTTAAACAATAAAGATAAGGATGCAGTTTTAAAAAGACGTTAGCATTGATAAATATTTACCAACCCAAAAGCATCCTCCCTGAAGAGGCAGAACACTTATAGAAGATTAGATTGTCAAATGAATAAATGAGGCCTTGCCTACCTTGAGACAGAATTTAACCTGTGATAAGCAGCATGTCTTCAAACATTTATCCAACTCTCTGCCTCTACTTGCTTGCCCCATAATTAGTGACAGCATGGCCTAAACACTGCCAAGCAGATAGCAGACGCTAAAGGAACATTCAAGAATCATGTTACTTTAATAAACTTGCATATTTAACAGCTTTGTCTTAAAGCTTCATAAATATTTTCTTCTGTATTCCATTACTGGATCTCTTCCACTCAATGTTTTAGCTGACTAGTGCATCCAGACACTACCTCACCAAACACTCTAGATTTCTCCAAACAGAATTAAAATAAAGGAAGTAACATATAGCTTTTTGCTTCTCCTCTCGACTCAAAAGCCAGTTTTGATGTAACTGGTGCCTAATATTAGGTTGTAGAGATTGAAGAAGAGTCCATCAAAGAAGATTTTGTCAGAGCTACTGCAATAAGATACTTCTTGTACTTCATTCCTGTTTTACTCTTTTCCTGAATGAGGTGGCGCTTGTGGCACACTTCAGAATGATCACCCAGCCTTTCAGCAAAGATATGTCACACATCGGAGTTAAAATTCACTGAACTTCGAAAGTAACCCTTTACTTCTTGATTTTAGTGGAATAAGAACTTGAAATAGAATCTTTCATTAAAGTTCTAATAGTGCAGACTCCTTGCTACAACAGGATAATAGGACAGCTCATTTATAGCACTTAACATCACAACTAGAGTTTCAGATAAAGAGCAGTTTTCAAAAATGTCTCATTTCTTGAACTAAAATGGCCCTAGACTAGCGGTTCTAGTGAGCTCTGAATGATCACTGAAGCCTCTTGGAGCAGCACAATTTTGAGAAAGTGTAAACTTTCTATATGAACAGCAGACACATAACACATATCAAAACTAAAACACAGCTCTTCAAAATTCATTGAGAATCTTTCACGTATATGCAGCTTCAGCAAATCTTTATGTTAAATGATGATATGTTCCAAGCCATACAGCTGCTTCTCTAGTTACTGAATTCATAAGCCTAAGTATATATTTTTTTCCTGGCTTTTATTTAATGAATATGTTTCTCAACATCCAGTTGGACCTAAAGACTCAAAAAATAGAAGGCAAATAAAAACCTATAAACACTCATTGTTTTTTTTAAGATCTCATTATGTTTTACGCCAACCTTACAAGTTGGAGAAGAGGTAAACAGTGAGTTTTGACTGCCTGAGATGGCTAAAACCAAATACAGCTTTTAGGAAAAAAAGCTAGAAACACAATAAGACAAAAATATATTTAGATGGTTTTCTCCTATAGTCTTTTCCAGTAAATTTAATAATCATTATTATTATCAGCAACTGAAAACACCTAAAGTCAAGAATAATCATTTCTACCCTCTCGTTCCTTGCCTTTTCTGAACCTAATCAGCCAATATACAAACACAACTGCATGTGTGTATAAACACAGTGTCAGGTGGGTCCCTGTGTATGGGCTGCTTTTGATTTTTTCTTAGGACTGGATTCACAACTCCTCTCTATACAGTTTTGCTTCCATTTTGGTTCCTAACTTCCTTCCTAGTCTTTCCCCATCTCCTAATGCCAACAGTATGAGCACTCAAAATCTTCTCCCTAGCAATTACCTGCAAATTTTCAATGTGAAAAGGTGTCTCTTTTTCCTTTAAAAGCTGTTTTTAACATACACCGTCAGCTCTTTCCATGATTGCACCCAGCCCATTAAAGTCAGATGAAGACTCGCTGGTTTTAACAGAAGCTGGGCCTTGGCTTTGAAAAGTCTATTTTCTTTAAGCAAAGGACTCTGCAGGTTCCGTAAGTCCCCTAATTCAGCCCGACACACCTACTCCTTAGCAGTGCTGAGCCACAGCTTTCCTCCTCAACAGTGAACCAGAGACCCATCCCACATGATCTAAACACCAGAACCATGGGTTTTTGGTGACTTCAGAAAAGTTGAGATAAAGTTAATACCAATACACATAGTACAGTTATGATTAAAGCAGCTATAAAAATGTATTTTGATGTAAATGCATGCACGAGTACTATCAAAGAAAATGACTGGAACTTTCCAGAGATATAAGCAAGGGCGGGGTTCTTTTTCATGGTAATATTGCATTTTGATGTAACTCTCTCCTAGCATCACGTTCTCTATTAAGCAGCATACAAGGTACAATGGCATTGTTCATTGCAGTTCACTAAGAAATCAGTAAACACCCTATTTAACAATGTTTCTAATACAAATTTTCCATGACAACAATCAGTAGTAGTACCCTCTTGACAAAGCATAATGTCACCGCACCACAGCCTTAAAGCAGCATAATTACTACTGTATGCATGAGGGCATAGGAGTTGGAGCAGACTTGAATTGAATAAGCAAACTTCTTGAGACTAAGCTCATAAAATGACTTGGAAGTTGCAAGACTTATTTTTTTGGTTCTTGTAGACTTTCTGTGTTGCCTGTAAGGTGCAGAAGATAGATATACCTAAAAAGGAAGAAGAAAGCTTTTACTAGTAATAAAGTTTGCGCCAGTTGCCTGTCCTAATCACTGCACATGACTTAAGCACCAACTGTTGGACGACCTTGCCATCCACTTTGCAAATGGGGTGCTCTGAATGGCACCCCTGCATATAGGTTTGGTCTTGATTTCACTACAAGTGAGATATGCACAAGTGAGCACGAGTGGAGTCACAAGATAAATTTAAAACAGAAAAATTCCTGCACCCTAACCCGCTTGAGCTCCCAACAGTAATGGTTCCCCCAAAACACCAGATTAGGTCTTGCTGCAAGGCCACCTCTAAATTGTTAATCTTGATATGTTCTGCATACAACCAGGCATTGAGCAGCTCAGCAGCATTAAGACTGTGGCACTTCCAGAGTTATCTAGAAAATCAGGGATTTTATAGATAAAAGCACTTCTGCAGTCAGTACTAGGTATAGATAAGCATGAGTGTTACGGTTGATTAAAACATGGGCATTACAATCAGTTATAGAAATCTCTTGTAGATCTAGGCCTGCTTGATTTTTATATATCCCCACTCTGCTCAACACTTACTATGTACAGTGCGGCTCCTATGAACTAAGACTGGCAGAGCTTTCACTTCCTTGAACTTCACAATATGTTCCTCAACAGTCCCGAGTTCTTTCTACAACATGTTAAGTGACCACTTAATTCAAAATGCCACTTACTTAGAAGTTCTTAACTTCTAAGGAAATATGATGAAAGGCATCTATATAATGGATTAGATGATCCAGGACTGGGAAAGAAAAAACACTGAGTCTCATTAATACACCGCACACCACTGCTGCATATGTTCTACTGATATTTAATACAGTGAGCAGGACTTAATGCAATATACTGAAGAGCCTCAGGGCTTTAGAAGATTCATTCTGTGAAAGCAACAAAATCTTATTAAATGCAATTGTGCTGGTAATCTCCCTATATTATAGGGAAAGAAAAATGTACAGAAATCAGAATGCAGGTTAGGAGCAAGACATCCAAAACAAACTATGGGACCAAACAGAGATATTAGAGGTGGAATTTTCTGCATTTAAAAAGTTTTACATTGAGGGCCTCCACTTTATCAGATACTATCAAAAAAAGCTTTGCAAATTCATACAGATTCTTAAGGAAGAATAAATGTCACATATTCTTTAAAAAAAAAAATATGAGAAAGGAGTTCAGATAGGAGGGAAATGGAGAGGAAGGTATATAGGATATGGAGGTTGAGTAACTTTCCAGTCTTACAACAAACACAGACATTTGTAAGATAACTCACTTAATTTTCTCTAAAATAATTTACCTCAAATGATTACTGGAGTGCTTTATTCCATTTTATTGTAATACCTCCTGCCAATAGACGACTTTCCATTTAGAAAAATCCATCCAGTCTACTCAGAAAAAAACATAGTCAGGGCTGTGATTGAAATCAAGTATCTCTATCCTGCTACAAATTTGACCTCTTTTAGAATTACATTGTGCAGCTTTCCAACTCTTATTCACAATGAATAACTTGCCTCAATCATTAAAAATACTTTTCTTCTAAGCTGTTTCAATGTGGTTATTCAGCTTGCAAACAGTGGAAAAGATTCTATTTTATGCTTTGGGATAAAGCTTTCACTAGTCAGGCATTATAGAGACTCTTCAATAACTCCATACTGAATTTGAAAATTTCAAGCTTATTTTCTCTGTTACTAAAGAATCATTTAGAAGTTTAGTTAAGATTCACTTCATCCCAATTACAGGGAGGTGCTGCACATGATACCCAAGCACATAACTGTAAAACCGCAAGATATACAGTTTCTTCCCTTCTCCCTCTTTCTTTCCCCACAATCTCATACTTTAAAATATTATTATTTGAAATCAAATAACTCTTAACTTCCAGGAATGGAATGCTTGAAATCTGCAGAAAATTGCATGTTTACAGTTAACACATCCCTCAGTTGAAAGGACAACTCAAGCTATTCAGACGTTTTCTGTGCTGCATGTTTATCTTGCAATGACTAGTTGGTGAACATACAGCTGGGAAGAAAAGATTTATTAATGATACAAAGCAGTTCCAATGTGGATTTACTAAAATTTCACACAAAGCTGAAGTACCATGAATTACAAAGACAAACAACACATTGGGGGGTTCCATTCATTTATACTACAGCTAGTACAAGTCCACTGGTTTCCAGTGAGATAAATCCCAACATCCTCAGTAAGAGGAAGAGCAACTCTATGTAACAGTTGCCAAAACAAACACATGACAAGGATCATAGTAGTTCCTTCTGGTACCAAAAATTGCAAACCAAATACCAAAATCAACCTAAGGCCAAAGCTTGGCTGCTGAACCCTAATTACTTCAGGGCACTCAAAATCTCAAAATGCAGGTCATTTTATCAAGGCCACACTTTTCATGTAGGAAAAGATTAACATTGATATCCACTAGATCTCTACACTAGGTGCACTGAGACTTAACAGCAGAACTCTGCAAAATTACTTTTAAAATCATGGCTGCATTTTTGCATGATATATAAAATCACTGTTGCTTTTTAAAAGGTGATTGTCTGTGATGGTCTGGCTGAGATTGAGTTAATTTTGCCTGTAGCAGCCCTCATAGGGCTGTGCTTTGTATTAGTAGCCAGAAAGGTGTTGATAACACCCCAGTGCTTTGGCCACTGCTGAGGGGTGCTCCACAGCATCAGTGCTGTCTCTCCAACATTACCCCACCCCAGTAGGCTGGGGGTGGGCAAGATCTTGGGAGAGGACAGACCCAAACTGACCAAAGGGATATTCCATACCATATGACATCAGTAAGTAAAGCTAGGAGAAAGGGGGGAGGCATTCGTTATTGTGACATTTGTCTTCCGGAGCAACCACTACACTGTCCTGTGGCAGGACATCGCCTACTCACAGGAAAAGGAGAATAAATCTTTTGTTTTCCTTTGCTTCTACACACAGCCTTGCTTTTGCTTTATTAAACTGCCTTTATCTTGACCCATGAGGTTTTTTTTTTCCATCTTATTTTCTCCCCTTCCATCATGTTGTGCAGGGGAGTGATAGAGCAGCTTGGAGGGCACCTGGCCAAGGTCAACCTGCCACAGTCCTCTTTGGTGTCCAATATGGGGAATAAGTAATTTGAGATAAGACCAGTAATTGGGAGAGGTAACAGGCAAAACATGGGACGAACATAGCTAGAGTGTGAAGAAGGAAAAGACTGGGGATTTTTTGTTGTTGCTGTTGTGGTGAAGGGACAAGGGGTGGGTTGTGTATAAACTGTCCACTTTCATTTGACATTGTGATAATGTTATTTTGATTTTGGTGTTACTGTCTTTTGTCAATGTGAGAGAAGTTTGTGAAGGCTGGGTGATGAATGTGGATTTTAATGATAATCCTTAAATATGTGATTCACAGAGGCAAGAGGTGGAACATACTGGGTTTGGATAGCAAGGGTTTGGTAGCAGAGAGGTGACACGGGTGGCCTGTAGATAGAATCAGTGCCAGCCGGCTCCCAGACAGACCTGCCATTGGCCAAGGCAAAGACAATCAGTGGTTAAAAAAATAAAAGAAATCATGAGTAAAGTTAAGCCTGAGAAGAAGAAGCGGGGGGGGGGGGGGGGGG
>JAOQGH010000062.1:6189761-6252654 GCA_025769975.1 Gallinago jamesoni | reverse complement strand
CAGGCGAAGGTGGTTTAAGATTTGCTTTTATTTCTCATTATCCTGCTCTGATTTGATTGGCAATAAATTAAACTAATTTCCTCAAGTTGAGCCTGTTTTGTTCGTGACTGTAATTGCTGAGTGATCTCTCCTTGTCCTTACCTCAACCCATGAGACTTTCATTACATTTTCTATGTCCTATCCAGCTGAAGACGGGAGGGACAAAGTGGCTTTGTTGGGTACCTGACATCCAGCCAGGGTCAATCCACCCCAGTGATGTTCTTACAGACCAGAAAGGCAGAATACAGTTGCACACTGCTGTTGCAGCTTCAAAATCTACTCATTTATTCCCAGAATGTGTTTAAATGTCTCCGACATATTTTTTCACACTGCCAAGCACACACACTAAAAACAAAAACTAAATTTAATTCAGTGCCCTGCAAAACTCCTAATATTGCCTTAAAAGCCATGAGACCTCATTTGGAGAAAAACTGTAAAGTTTTTTCCCTGCCTCCTGCCTTTTCTAAGGCTCTTAGGTGTCCTTGCTTCATATTTTCAAGGGTTTTCTGCAAACAATGGTCAGAAACAATTTCACTGAAGATGAAAACTGAGATTTCCATGAACTCTATTGACCATAGAAAACAAAGTGTGAAAAGAAGTATCATAGAATCATGAAAAAACCTGACAGTTTTTCACCTCTGTATTTTTTTTCATAATTTCTGATACAGTTTAGTGGCAAGCAGCAAATACCTGTTTCCTGGAAACACTACTCTTTTGTGTCTGAATTCACATGAGTCTTCTTCATGGATTTTAACGTTATACTTGAGGCTAGGTTAAATTCTTTTACTCTAAGGAGATCAATTATTCTTTTCAGTAAAACAAGGCCGCCTATCAATGCTTAAGACATAAATGAAAAAGACAAAAAGCCTTTATCGTAAAATAATGATACTTCACTACATAGGATACGATCTGGTTAAGCTAAAAACATTCCTTAACTGCCCATTCCAGCAACAACTGTAAGCATTTTGTTTTAGAAACTGAGAAACCAGAGTGTCTTGATTTTAGTAAGCAGCTCAGAGGTAAATACTTTCATATGTAACTATAGGAAGAAGGAACAAACACATATTCTGGAATCGCTTATGTTTTTAAAAAAATAAATAAATAAATCACACCCTGCCAATTTAGGGTGTAACCTGCATGACAGATTCAAGAGACTGCCAGTGATTTCACTTAAGTTCAGATCTGTTAAGTCTTTCTACTATAAATAACGCAAGACAGAGGCAAGCAGTTACAAAATCAGCACCGACTTGTCTCCCAGACAGGTGGTTTCAAGAATGACCTAACAACTGGAAAATAAGTCTCTTAATTTCAGGTCCTCTTTACGGGTTTTTTTTAAAAAGCAATGTGTCATAAAAGCACACATGCCAGACACATTTTATATTGCTTCTAGACTATTTTTCATCAAATGATTTTCTCATACTGGAAAAAAAGACCAAATTCTACTTGCATACTTAGAAAATACCTTTTCCATGTCTCAAGACTTGTGGCCTAAATATTAGAATATGTTTAAAATATGTTCTCAAAGCACCTAAATGACAGGGTTGCAATTCATCTATTCTAATGCACATCCTCTTGCTAAGGACAGTTCCGATGTGTAACAAAAATATCCAAAATCTTATGCTCAGCATCTCACTGATAAATAATACACCAGATTTTCCAATCATGCATATTGGGGCAGGACACCACTGCCAACAAAATTTGCATGTTTCAGTAATATACAAACTATTTTCAGCAATTATTTAACAGCGAAATAAAAATATACATTAGTTGGTAAATTGACATTTGTGTTACTGTATATATCCCTATGTTTATAATGTGATATTGAAACTAGGACCATATTGCACTGCACTCTATATGTGCATTTTTTGGAAATGAGATGAAAGCAAGAAAAATTCTTAAATTCTTGTGAAATTGCCAGAATTTGGCTCCAACAGTTGCTGGCTACCTTTTGAATCTAAGGAAGGTCTTTTATTAATACAGAATACAACTAATTTTTCAACTGAGTAATAATCTGTTATTTCCTTGTAGGACAGATTGCAAAGTTCAATATTTATGAAGTCTGTGTGATGCTAGAAGGCATTTAATGTATCTGAAAAAATCCATCACAAAAACTTAGTAAATGCATAACAGAGCACATATGACCTTTTACAGGGACTTGCATAAGGAGTTAAGATAGGTAAACAGCTGTAGTAATTCACCCATTTCCAAACACAAAGGAAAAAAATAAATCAGTTACTGGCATTGATTGGACTCTCAGAGCTTTATGCTAGCATTTTACACCAATACACAAAATAAAGAACTAAATACTATTACTTTTTTCCTTCATTTTTCCTTCAAAGTCAAATTAAATCAAGAAAAGAACAGATGATTTCATCGGTATCTTAAAAAAAAAAAAAAAGAACCAAACACCAACACAATAAAGAGAAGCGTTTTATAATATATCTGACTAAAATGCAAGAAATGGTATCTTTCTCCCTCTTAAAGACAGGATGGGGTGCAAAATGTAGCTTGTCATGGGATAAATGAGTACCAGAAGCTACCTTTTGCAAGGACATTGCAATACTATTATGCACTTGAAGAAAACACTTTCATTTTCATTAAATTAGTCCTAAAGAACTTAACTGCAGAAATCTCAGGGAGTATGCAGTCATATGAAAATGGGGCCTAACATTTCTTTGAAAACTTGCAAACCTGAAGGTAACCAGCTTTGAAAACAGCTGAGTTTGCCAAGTAAATCTCCCCACTTGAGCAATATTGCAGACATTGGATCCCAAGCATGCAGTTTCTTGATTTTATATTGTTTCTTATGTTCTTCTATACTATGTCTGCTAGCACACCATGATATTTTTTTTGCTGCATTGCCTTTCACAGGTTTTTCTCAGTGCATTTTTATATTCTCCACTGCTGTTACACTTCTTTCCAGAAAGTCAGAATGTGCACAGAGCAGAAAAAAATATGTATTTTATTACCTAGCTAAAAAGCCAATTATCAGAAGATAATACGTTATGCAGTCAGGACAGAAGCATCATTTCCTCTCTCCACGGGACTGTGTCTTAAGAATTTTACATTTCATTGATTTGTTTAACTGGAGCTTAAAAAATGAATCATCAGGCACAGATCCTTTCTCCAACAGCAAAAGAATCACGCTGCAGTAAGTTTAGCAGGGCTGTTACGACAGGATACAGCCATGATTTCCAAGAGAACCGAAAGCCCTTGACTCAGTGCAAGACCCAGTACTTTGCCTCTGAGGACTTCTTATACTGTCTTATACCTGGGTCCTTGCACAGGAGGGGCTCATCCTGTCCGTGCTAATGGCTTGTAAGATGTCCAGATTCTGCTGTGTTACTTACGGAAAAAATGCTTGGAGCTCATTATTTTTATGTCCTAACGGATCACAGCTAAAATTAAATCCCATATTGTGCTTAAGGACTGAATGATTCAAATTGTGACTCTTTTCTAAAAATAGCTCTGATGCTGTAACCGGCCTATTTAAAGAATAAGACCCTGTTCAGTTTCAGTTTGTTAAAATATCTTATACTTTACATAAACACAAATAAGTTCTTTTACACAGAAATGGCTGAAAGCTGTTGCAAAACATGACCTGTTAACTCACGTTACAGTTATAAAAAGACCAAACATAAAGAAAACAAACAAAACATAATTGACAGCTCCCCTTTAAGGATATCTTCAAAATATACAAATGCATTTTGGTTTTTAAAGCTTTCATCAGCATAAATAGTTAGAAACAGTTTTCAGCTTATCCAAATGTTTTGGAAAATAAGCATGTTCATATAAATAGACATAGCAAGATAGACATTCTTTTACTATTTATTTTTTTAAATATAATTTCCAGATTAAATATTTCTGGCATTGATCAGCCTTATGACACATGTAAATAATTTTGAAATCTATCTATTAATGAATTGAATTTAACAGTAGTTAAATTCTGTAGAACATAAACATGTCTCCGCTTCAAATTTGCAACAGTGTTTAACACCAGGCCTGGAAAGGGAGAACTGGACAATCACTTTGGCCCTATTTATTGCAGCAATCATCATTATTCTAGACTGAACACTGGAACAATAGATTAGTGGCAAAATGCTACCATTTCCACTATGTAAACTGTATTGCCAAACGAAGCAAAAAACCCCTTTATTAAAATAAGGTTGTGTATGAATCTATCAAGTTTTTTCAAAACTACAGATTCAGAGTGACAGTCCAAAGTAGAATGAGCTCAGATGTGTAAGACTGTATTCCCATTTACACTAATCAAACTTTGTCATAGGTCAACTCTTTTTTAACTGGAGATCAGAAGTCAATTCTAATACCACTTATAAATCTAATTTTTTTTTAGATATGCGTACACAGCTTTTCATGTATACATACAAGTATGTACACATGTAGATGTAAAATATTGAAAGAAGAAAGAGTGACCATCATCTTACCAGTCCTCCTCCCCTGGTTTTCTGTTACAATTGCTCTTCTAATGCCCTGCAAACCAAAGAATAGAGAGAGAATAAATTCAGATTAAAAAAAAAAAAAAATCATTATGCTTTCAATATCACAATCTGTTAGTGGTGTTATGTGACCTGTATTGGAATCATAAGACCGTATCTTTACTTTCTAATTCTGAGACAGTATTTCCAGAGCAATCCAATGTATGTGACGTATATATGCATACAAGTGAATACACACAAACTGTGATGTGTTCACTGTGTTTGCATAACTGTTGACAATTTTCTTCTGTTTACTAAAACAGAAATTGTTCTCTTTGTTATTTTAAGTTCAATATTATAATGTCATAATTAGGAATCCCATTAAACATTCAGATGACATCTGACTTGAACACTTACCCAGAATTTACATTCTTGATTAGAATTTGCAAATTACATTTTGTGTACATTTAAATATGTATTATACAGAATACAGAGTGTATTCTGTATGAAGTACAAATGAATACTTTAGAGTACTACCAGTCAAAAATATTTCTACCTTACAAGCACATGAAACATGGCTAAGTCTTTTCCCTCATAAACACACAGAGGCAAAAATATAGTTAATTTTATTTAAAAAACCACCAACCGTAGGCTGAGTTACAGAAACCCCTCCCAAAAACCAACTCACAGTAAGGCTTTGCTACCTGTGCTGTTGCTATTCACAATGAGAAAGAATCCCTTGCTTATAAAATTTAACAGTCTGCATCTTACAGAAACAACTAATTAAAAATTGTAGCTACTGGCTAATCAACCTGCATACCAAAGTTCGTGATTCCTCTTGCCTATTCTTCTCTTTTCTGATGTTTGAAGTCCCTTCTTCTTTCAAGAATGTAAGTGGCAGCTACTTAATAACCTCATTTGCTTCTTCAGAGATAGTCAGATATTATTATTACAAAGCATATTTGAACTATATCATCCTTAGCATTGCTTGATAGGCATCACTGTCTCTAGAACATAGCATTTAGAATTGATCTCTAGTTTCCATCACTGCTGCTTATGCAAGTCTTGCTGCAAATCAACCAGTTTTGCTTCATATCAACGGAAGGTTAAGAATTATTCTGGTCCTGGCATCAGTCTTATCAGTTCTATCTGTCCAACAGTACTTCACAGCCATCCTCACTTCCATCTCTATTACAGCCCTGAGTAGACAGGGCTATTAACTGACCTGCACCTTCCTGTACATTACCTCTGTTACTGTTTTGTGTCCCAACTTGAACATTTAGCCAAACTTTCTCTCCTATCTGTGATGGCCAGGGAACCAGGCTAAATTAGGCTGTTTGTCTGAGTAAGCCTCGCTCATGCATCTGTTCTCCAGACTGTTAAATCTCTGAGACCTGCGAACAGAAGGCAGGAGAGCTTGCTTTCTATGTTGCCATTTCCATCATCTCTCTGATGGCTTTAGCTGACAATCTCTCCTCCCATGGCTTTGTGGGTACTCAGAGGAAGTCATCTTAACCTCCTCCATGGCACTGAATCATTTGAATTCTGCTTCAGCAAACTGTAGCTCATTGTCTAAATAGCGCCAGCTACCTTGTACTCTGCAATACACACTCAGTTTTCTAATCCTAGCACTTGTATGGGTGACAATTCATCTTCCAGAAATGGGAGAAGCAACATTCCAAAACAAATTCCATCACTAAAAGAGAATAAAGAGGAAAAAGATTGGACTCTGATTTAGAACAGAATTCTATGGGATTGGACAATCTCTTTCCACTATCAATGCATAATTTTTACGTGACTCATACTGCTTTATGCATGCCCTTAGGGATTCACAGCCATAATATATACCCCCTGACTTGCCTTAGCCCTGACCAGCTGTGAAACACATTTCTCCATGATGTGAGCTCTTAAATCTACTAGCATTATCCATTTTACACTACATCCTATTCTGCAGCCACAGACTATTCATCTCTTGATATCTAGACAGAAAACATCCTGTCATTTGCTGTGGCCAGCTTTCAAAACCAAATTATTTTACTGCTTGTAACACCCTACGCTGTTTATTGTGGTGATTGATTAAAACAACTCATTTAAAGACCCAAATGTAGTGTAACAAGCTGATGTGTACCATCTTTGAGTTCAATTTGTTACATACCCTGGATAGTCTATCCAACTCAGTTTATTCATCATTAAAAGTGATCATCTAAGGCAATACTTTATCCTCCCACTCTGAACCTGCAACACCACCAGTAAGTTATTTAGCTGGTTACCGGAATTTTATAGTGTCTTCTTTATCATGTTTTTCAGTAACTTGTGATCAGGCTATTACACAAAAAGATAAATGAATGGAATCATTCTAGTCCAAAAAGCGTAACAGTCTGCCTTGTACTGCATACAACTTTTCTGCATCTGTGACAGCTGCATTCTGCCCCTGCTTTAACACAGCATCTCTGCACCCTTGTACAATAACACACCATTTCTCTACTAGCTCCACAGAGGTACAACATTTTAATATGGATGTCTTACTAATGGCCTTTTTTTTTTCCTATGCAATGCCTGTTTTCTGGAATTTTCCCACTTTCTTTCATTCATCAAATGTCCAAAGGCGCATGACAGGCATATAGACATTTGGAAGCCTTGGAAAGTCACCCAGACCTTTCTTTAATGATGTTTTGTTTCTTGGAGCATGGTCAGAGTCCCTATAACACTAACAAAGGCCTCAGTTCTCTTCAATTTTTCTTTAGCTTTCAACAAAATATGTCACTACTGTGTAGAGATGTCTTAGCTTGGATGCAGTAATCCGGATCTGGTCTTATCCATGTGCTCTCTCATAAAATGAGAATATAATTACCTAGAAGAAACATCCTTCTAAAAAAAAAAAAAAAAATCAACAGTCAATATAAGACAACTGAGTCCAAACAACTAAGTAAGAGGTATTAACAGTCTGTATCAATAGTCCATAAATAAAAAGGCAAGAGTATGTTCTACAAGATATTGCTTTAAGACTTAGAGCAGGGGTGTCAGAAGTGGCACAGAAGCTAGAATTATGTTGATAATTGGAACTGTCCTTCCATCATTAACCAACTACAATGTAAATTCCTTAGCTTCTCTCCTAGCAGAGTTCTGAGTATAAAAATCAATGCTTTCCTACACAAGTGTCTCCAGAAAAAGAACTCTGCTGGCTGCAATCCCACTCCTGTTCTTCGGTTGTAAGTTCTCCCTTTCTGTACTTATTGGCACCAGAAAAAGTTAAACAATAGACCGATTCTCAACAGGGCTCTGCTTGGCAAATGTACACAACAATGTTCATGAACAGCTTTCTTGTCCATAGAGTCCTCAGGTGAACAAGGTCAATTCTAAATACCAGGAAAAACAGTTCTATAAGTATGGAGTGAAAAAGGTATCCAGGCAACCCAGATCTACTGCTCCCATTATGCCTGATAGTGACTTTCACCTCACCTAGCTTTGGACACCTATACTATAAATACATCTGACCTAAGAATCTAGACTTCACAGTCACAGGGAAAAAGGCAACACTCTATCCTGAGTCAGCTGGCCTTTTGCAATGTTCTCCTCCAGCTGAGATGACTTGCATGACAGAAATCCCCACTTCTCTGCTGATTATGAATCAAGTCCCAGTGGCTAGCTTTTAGTGCACATTTTAGCCATCTGCAGTTACACGAAACAAATCCCACCCCAAGCAGCCTTACACTTAGTTTCACAAAACTTGATAGCTCTACAAAGGAAGTTTTATTTAAGTAATACATTTTAACAAAACACAGATGATCAAAGATGTCTTTAAGATGGTGTATATGTATATATTTAACAAGGGTGGAATAAGAGAGGATAGAAAGTGGTTCCCTTTTAAATTCCTGACATGACAGACTATTTTGTCATTTCTTACCAGCCTACTTTGTGCAATGCCATGGCTAATTACGTTTTTTTGATGCAACAGAAGCTAAAGCAAAACTGCTTTTCTTAAACTTTTAATAAGCAAATGGAAGTAGCACAGTACCCACTGCAATTGCAGGTCTCTGTAAATTCCCGTGCATCAGTACTTCCCGTAACTCTGCATTGCTTGGGGCGCGGGGGGGGGGGGTAGGGTGGTGTGTTATAAAATATGCTGTGCTTCAAGTAAGAATGTTCCAAGTCATTAAATGCCAGATCTTCCATACACAAATAAAAGGCTTCTGAATTCTCATCCTTAGGACACTGGTATTGATGTTCCTTCATGACTGTTTAGAGTAATAGGTGCTAAACAGTGAAATCAGTCTTAGTAAACATGTACTTTGTTCTACAGTAGGTGTTAGTGAAGAAAGGTGGGGATGTACTGAAACACCTCCTTAACTCCTGCTTATTCTGGAGGGGTTTGGATCAGACTCTGAAGTCCCACAGCCCACAAACTGATTCTAAGCATGAACCAGTGTGGGTCAGACTGGATTTGTACTCAATTATTGCATCAGCCAGGATATAGATGTCGAATCAGAGTGCAACTGAGCAAATTGGTGACTGAGAAAGGTGTAAGGTTTTTTTATTATGAAGTTTGTATATATCCTTGTAATAAAGTTTGACAGCATATAGAAACTTTAAGAGCCTTTGGTATCTCCACGGGCCATCACTCTTCCTATAGTGTATCAGTATACAACTGACACTTTTACTCTCATAGTTGCTTCGTATGATGAAGTAAACCCCTTCTTTGAGGTGTTAGCTGTTTTGTCTTACTTTCATTTTTCTGCCTGCCTTTTTATTCTGTAAAAAAAAAAGAAATTTGTTTCTCTTAAAACTCAACTAACATTGTCCTTGTTCCTTTTGTGACAGAAAATTATTAAAACAAAAAACTCAACCTTGTCCATTGTGAGATGCAAATATCATCTACAGACATGTCCTCAAGACCCTATCTGAACTCAATTCTAACTGTACTGATCAATCTTAGAAAATAGATTATCATTCACTAATTCTTATAGATGCATCTTCATTTCTAAATAACTTCATAAACTTTTCCCAAGAGTTATGTAATAGCTTATTTTTGTGGTGCCAGCAGCCACTGATCATCATTACTGCTGAATCAGTATGTATCACATTTTCAGACCAGTCACTATCTTTAAATAAATGAAATGAAAATTGTATACAATTCCCACAAACTCTTTGTTTCACTCTCTCAGCATGCTGATTCTATTAGCTGTTTCTGATCGACTTTTAAACTTTTGCCTAAATCACTCTCCGTCCATTATTAAACCGAGCAAAATCAATATTCGCTGCACCATTAACAGGATTAATTTATTTTTTTATTTGCAAATAATTTCAGTGATGATCTTGCCATTTTTATCAAAATAATCAAGATGTTCTAAAACAACTTCCATCCTCACCATCATTTGGGCAGCTCTAATTACTAATTCCTGGAAAAGTATATGTAATTTTGTTACAGTCTGAATACCTACGGCCCAAAGTGCCAGAAGACCAAAAAAAAGTGACACAAAATCAATTTCATCATTATGTGAGCTATTCTTTACAAACAAATAAAAACAAAGACTCAGTAGGAGCTGCCATTGACTATCCTACCCCTGAAACAGAGTGTTTTCTTTCAACTTCCTCCCAGGGCTTTTCCTCAGCCACTACCCCACATGGAAGGTTATCTACAAGAAATATCTTTGAAGTTCAGTTCCTCAGGCAAGATTTCTGCCGTGGGAAGGATATACGCTCACATCATCCTTACTCCTCAGAAGTCTTCCTCTCCTCTTGGATCCCTCCTGAGGAGCTCGTGCTGTTTCTCAGTCAGCACGTTCATTCGGCCATGAATTTCCCTTCGGACTGAGCTGGTTCTCCTGCTAAAAATCTCTGAGATTTTAGAATGCTCTTATTCTATGCTGGATGGAGTCCAAAACCTTTGATGTTTTCTCTGCTAATTAAAAGATAGACAGCCTGCCTCAGAATAACTATCTTCTGATAAAAAAAAAAATAAATTGATCAAAAGAGATTTCTAGCTGGTAATGGACTGACTACTTCTCAAATAGATTTCTGAGATAAGAGACCTAAAATCACAGAAGAGAAGAGCTCTATTACCATCATTATCACAGAGAAGGAAGAAAGAATATTTATTTTGGGATTCTCTTCATGACAGGATCACCAGGCAACCATCACCCCTACCTGCCTCCTTAAGGAAAAAGTTGTTCTAACCACAAGCCAAAAGCATCTGCATGCTCCATACCACTAAATTATTTTTTAACAGGACATAATACAGCAGATTAGGGTAAGATAAATCAGATGCAACGTGTGAGGCCAGATAAACACAAGGTTTCAGGAGAGGTACTCACAGCTCCTTGCCTGCCAGACAGTCCTGACCCAGCCCAGGCTCAGGGAGGCTTCTGGGACCCCACAGGCTCTTCTGGGCTCCCGCCAAAACCTCCCTCTTCCATCACCCAACATCCCACCAGCCTGGGCCACTGCCCTTCTTCCCCAAGGGCCCGCACCCCTCACAGCCACTGGGCAGCTCCCACCGAGGGAGCTGGGTCTCCCACAGGCCCTGTGGTGCCCAGCGCCCCCTCACTGCCCTCTCCCGCTCCCCCCCCACCAGCCATCAGCAAACTCAGGACAAGATGGCACATTCTGATGCTGGCTTGGCCCTGCTGTACTTCAGGAGACAGCAGGAAGGAAAGCAAGGAAACAGGAGGAGAAAAATTAAAAATTATTACCAGGTATGCATTTCTTTGGAGCTAACCCAGGTTTGCTCTAATCTATGTGCCTTGGCCACCTGAAGTTTTCATCCCAATTCCTCTTTGTCTTCAATTAACTAGGCTAGAAAGAGATAGTAATACCTCCAAAGAGCAATAAATAGTTGGAGAGGTCAGGACCTTTTGTTAACAGAGTTGGAAAAATACCGTGGTTTTGTGTGCTGTTGGCCCAGAGGCAGACTACCAGAATCAACCCACCTTCAGTGGGACCCCTCCTGCGTGAGCCATTTTATTACCCTGAGGATATTCTGGGAATCTTGTTTATGACACAGATCGTGAAACACCTAATTAAACTCAGGGAAGCCTACAGCAAAACTCCAAAGTTTAATAAAAATTCAGAGGGATGAACAGCTATGTGAGGCATGAAACCTGAGCTAGTTGGAAGCTCTGCTGTCTGTAATACTCCATAATACATAATATATGCTCTGCGGCAGATTTGAGAAAAGCAAATAAAGACTTGCTGATATACCTATCTACTATCCACTCACCAAGAGATTGCGTGAATCACGCTTGAGAACTGCCAGATTAGTGAACTAATAAAGCAAAATGTAGCAATATCTTATTATATTATCAGATGTAAAGTATATTGTAAATAAAACGTTATGAACGTATCTGGGGCAGCTTCCCAACAAAGCCAGAGGTGGATACCTCAATGGTCCTGTATTATGATTAATTGGCTCATTAATGAACAATGGTACATTGAAAAAGTATTTTCGATTCATATGTTAAACTGTGCAATTTACAAAATAACAATACTGGATGTGTCAAACCAATGGGAGACACAAGGAGAACAGTTTTGTAATGAGTGAAGCCAGAGACTAAATTTAAAGGTGTCATTTCTCTGCAAATGGTGATCACTCGTTTCTAGCTACTTAGAAAGACTAGGGGAGTTGAGAAAAAAAGCCCCAGCATCTGACACTCTGTCAGCCCAGTCTCCATCACAAAACCATCTCCAGAAGGATACAGCGCAGTAAAAAGACTTAATGATCTCTGAATCACACTCAGTCTTCACTTTCTTGTGTCACTGAAAGCTGGTTATGGGCTGGGGCTTTTCTCCTAATGTCTGGTAAAAGGTGCAGCAAATATTTCAGCTGCAGGAGGACTGCAGTGAAGCTGCAGAATCTAGGAGTCATTCTTATCCCTACTCAGAGAAGAACCTGGTAAGGTGTCAGCTTGTTTAAATGCATGAAGGGGAAAGAAGGAAGAGCACTAACAAAAATACTTTTAAGGACACTTCATTTTGACAGTCAGAAAAGGATATTGGCAGCCCACTTTTTAAAAAAATAAAATAACAGTAGTCACTCTGTTTTATCTGAGGCCACAAAAAGTATCAGAGCTAAAAACTACAATTATAGGAAATGGCCAAATTTATCTTTTCTGATTTAGGATGACACACTTCAGCAAGATCAGGGAGATTATTTACTTTCGTCATAACTGGATCTCAAAATATCATCTCAGGTTGGCAAGGAACAGAAGAACACTCTGACTTCCAGGCTACAGCACACAGCTTGAATACAAACCTCCCTTAGGAATGCCAGTGAAGCCAGCAGATCCTTGAACTCTACCAGCTCTGGCAGAAAGCCTGTCCAGAGGTCCCAGTCCTCCTTTCCTGCATATTGTTTACACCTAGAAAGCTGCAAACGTCAACTAGACCAAACTATAGGGCATTTCATACGGTGAAAGAAGGAGAAAAAAGATAGATGTGGAAAACAGATTCACTATGTGTTTATTTAAAAATGCCTGTAGGGGAAGACTGGACTTGTAATGAGACCTTATATATATGGTCAAGAAATAAGAAAGAACTATATTTGTCACAGCCACTGTGTCTCAGTTTATTTTACTTTGGGTATATACTTTCCTGTTGCTACAGTACTTATATCAGGACTGTATGAAGCACAATCTAGCACAAACCATGTAATGTTACCCAAAGAATTCATAGTATAAATATATCACATCCTCATATTAAAGTTGACTAGATTTGGTAATTAACATAGTAAGTACTTAGAACTAATTCTTGAATTGCAGTTAAATGGAACTAAACTTTAATTCTAAATATAGAAAGCAATAAATAAAGATAAAATTAATTGATAAAATTAATTGATAAAGTTAATTGATAAAATTAAAAAAACGTAAAATTTTATTTAAGAACACTCTATTCAGTTTGTAGCGCGTATTATATCACTAGAACATACTTATTCCCCCTTTACTGCAAAACTGCACATCCTTACATTATTCTTGCATCACATTTAGTCACATAGCGTTTTCTACTATGGAAGTTGTAGGATTTTGGATTTGGTAACCACAGGCATGTGGTTAAAAAAGGCATGGCTCATGAAACACTAACAGAGCCGGATGCTTAGGTAGAGAAGCAAAATTGACAGTTACAATAATGGGACATCATTGCCAAAGAAGAATCTAAACCCAAAAATCTTACCATAAAAAGGGCAAGAGGTAACAGTTCATTTGTACAACTTCCTAGAATCACAATGTTATTTTAAAATTATTTCTTGATTTAAAAAGAATGTCCATTCCTTGAGCATGTCTGTCTGAAAACATTTTGAAGGAAAAGAACACTGTGTGGCTTACAGAGCACTTCCTATGTTAGATTTATCTACATGGTAACTCAATAAACACGCTTAAACTGTCTTACACAAGTTCTGAGGAATTTAAAAAAGGAAAATAAAAAGATACATGCACAAAATAAAGAGTAAGGAGGGATTTAAATAAACGTACTTATGCAATTCACAGTCTCAAATACTACTTAAGAGAATACAGTTTACAGTCCAAGGTATACTACATGCACAGATTGGGAATAGTTCTATAGAGCTCAGACATCACCCCTGTGTTTCAGAATACTTATTACAAAGCCACTACTTCAAACACAACCACTGTAAACGTCTTTCAGGCTGCTTAAAATGGGAACAGCAAACTCAGTTTCTGCAACTGTCCACATGGATACAAACTGAAGATAGTCCAATATATCATGGTTTAGAGTCTTATTACAGCAAAGTTTGCATCTGTACAAACTAATTTCTTTCTTTTTTCCTTTCTGTCTTCTCTTCCATCCATCTTCCTCTAGTGCAGAGATTTCTTTAAAACCCTTTTAATTTCAGGTTTTGTAGACATTTATTAGAAGCTTTGTGAGACGACACAATTTCTGTTCCTAATCTTATGTTAAAGTTAAAGATATAAATACACTGAGCAATGTTTGTACTTTATTCTTTGCTTACATAATGTAATTATTTTTTACCACAGACCCGTCAATCAGCAGATCAGAGGTCTGGCCATGACTTCTGCTGTGACCCCTACTTAAATATCTCTCTGGGCTGGTTATCAGACAACGACAGATTTGTGAGGGTCTCATTAGCCATGTAATATTTAAATATGCCAGTCTTCTTTTCACTCCTGAGGCCAACAAATGGAAGGGTAAAAAAAGTAATCAAGTATTTTTGTTCTTTTATTTCTCTATTAATAAATTAACTAAACCATTTCACAAACCTCATTTATCTAGTTCTCTGTAGACAAATCACAGGTCGTGTGCTTTATCTGTGCAGGCTCTGACTTACAACTTTGTCACTCCAGCACGTCCAAATACAATACTTTACGCATGGCACTTTTAATGCCATTATTCCTGTACTCAAAGTCACCATATCAGAATCTTTAATGTCATCTCTCCCAAGAGAGTAACGAGCTAAAAACATTTCTCAACCTGTCCTGCTTCCAAAGAAGGAAGAAGCTTCCAAACATATTTCAGCCATGGAAAACCGTTCCCATTAAAGAACAAAATAGCCTTCATTCAAAGTAGTAGCTCCAGTGGCTCAAAAAGGAAATCTTCTATGAATGAAAACTACTTGTGTGAGGATGTGCAGGATATTTCCCTGAAGATTTTCACAATAACTTGCTACAAGAAGTTGGTAAAATAGTCAAATCACATTTCTTTCTTCTTTTTTGATTCTCTACAGAACTTTCAGACTTTGCTATCAAGTGATCCTTGTCTCACTTTAAAAAGTAAAAGTACTTTTATAAAAAGAACATTCTGACAGTATTTATCTTATGACTTAGTGATCTTTTTATTAAAGCTTTCAGCCAGGCTGTTTCATTCTGAAGCACTTCAATTAATATGTCTAAGACCTCAGTATTTTTAAGGTGAAATTGTGGAGTATGAAAGCTTTTGGGACAGAGGCTTAGAAATCTGCATTTCTACTCAAACATATTATGTTATATTCATTCCATATTTAAAGGAAATTTAGTTTTCACAAAAGAAATAATTAAAAAAAGAGATCCATCAAAACTGATATCTTATCCTGATACTTGACAAGTATTGGCCAATGATGTCTTTTGGGTTATGATATTTTCTTCTCCAGAAATCACTCTTACTCCTTCTTAATTGACAGTAGAAAGTGATAAACTGAGACATGGTATGATCTTCTTTAGGTTTTGGGGTTTTTTTTAAGCTGTATTTATATAGTTTGAAGTATAAGCAGCATTACTTATTACTATATATTAACTCAACGTATACTTTGACTGTAGTTCAATACCTGAAGTGTAACCACAGAAAAATGGTAGAGTCAGTAGCTACAGCAATACTCGTGGCTTATGAAGTCAGTTACCATTTGTAGCATTTGAAAGACTGACTCAGATTGGAATACTCAGTAATAACGACCATCACAGCAGCTGTTCTCCAGACTAGTTAGAATGATACCTGCATGGTTATTATGCATTAAGAAACAAATCTAACAGTAGTTCAGGTTACTGATGTAATGAAGCTAAATCCAGGCTCTTCATTGCTTTACTGGAAAGAATAGAAACTTTAGTATGCTTATCTTTGCATATAAGCAGTTATCTTAATGTCATATTCGCTAAGGTGCTGAACAACAAGGATTTTTTTTTATTTCTCACGTTTTGTTGAAGAAGCAAACAAAATAAAGGGTGCCTGATTAGTCACCTTTTGCAGTTTGGAAGACATAGTCAAGCTCACTTGCAACTGTCTGTAATTTTCATGCAACAGCTGGAGCATAATGGGACTCCAAAGCATTCCTAAGATATCAGAATCTATTCTCCAAATTTTTCCAAGTACAAATTAGGACATAATGTCATCAGATAAGTAAAATAATTTGGGGAGGCCATATGTCAATCCACTATAGGCAATTTAAGTTAACTGGATGAATTGACAATAAAATAAATTATTTTATCAAAAGAAGTTAATGACAATCTGCTCTATAATGTGAAAATAATATTCTACATCATAAAATGAGACTGACCCTTAAACAATTAATGGCTCTAAATTAAATTTAATTAATCCAAACAATGGATTGCTTCTATGTGAAAAGAAGCATCAGCTTGAAGGTTGAATACTCAAATTGTTTCTTCCAATAGATGAGCTACTTTAACAAAGAACAAGTGGAATTTATTTCCAGCAGCATGAAAGAGCATTTTGCACTTAGCATTAGTTGTTTTTTCCCCTCTATTCTCTCTACTTCTGCTTTTAAGGTTGAGTCACAGTTGTCACTTTGGTATTTTTGATGAAAAAAATCTATTAAGAGTGGCTTTTTATATGCAATATAATAAGCATCCCTTTAGATTGACTCATAGGTTGTCAACGCACATTTCATTTGCTCAATTGTAAGCTCACAGTATATGTTTTCAAAAGGAGAATGGGAGGAAAAAGTATTTTAAAAAAATTAAATTCTAACTATGTTTGAATGTGAGGATGAGTTTGAATCAGTAACTGTGCGATATCTTAATCATCACATTATTTTCTATTGTATTTTAATATATCCTAGATGTATAGAATCCCTTTTTAGGTTAGGTGCAACACTGAACTCCTAGTGCAGTCTTGGAGGCGCAGCCATTTCAAACTGACACGATATAATTCTGTCTGATTGAGAAGGAAATTCTGTACCCTAACCATGGTAGGGGTGGAGAAGCTTCACTTTAATGGGTTGCATTAAAAATTCTTCCCTTTATCAACTTCTACTGATTGGCTCCACAGCCGCTTCCTCTGAACTAATTATGAAAATATAAATATTTACAGGATGACCTTAGGAAGAAACTGCTGTTACCTCAGCACTTATTAACAGCTGAACTGTTATTCAAGCCCTGAGAGGAAGATCCCCGCAATGTATCTGCGTCACCTGCTTGATCTGCTACCCAGGGTCTCGCAGAGGCCTTCAGGCAAACTACTGCAAAGTTCACAGGCACACGTAAGAACAGTTTTGTATTATGTGAAGTTGCCACATGAGAAACTTGTTCTTTCCATCGCACTAAGATTATAGCTATTGAGTCTGTGCAACGCAAATTCTTACATTTTCACTTGACTTGATCTGTCAGTTTTCCAGAATCTGTCACAGAGCTTTGGCTCATTACCTTATAGTAGAAGTATTTGTCCCATCTTGTCACCCCCGGCAAAGACAAATGTGTTTGAAAAGAAAAGTCACAGGTTTAAGCTAATGGTAAGGCAGCTGAAAAGTCACAGGCAACATAGGATGGCTCTTGCACATTATTAGGCCTGGTGAAGTAACAAGATACTGGAGAATGCCCAGATGACAGCCATTTTACTATAGAGCTCTTTGAGGTAATACAGTAAGCAACACAGACAATTATCTTGTGTGGCTCTTTGGCAGATGACAACAGTATATTTCCTAATAAACTCGTATCCTCAGGACAGAACTGCCATTGTTCAGCTCCATCTACCACTTCCAGATTGATACACAAAGGGAATTTTCTTATTTTGCAAACCTCAGCCAGTGTGAACCTTTCTACTTTCATGTCCCTAGAAGAGTTTAGGGATTCTTTTCTCCCCCCCAGCTTTCAACATGACTTCAATTTAACTTTTGTCTGCACCGACAAAAACACAGACATTCATGAGCAGGATCAAGGCACAACAGGGAACCACTTTAACTTAACTTCAAGTCACCCTTTTGCAGCAAAGTCTTAGAAGCTTAACACTGAGAATTTTCATCCTTTTGTGAGCTTAAGTCACACCAGGAAAATTTCATGTATCTTTTGGCTGAAGAACTATACAGGTATTCATCTTACATACATACCATACACAAAGTCTGAACCCATATGACTAAGTCAATGGGACCTTTGCCTGAATGAATGCAGAATCACTCATACGTTGCTCTAATTATTGTAGAATGTAAACTAGCTTATGTATATGAAACTTAGCTAAAAGGACACATACTCCAGACTCTAAATTCCTAAACCATTTAACAATTATTAAACATTAACAGTATTAAAATAATCAGCATTACCACAGTGGAATTAGCCTTAAAAGAGGAAAGACAACCTTCTGTTGTCCCTTAATCATGTGGAAAGTTACCTATAAAACAGATGTCTTGCTTAATTCCTGAAAGCGTCCCCAGATCTGAACTGTTTCAGACTATGAGGAACTGAAATTTTGGCAGTTCGACTAATACTGATCACTAAAAAGAAAGAAATTGTCATATAACAGTGTCCAAAATTTTATCTCACCTCCACAGAAAATTATTCCAATAATAAATTTTAATTTAAGTCCATTTCACTATGATGAATAACATGAATATGAATATGTTATGATTTAAGAAAATAATTTCCATCCATTGTTAATTTCACAGCTATTGTACCTGAATGTGGACTGATACATCCTTCCAGCCCTGCGACCATCCTTTCATAGCCATGATGATAATTGTAATTAGCATCACAAGGTTGGCTGAGCACAGCCATGCTAGTTAGTGTATTCCTTTTCCTCTTTAGAGGCTTTTCAGGAGAGAGACCACTGGAAAAGCAGGCAATGAATTTTTGTGTGAAACTGTCAGATCTTTATCTTGTTCCTCACTTCATTTGCTACTGTGGAACGAGGAGGAAAAAAACTCAAAAGCATTATGAGCAGAACATCTCACAATTATGAGGACAATTGAATGGGTTCCAGATATCCAAGTAACGTCACAGCTAAACCTGTCATTCTTTAAAATCATCTTAAGTCTCAGTGGAAACAGTGTACCAGTTCCCTACTTAGTAACCTCATAAAATATTTTTGATTTTCTGAAAATAAAACTAAGAAGAAAGACGGCTACACTTAGAATACATAAACCCAACAGATTATCTTGCTTTCTTAACATAAATTTCTGAACCTACCATAAAAATTGATTATCTTATTTAAAAAAAATTTATGCTCAGGGTCATCCAGACATGGAATGGGATCTGCTTGCTGGTGGCAAAATTAATAGAGCTCATAAAAGATTTACTCATTAGATGAACTTAAAATTGGAGGGTTTAACATATCCATAATATCTAAGTCCATTTCATACTTAATAGAAAGGAAGTGCATCCTCAGATATTTAGACCTTGCAGTCTATCTGTCTGCATCAGCGTAACAAGTAAAGGTCTATGGAATGAATAAACTGATTTGTATATTTTGCTATACATGCATTGCATTTGTTATGCTTTTAATTTGTAAGAGCTTATTCATAAAGTCATTACTCATTTTTTTGTCTTCATCATGCAGAATAAAAACTGGGGGTAATATCAGAAAAGTTCATTGCATGTAACTGAATAATGATTTCAGCACTATTATACCAAGAGAACTGTTTTTTTGCATTTGATTGAGTAGTGACGGATGAATAAAATCTTTAGTAATCCACAGTAGACTTCATTCAGTCTCAAATGCAGGATAGCTCCCCTTGAAGTGTTCATGCTTTGACACATGATCTGCATTCATACAAAGTATTCCATGTAGTCAAGAAATTTCCATTTTTAAATGCTTGTAGGAGGGGTATATATTAAAGTCTTCAAATTCTATTATGGGAGTAACTGATTCTCTAGTTTAAACACAAATTGTCCTTACTTTGTATTCAAATACTCAAATTCTTTGTGTTCTAAGGATTCCCCATTCTATACAAGCAGCAGCATAGGCTTCTTCAAGGTCAGCTCCTTAGTCTGCTTCAATTGCCATTAGTCCAAAATCCATTTTAGAAAAAGTAAAGGGACTGAACAAGCTTTAAGAATAAGGCTACACTGTAGGTAGTGGAAGCGTTTCCTGATTCCAAATGTCTGCTGGAGTTACTTTTGTTTTCGTTTTCAAGTGGGAAGCAAAAATCAGGAGTACGGTGTGCACATCCCTTCATTTTCACACAAAAGCCGCCCAGGTGTTTGAGCCAGAATGAATTTGTGGGTGATGAAAGCATGAAAGCTATGAGGTAAGAGTTTGGCTGCCCTACAGCACAGTTGGGGCTTACACACTTCAAAATGACAACTGTTCATCCTGAAGTCAATAAATTCAACCAAATTTATTTCTACATCGTAGAACTGTATAGCTTCCATAGAGATATTCTTTGACTGATGAGTGGGGAATTAACATTCGCTTCCTTCAACTATCAGGTCATCAAAAATCAAGACTCCAAAATGCAAACAGGTATCACCTTCCTTACTTACATATACTATTAGAAGAGATATAATGTACGTTATTTTTCTTTCATTTGAAATTGTTTGCTACACTACAAGTCAGAATTATTAGTCATCTTGTCCCTTTATAATACAGACATAACTATATAAAAATGTAAAGTTGGGGAGAACAATACATTGAGAACAAATGTCAGGAATTATTTGCAAAAATTACTTGCATAAAAAAATAAGAGAGGAAGAAAGGAATAAGGGAGCTTTCTAAACAATGACTACTTTGGGAAGGATATCAGGTAAACACATTTCATTACTTTGCTTGATAAAACAGACCAACTCATAATATTGGTGCCACCAGAATGAATTTATTTTTAAATATTAAGGCTTTCATAATCCTAATACAACACTTATTAGTGCAGTTGCTCTGCCCCAGGGCTGAAACTATTTTATTCTTGGTTCCCATGATGAGCACCATAGAGTGTTTGATGCCTGCTGACTGAACTCATTCTGTCAGCAGAACAGTTGATATTTCACACTAGAATGCTAACTGTACTTCAAGGACAAGTCATCTGATCAAAGGGTACCACAAATCTTCACAGAGGCTGACAGATGGGAAATGGTAAAGTGTTATTTATGTGAATGACCATTATGAATTTAAGATGCTCTTCTAAGCCATTTCACCATTACTCATTCACCTTTTAAATAACCCCTAATTCTTGGCATTGCAATTATCACTCAACTGCATAATATTATAGCTGAATAGTCTGTTTATGTGACAACAGCGTAAGCTACTGTATACACAGAAACACACACATACATATGTTTGGAAGCAATTTTTTTTGCTTTATATTTAGATATTATAAATACTCAGTAATCCAAAACAGAAAAATGACCTGACAGTTAAAGAAAAAAAAAAAAAACATGAGGCTATTCAAATATTAAAAAAAAAAAAAAAAATCAGTCTTCCCTGTTTAAACAATTCTTATTTGGCATGAAGGAATGTACTCAGAAATGACCAAGATTCTTCTTTTAATGAACCTTATAACACTTCAGAAGATCACTGGCTGATTCAGATGATGCAGGTTCATGGTCTCCCAGACAAGACATTTAGGAATGTAAATGTTGTTGAATGAAGGAAAGAGAGAAATGAGAGAGAACTATCTAAGAGAAAAATAAATCCTTCACTAAGACCTGTTCTGTGGATTGAAAGCTTGTGTCCTCAGGACAGAACATGACACTGGTCAAGAAAATTATGACTGGTATGAGCCTTCCAGCTAAACAAACACAGTGTTTACTATAACTGCTTGAGCAGTGAATCCAAACTTGATATACTGAGCACAAAATCTTTGTCTCATTACTATTCTAGATATCCGCTGAAATTCAAAGCAGTGATATCTAACACAAGAAGGAAAGCATCACCTTTCACATATGTAGAAGCTCAGCAAGTATTCTTGATGTAACCACATTATATCTCTGAATGAAGGTGGCAAAGATGCAACATAACAATTCTTTTCAGCCTAGTTTGCCTATTTATAAAGGGAGACTATTCAGCGGCTGTCAAGGATCCATGAATCATGTTGTGAAGAAGAGTTCTAGTATTTCCTTCAGACAATCTCTGACAGCCACAGAGGTAGCAGAATGTCTACTGTTTAAGGAGGCATCAGCATTTTCCTGCCAGGTCTCTATCATGTTCATCCCTTGCTTGGATTTTAGAAAAATGTAGGTGAAAACCTTTTTTCATATTTTACCTTCACTCTAACATCTAGTACCATATAGGTATATTAAACTTATAGAATATACTACTCTAAGAACAGATATGAACTAGATATCTAAATGTAAATATACCAAGCAGTTAACAGGATTTATACCTATTCCTTGAAAATTAGCAAGAGATTTCTAAAGCCTTTTAGCATCTTGGAAATCTCAACTCAAACCTTAGACTTGGTACACCCCAAAACCAGAAGACATTTGTGAAAGTCACACCCAGGGGTTCCTGACTGCAAGGCAGTCACTTGTAAGATATCAACAACTCTCAAACCTTACCAGTTTGATCTTTTGCTCCCAGAGTTGTCCCATTTCACGCTTTTCTCAATCTCTTTTATCAAATTGCACCAAGCATCATCTGGATGATTTCTAGGTCAGTGAGGTACTAAACAACATGTATTGCACAACAGCTGCCACAAGGAAAAATAGCAACAAATACCACATACTAGCAAACAGTAAACCCAAATATAACTTCATGAACAGTGGCAAGTCTGAACTGTCATGTACAGCTTGGAGAGATGATATAACATTGGGTATCTGGAAGGGAGCAGTCTATCCCCACAACCCCATTTCTCCCTTGTACATAATGCCATAGATTTCTCACCCTCTCTTTCATCACTTCAAAACAACTCAGGGTGACTTGCAAATATTTATATTGTCATTTATTGATTCAGCTGTATATGTTAAACATGCATGTGAATCAAGTATGACAAGTCATATGTAATTCTGTACAACTACATTTCTCTGATAAATATGTTTGTTAGTCATTGTTTCTTTACAATATTGAAATGTATGTTTAAATCAGTGTTATCTGAGGCAAACACCATAAACACCTGAAAAATTGGGTATTCCAAATGATTTTTATAAAAAAGTACGTAAAAAGAATTATTGGCTTAGAGGTCATGACACAAGTTTTCGTGTGCATAACATCATCACAGCAGAATTTAAAAACAGATCAATATGCATAAAAGCGGAGAGGATTTAAGAACTTCTGCCAAAAATGTCATTTACTAAAACATTCAATATAGCAATGACAAAAATAATTTCTATTCATTTTTTGTCACTTTAAGTAGACCCCTGCAGTTAAACTAAAATGAACAGTTATTTTTAACTATAGTGGAACATAGAACAAGCTTGACCTGAAATAACACATGTACCAGTGTAAACGAGCAATTTAAATTACACAGTTGTCATACAAATAATTTTCTCAAATCCAGAGAAATTATGAAGATTATTCTTTAGAGTTCTGACCCAAATCTTCTTAGTGTCACTGAAAGGATTGCTAGCGTTCTTAATGACAGTTGGATCAGACCAGCAGAGGCTAATAAAGAAAATCCGCGGCCATACTCAGCTTGCTTTAGAGAAAGACCACATCTTCTGCTTGGTAACACTCCAATCACACAACAGCTGACCAGTGGCCCCTTGATTTATATGCCTTGATTTTCTTCTCAGAGTGAGACTGTATATCAGAATATGACTGAGATCATGAAGAAGTCAAAGCAAAATGGCAGCAACTCCATGAATGAGTTTCATCTCTATGAAATGAAATTTCTAAGCAATCCCAGTGGATTAATATCTCTGCCACCATCCCGCAGATTAATATCCATGAGAAATCAGCAGGAGATTTGCTTGCACTGACTCTTCAAAATTAAAAACTTAAAAAATTTATCCAACCTGGAGACAAATGCCTTTCTTGAAACAACTCTGAGACTGTATTGATGTAAGGGAATGCAAGAACAATAATCAATCCTTCAGCTTTCACACCATTTAGATTTTCCCCAGTCTAGAAGAAATACCATAACTCATTTCTATCTACAAAACCCTGGAAGCGATAAAGAATCTGCATATTTTAGAATGGCTGTGAGGATATTTGAGATAATGGCATCACATCGACTGGTCTATCAACATTAAGCAAGTTTCTAGCTCATAACAGGACCAAACAGAAGCTGAATCAAGTTAAAGACAGACACAAACTGGCTGACAAGCCATTGCAATAAAACACATCTACTTGACTGAACTGAGCTTTGATTGGACCATTTTGCCTTTGAATCTTTCATTTTTTAATCATAGAAGAGGAAAATATCAGAAATGATCAATATGAGGCACATTTTGTAATAGAGAAAAGCACATCAAGTGCAAAAGATTTTTTACAGATCCAGATATAAAGGAATAATATCTTTAGACTTCTAGCAGCAAGAGCGAAGAATGTGTTCAGTACATCAAAGTCAAGGGGGAAAAAAGAACAAGGGGAACAGCTCAGACACTGACGCTATGGAGTAGCATTAGCGGGGAAAGGAATCGGTCCGGAAGAGCTGCAGCTTCGCCTCAAAGTCTGCCAGTTGCTAACTATCCTATCAGATCCCTGTGCTGGATTTGCACATATATAAACAACTGCTGATTAATTTCCATTTCTGAATACATTATAAGCCAGGCAGGTTGAGAAGGGTACCTTTCAAGTTCACCCTACAAATAAGGAACCATGTTTTTGTCCCTCTCTCACATCTTTCTTTTAATCTTTGTTGTTTCTCATGTTTCTGTAGTCATTTTCATCTTCCTCCCATTATAGCAGCTTAATGCTAATGAGATAACACTTGATCCAACCCCCAGGTAAGTCAGTGTGCTTTCTTTTGTGTGAATGTCAAATACCTGGACTCATACTTCTACGGCAACACACTTAATTCTTTGATAGTAAAGGTGACTTACATTTTAACTGCTTGACACCCCGGAAAAGCTCTGTGAGAAAGGAGAAAGAAGGTTACAGAATCCAGGAGAAAATTATATTCTTCTGGAATGACTGAGTTAGGCGGGAAGGAAAGGCTATACGTACTGAAGGGAACAGAATCACTGCCTGGATTCACAGAGAGATCAGTGCATGCCTTTTTACATGGCATAACTTTTTGCATTTTAACTAGAAGTCAGTTGAGGTCAATGGAAGAAGTCTTACTGAATTTGTTAGCATTCAGAGAATGCTGTAAATCCAGAATCAACCACAGTGCAACTATTTAAATTTTTTACATGAAGGTTCATGAGGATATGCAAGTACTGCATAGAACACCTGTCAGAATCTGACAATTAAGTGGTCAGATCAGCACATGGCAGTGTGAGCCAGCTCACTCAGAAACTAAAGGTCAAACTCACACTCTCTTTGGAGCTGAGGGACTCAGAATGGGACTTTGTTTTGGCCCCTGCATTGGTCCTGTAAATCACAGGGACAGGCATCCTTCTAAGCAAGAGTGGAACACCCGGATGGGAGCTGAACTCACACAACTCACTTATGGTAAAAGCTCGAAGAGGATTTATGTCCATGAAAGAATCCTGACCTGTTCTTGATTCACAGTATTAGCTTTCTTGACGACTGACTTCTTAAAGTCTAGTATTTCAATTAGAGTTATATAAAATACTATCTTCAGTCTGTACCACATTCAAAAGTAGAATTGTTTCCAACTTCACCTGACTTTCTGAACTAATAGTAGACTGCTTGATATACTTTTAATGTCTGCAGACTATTCACTCGCAATGAAGAGGAACCGTCTTGCTCGACTAGCTTATCTTGAAATGTTCTGAACCTGCCGTGCATTTAGGGTTCAATTTAAGGTCATTTAAGAAGCTCAGTTGCTACTTCACCCCCCACTTGGTTAACTCTACTTCTGGAGACAGGAAACTGAGTTTAATTACCTGAGTCCCTAGGTATTTCATGTACTGGTATAACCAATGGTGCTTGAAAGGAGAGTGTATCATTTTTCATTTGCAATATATTTGTATATTGCTATCTACCACATCAAAGCACTGAACTCAGGCCAAATAGGTTTGTGCTGTAGAGCTGGGTGCAGTGAACAGGGAGGACTGTTCTTTCAGCCTCCAGCATGCAGAGTTATTAAGAAACTGACTGAATCTATTCTCTGAATATTGTTTTGGTATTTTTCCCTTAGTGTGAGTCATGAAGAGGCCACATTTTTTTAATAGCATGCAAAGGAGCAACAAGTGTCATCCACAACAGCCAGCAGAGACTGCCAGAAATACAAACCAGGGTTCACTAAAAGCTCTCTACCAGAAGTGCTTCACTTCAATGGTATGACATTAAGACTAGAAGCCCCGGGGAGGCAATCACACCAAACGTGCTCTGCAGTGCACTGTTACATTCCACTAGTCCCAAGAATCTCACCTTTTCCCCAGCTGCTCTGAGTGATCGTTCTGGCTGATACTAAGGAGTGCTTCTGGAAGAACACTTTAAAATTTGATTTGTGAATCAAACGGCAGTGAAATAAACATGCCAATATCATATCAGACTAAAGGACACTAAATGATAATCAATTCAGTTTGGCTTCCCATTATTTGTTTAATTCTGAAACATGGTGTGCAGGCTAAGCACAAATGGATCCTTTTGTCACTTCCGCTTTACAAAGCCAAGCATGGAAAAGTCTCACTCAGCTTTCTCATGACCTAGCTTCCAGATGCTGCCTAATTAATAGATTTAAATTTGGTTGGGAAAAATCTAACCAGATCATAGAATCTTATGAAAGCTCTTAGCTTGGAAAGCTTCCACTTTCAAATTATAGACTGCCATGCAAATTAGAAAAATGACTAACATATTTCTCAGATTCATTTGAAATACTTATCTCCTCAAAATGTCATCCCAAGCATGATAAAACAGTCATCATACTTGTAACAGACATGGAGGGAAAAAGTATCAACTTGATCATGACTTCTCTGAGATAAATGAAAGCTACCTCCATAGTAATGTGTTCAAGGGATCCAGCTTGTCAGAACAACAGACATTTTCAGGCACACAAGGTGTCAGGCCTCCTAGAAAACCAGAAGAATATGTAAAGAGGAAATCAAACAGGCCAAATCACTGGAATGAAAATCCATGAAGATTCTTCTTATCATTGCTGCCATCATAATTCAGTTAGACACTGCTCTAAGCTGCTTTCTCAGGGAATCTCTCACCCCCTCTTTTGGGTCTATCATAATCCTAGGGAGATTTGCCTTGTCATTTAGGAAACTAAATTAGGCAGTGTGTACTCTCCATGCCTCCCCCAATTTTTCACAGATATATTGACTGTTCATTTAATACATCCTTTGACTCGGAGCTTTGCACAGTGATTCTATCTCTCAACACTGAAAGAATAAACTTTTACCTGTAGGTGAGTAATAGAGGGGGAGGGGAACGAAATGTGGCTGATTTTATTGTGTATATACACATTTGACTGGTACTAAGCAATAAATTTGCCTTTTAGTTTGCAGAACTCGGGAATACACTCACACTTGCAACTACAAGAAGTGGCAAAAGAAAGCAGAGAACTGGCATTGTTTCTGAAGCTGAAGGCCTGATGACATGAAATTGGATTCTTTGGACTGTTTTTGACAAGCTACTGATTGCCTCTTACCACTAAGTGAGATAAATACTCAAATTCCACATCTACTTAAATACTTAAAGCCAACAAACGCAGCAGGTCAGCTCAATGCCTTCTTATGTCAACTATTTAAAGCCACCTAAAGAGGAAAAAACCTACAAGGCATATATATGGGATACAATTCTGTCACGAAAAACTTGGAAAATTTTTATAATTGAACTGCTTTATGCTTTTTAAGTCAATTCAGACACACAGTTTGCAGTAGATAACTCATTAACTTTGTGACAGCATGTTACTTGCTACCCTAAATCATGAGTTTAAGAAATTCTGACAGGAACAACTGTCTTTCCAAATCAGTCTTCTTGCAGGTGAAACAAGAGGTTGAAAATGTCAAAAAAAGGAAAAAGCTTCTAAATAACAGAGTTGAAGCTCTCTTTCATAATTAGAGATACAACCCCTAACTACAGAATGATCTACTAAAACCTACAGAGAAAAGAAACTAAATTTGCAAAAGAAGACGTAGAGCGTGGATGTGGCACCCATCCTCTTTGTAATGATAGAAATGGTACAGCTTTTATACTGTGATAATTTACTTTTTATCTGTTGAATTTAAATACACATATGAAAAATAGAACCATTTTTAACATGTTTTATAAACAGAGAAGTAAAATGGTGTTATTTTACATTGAAAATTAAAAACATCTTTAAAACTGCCCCCAAGACCCAAATGATTTCATGTACAAACAAGAAAATGCCAAGAACAGGTTCAGGCAAGGCTGAAGGTCATGTCAGCATAAAAGGAACTGCAAATGTGTAGCCATTAAGCATTACATCTAGATCAAAATTTCTTTGGAACCTAAGAATTTCACCTATCCCTCTGTATAAGATAGGCAAACCTTCCTTTCTTACACCATATGAAAAGTCTGTGCTGGAACTGAGTTGAAGAGAAAATGGGTTGTATAGATCCTTCAGTGCAATATGGGGAATAATAAACTGAGTCGAATGGAGTTATCATTATGCTGGATACAACAGATACAAATAACATTATTTGTTTTGCAGCAGCATCAAGAGAACAGAACAAAGCATAAAATACTCTTCAGACACCACAAGACGACCCCAAATAATTTCTGGTAGGTGTGGTAAATGCTATGACAGGCAACTACTCTGGTACAAACTAACAGAGATGACTGCAATTCATGCATTCAGCACCAGTTACCTATGATAGGCTAAAGCACATTGTACAGTGTAGGAAAGTGCAGGGAAGGTTGGGGATACTTAACACAGATTATTATGTGATCTGGGAAACTGATTACCAGAGAGGTTATTTCCTAATACCTTTATATTTTTTGACCATGAAAGATTTTACCCAGCTGACTCATAACAGCTTTGACAGTAAAATAGGATGACTAAATTAAATACCAAAGACATACCAGAAAGCAGAAGAAACCTCACAGGGGAAAATACTTCTCTATTATAGTTTTTTTCTTTCTTCATTAAAACAGCCATAAAAAAAATATCATTGCAGTTTCTGGATAAACTTGCAATAGTAAATAAGAAGAAACAGTTACCCAGTTAAAGCAGGGCTTTGGAATGTGACTGTTAGAAACTGAACATTTTGTGCAGTCAAACTTAGGTAATCAGTCCCCCAGGGTCAAAAACAAGATCTCCCATCTGATCCCAGAGTAACACACTGGAATGGCACCATTCCTTCAGACAGGAAAAAGACTAATTTGTTTACTTCAATGAAAGAGGGATAGGATTCTTAATAAATAGTGTTTATTCAGGACTTTCTGGTTGGACAGTAAACAAATTAACCACAACTTTTTTATTATGACAATAACCTAAGCTTACTACTTATGGTCAAACCAAATGCTGCATTTCAAGACAGAATTTGTTTAAGGTCATTCCTTTCTGATTCCACAGCCCATTAGTATCTGCCATGATGCAATGCTGAGAGTATACCAAGTACTGCAAAAATCACTGCTTCATTGGGTTTTGATTTCTTTTTGTTTGTTTGTTTTAATTTTAGCAGGGAAATAAAGTGTACAGAAGATGCCATACTATTAAATTATGCTGACTTTAATTTATTAACAGGTCGATTTTCTGCACATTTAGGTTTGAATGCAAATAGGACTAACTGTTAAACTACAGGACAGATGATAAACAAATAAATTTCTGATTATTGTTTGTATTTCAGGTGGTGTTCAGAAGGCATTTCTTCAACTTTCATCTTGTCACTTCATGTTAATTTTAGGACATGACTCAATTTCTGAGGGTCAGACTCATTTTCTAGAGTAAGCAGTTTACAATCTTTTTCCCCACTGTTAGGGACTGAGAAGTGTAACAGGAGACACAGCTTTGGCTTTTATTATTCATGCTTATTTGTCTTACATTAACATCCAAGATAAATATCAATACTTAGAAAGCCACTATACTAAGGACTACACAGAAGCTGTACAGAAAGAAGTCCATTCTCGAAGTGGAATTTACAGTCTAATTTCAGTTTGGATCTTCTTAACCTTTGCAGTGCCACTACCGCCTTACCGGCATGAAGTGCAATCAGCAAGACCCATATTAACCCATTAAGTACCTCTTAAAGAAATTGTCACCTTTGCTAGATCTGTCTGGGACATGGTGGGATTGCTAAGAGTGCATCTAAAAGCAACACTTTCCTCTCTGCTCCATATTTGAAAAAGTCACTTAGGTCATGTCATTTACTCTTTTGTTTGATGGACATCAGACCAAAATACTTTTGCACGTCACAACACAGATGAAGAAGAAGGTGGCCGTAAGTTTCACAGATAAATTAGCTCTAGACTTCTGTTTTCTCTCTGACAATAGCTAATCCATGCTTATGAAAAGTGTATAAGAAATAAGGATAAATATAAGATGATCCTTGTGCAAGTACAACCTCCATCCCGAGAAAGCAGTGCCTTAAGGTCACCATGAAGTAAAGGCTGTATCTAAACCATTGTGTTTAATGATCACTGATGGACCTGGTATCCATAAATTTGTCTAATCTTCTAACCAGTTAAAACTGTAGCCTCTAACAATTTACACTGCTTAAAACAGCTCTGCATTTCATTTATTTTAAACCTGCTGGTAATAATTTCATTGCTCGCGAGTTACTCTAAATTCAATGTATGAACTACTCATTTATAGAGTGCTGAAACAGCATTGTCCTGCAGCTTGTCTATTTCCCTTCTAATTATTTCCAGCGTTCTGGGGGCTACAAGTTCAATCCCCAACTGCCCTACAAACACATTGTATAAACCTGGACAAGAAAATGGAAAATCTTTGTTAAGATGGATACATTAGTGTCATTAGAACTAATCTGAAATGAGTCTTTACTCTGTGAAGAAGAGTATGAAGGGTCACTAGTAAACCATTAATTGGATCAGAGGTTTAGATTATACAAAACTATTTATTATTCTGAGCTTTTTATTTATATTGTAACCCACAGGGATCTCAGAGATTGGATAACAGGTCTTCTTAGTCTACTCCTGTAGGGCTGCTACTGCATAGTTATTCCATATCTCGTGTCCCGGTTCAATGCGATGTGTGATGCTTGGGTCGGACTGGTCTGGACTGGTCATATATCTATATCATTCTATTCTTGGAAAGAACAAAAGTTGGCTTTCTGAAGTTTATCTTGTGTCTGAATTAGTGGTTGTATATTCTTTAAAGTTTGTCATCCTTTCAGAAGCTTTTTCCTTTTCTATTTTTCATGCAGAATGTAAAAACTAGCTTGGAAAGATTATGCAAGAGCTGCCATTAAAATCACAATGTGAAAAGTAATATGTTTGCTTGATTGATAGACTCAGTGCTCTCCCAAGATGTGACTAATGCAAGCTAAAGAGCAGTGAGGGGGGGTCATTAAGGCTTGTATTGATTTACTCCGAATTCTGGATAATATATCAACAATCTTCGCTACTTCCACTTGAATTTTTTAATTTAAATAACCGAGACAAAACAGTCAATCATTTGCTTCCCTCAGAGTTGAGGCCATTTTGCATTGATATTTCCGATGGAATAGAAACCATAAAGCTGCTTTGCGTTTTTCATGCTATCAGTAACATTAAGACAGTGGTATTATAGCACACATAAATGAGCAAGTGATACACTACATGATAGGTTTTTGAATGGTTCTGTTGCTGTCTGACAGATCAAGAAATTGGGTAGAGATAAATGCAATGCATCTTTTCAAGCAGCAGTAATATGCGGGAAACTATATATATATGCATGTGAAAGAGAGGGAAGAAGACAGGTAGGTTCATGCGTGTAGGCTTTGCTAAAATACTGCTGTGAAAACATAATGCTGCCTTTGGCTTAGAACTCTGGTTCAGACTACAAAATCTGAAAAGAATGAACATATTGTAGGGTCAAATTCACCCAAGTGTAATGAAAAACTAATTTCTTTTTATTGAGTAGTGGACATGCTTTTAAAAGCTTTAAAAGCTTCAACTTTCATATGAAGACAAAAAAAAAAAAAAAAAAAAAATCAACATTGTATCCAGGACACAGAAGTTCTCAAATTAAGTTTAAGTGACACCTCTTTCTCTGTGTCATTTCCAAAGATGATATAATGTCATTCTCTCCAGTAGGCACAGTGTATTTCTTGTTATAAGATGATAAAATTAAACTAATTTATTTGTTACCCAGATTGATTGATTGATTAATGTCCTTGACATTAATTTTGGTGTGGTCATCTGCCATTGGCAAAATATGTGCAACTATAGGTAACGCTCATGCTGAAGGATGAGTGCTCTTATTAGCCTCAAACTGCTTACAAATGATAGCTGTTTTCTTTATTAGTTCAATCAAACCAACTTGAACAGGCTTCTGGAAGGTGTTCTACAGCAAAACAACCAATATCTTTTGAGGCACTGATGGTTTCCTTCCTATGACACTCCTCCCACAGTCTGCATTGAATGCATCCTAACAACATTCATGACTTTCTTGTCTCCTTCCTATCAAGTCAACTACTAATTAATCAAATACTGATTTTAATTTGAAACATTTTCTCATTAGTGTGAACGATGATTGAAAGAGCTTTAACTCAAGTATCACCTTCTGTTCTTCCAAATAAGATCATGTGGCAAAACTCCCATTTCAAAAGAGGGAGATATACTAATGTAGAAAGAAACAAACAACCTGAAGAGCAGGTTTCGCCAAATCATCAGCAATGCAATAAACCTCCAAATTCAAGAGCATTCCAACGTAAGAATTGCTTGCCAACTTTAATTCCCCATGTTTTGCTGGCTTTCTCACAAGTTTAACACAAGTATATCATCACTCTGACACTATTCACAAACATCCAAAGTGCAAAATAACCTCAACGTTATCATGATGCTGCCAGACGCTGAGCATCCAAAAAACAATCCCTGGGTGATGAAGTACATTAGTCTGACACTCATTGAATTTGGTTTTTTTAAGCAGAAGTTTGTGAAAATTTATCGTCCAGTTCCCTGATCTCTAACATAGGTAAAGGTTCTTGCTGGCACAGTGTTAGAGCTCATTGTCATTGCACACGAAGCATCTGTAAAGCATTTAAGGACTGGCAGTGAAAATAAAAGTAATTCCCACTCACCACAAAGAAAATGCATTAAAAACAATCTGTAGGGAAGAAAATTTCAGGTTTCCTTTGTAACAAACAAGAAAAATCCAAATGCCAGCAGCAAGCCCATTCAGCTTCAGAAAATATTGAACTAAATTGCTGAGGCCAAAAGACCCATTTTTAGATCATTATTAAAATCAGACCAATTTGTTTAGATACTAAGTAGCCACCAGCTCTTCCCTTTTCCTGTCTTCCTGCAATAACAGACAGAACCTACGAGATCTCACTGAACATCATCCCACATTTTAAAGCGATGATTTACAAACCACCTACAAACATTGAGCAGAACAGACTCTGACCTCCCATGATTTTTACACCCTTTAACTTTTAGGGCCTACATGCATTGAACTTCAACATCTAAAAATATTATCTGATGATTGACATAGATGTTGGTAACAATTGTAAACAGCTATTCTTTTAAAAAAAAAATAATATATATTTCCAACTTATTGAACTGATTGTTTCAGTGAAAACTTTCAATGTTCTCATAACATATTTTGAGCCTATGCAGATCATCAGTGTAACTGAAAGGGATAATTGAAGTTCTGATATATGAGGATATGTTTTTGGTAGAACAGATGTTAAGAGCTTTATTTTATAATATGTTTACTTTACTAAACTGCACTAAGTTTGTTTTAAAACTGTGTTTTCTTTTTGTGCTGTGAGTATATTCCAAGAGTAGAATCCATTTGTTGAACATGTGCCAGTTCTTAAAACCTGTATCCTCCCATAACTGAAATATAAAGATATCTGGAAAAATGGATATAGTTAGACTACAATAAATGCAACAAGGTAGTGTTGGTTTAGGTTTTGTTTTTTCCCCCATCAGTGTTTGTAAGTCAAAATCTCTTCCAGCACTTGGAATACTCAGGCATAACAGAACAATGACAACACCATTTTGAGAGCAGACTGAACCCTACGGATTGAAACAAGGAACTACAAAAGCTTTCAGTACTATAATTTTACCTTCAAACTAGGTCTTAGAACTACACCACTCTTCTGATTACTGGATTCAAGTTACGGACATAAAAAAAAATATGTATCTTTATTATCTTCTCTACATGTCTGGCTGTTTTCTAATTAAGCATGCTGACTACAGCATAAAGCCACGCTTCTTTATTAAGATGTCAAATGCTACTCTTTCCTAAATTTCCCTGAACACCAAAGACTGTTTCAGAAGAAATACCTGACCGTGAGTTGGATTTCCAACCATTAAACAAGCAAATTGATAGAATAAAACAGAGAGGTGAAGAAGGTTACTGTACTGCATTGCAGTTTTATTTTCCTTTTCTAAAACTGCTGCTATTCAATGGTCATAATATAGAATCCACAGACAATAAGGCACCAACCCCATATAATACATATTTATTTAAATAATTATCTGAACCAAGGGCAATATTATTAATATTAAATGTCTTATTAAAATGAGACAAAACACAGTTCTATAACTCCGTAACTTTGTGCAGTACTTTCCCAAGCCTAAACCAAAACAGACACCTATTCCACAATCTCAAAGCAAGTAATGAGACATCATAAATTTCAAGATGAGAGGTGAAAATAAAAATTCTCCATAAAAAGAAAATAAAAGGAATGAGTAAAATCATAATTTCATCAACATTCATATAAAAACCTCCCAGCACAGTGTAGCCAGTATATTTGCCTTCATAAACTGAAGACAAGGTTTTTTTCATTATTTGTTTGATTTTAAAACACATTTTCCTGACCTAATACAAGAGTGAAGATGCGACCATGCAGGAAAGGTCCAGTAGAAGGAACTATACACTACAGAGTGTCTTGACTCTACTGGCTCTAGTATGTAGAATGAATCCTTCCCACGCAATGAGGAAAGATCTGTCACTCGAATCACATCACAAAGCTATTCCCATGACACAAGAGGGGCACGGACCTTAGAGGAAGGGTCATGCAGATTCTTTTTAATTGCCACGTGAATGCGCAGAAGTACAGGAAATAGAAAAAGAATGTCTTTTTATCTAAACACCGACAATTTTCTTCAGAAAATTCTTTTTTTTTTTTTTCAGAGGTTATAGCATTCTGTATCACAACAGCGCTTCAGGAAAAGGCATGTGCTTCCACTGCTGCTGAACCACAAGGCCTTTGCATCAGCTGGGGCTGCAATGGTGAAGTACTATGGAACACAGGAAAGGAATCTGCCTCTGCCCCATAGATTTGAGTGCAGAAGGATGAACCAGATTTCTCCACTGACCTTTTCTGCTCAAAATTAACAGATGAAGACCAAGATAATGCGTATTTGAGGGCACTCCATTTTTTTAAGGAATGTACAGATCTTCTGTTCAAAGAACCCAACTCCTATCAACCAAAAGATAATACAACAGAAAACTGCCAAGCCAGTTAGAACTTAATTTTCCTTTCCTAAAAAATGTTAGTATTCTCAGTGTTCCCTAACCAATTAAGTCAGAACAAACAAACCAAAAAAAACCCAACAAAAACAACCCTAAAAACCCACATGTGTTAGAATTTCTTTTATTTTCAGAAGTCATGATAGAATAAAATAGATTAATTAGCATTCATATTTTACTTAACTAAAGTGATAAAGGACCATCTAGCTTGTTGATCTGGAGTACAGCAACATTTTTCCACAGACTGCCCCAAACTAATTTATGCTGAGAATGGAGCTCAATACATCTCAGCATTATACTCTGTGCCATGCATTTCAAAGATAAATACACACATTTTTATCTCTGAGTAGGATAAATCTGGAATACGTCTTCTGAAATTAATTGGGGTTACTGCAGTCTTACTCTCATGTCACTCAGACATCTGTGTGGTCTAGAATAAATACCGAATATTTGCACAATAGCAAATAGACTCTACTGCAGAAAGGGATTCAGATATTTGTGAACAGCATGGCAGTTTGTCGCCTGAGCAGAGATTAAGCAATCACCTCCTAAGAAGTGATCCATTTTTTGGCCATGTGCATATATTCAATTGTCCCTGCAGAGCGGTGACTGTTGGCCAAGTGTGGGTCTCCACGGTTTTCATTGTGTTCCAGCATAGTAAGGCTGACTATGAATCAGCATCTCAGCCGTCCTAGAGAAGTCACAACTGGAAGTTCTAGACCTTAAACTTACAGAAGTGAAAAACCTCAGTTATCCCAGTCTTACACATTAGTTCCCAGTGAGCTGAATTCTTCATTTCTACAGCACCACCAACAATGAAAGCTTTAAAATGTATAGAACTAAAACTAGTTTTGCAAGTCTTACCTATACTAAATGGTACATAATTCAGGCTACAGCTGAAGAGAAACTAGTTGAGCTCTTCTCTGAAAGGAGAAAAAAAAAGGAAAGGAAAAAAATGTCATTGAATATGAATTATAAGAAACCAGAGCAGCTGATTGGGAATATTGGGAAAGAAAGTTATTAACACAGTATATATTCTGTGTAAATGTTAGAGTAACTGTATCTCTCTTACTGTTCTATTTAGCTGACTATTACATAGAATTCAACAAATAGTTCTGACAGGAGAACTCTCCCTGGATATTCAGCAGATTTCACATGCATGACTTTATGTAAAGTCTGCTCAGCAATATGCATGATACGGCAGAGGAGGGCACAAGCAACATGCAGTTGAGACCAGTACAGGTCCCACTGTTGCTGATGGAATTTTGATTGTTCCCTTTTACAAGGCTGACAATTTTAATAAAAAAGATGAAATCCCAAAGTGAATCTAACTTTATCATCCAATATAACCGACACTGCAGGAAGTGCAGTACACAGTAAGAAAGAAAATTAAATGTGTTCTATACAGCATATCAATCATGCGCGAGCAGTAGAACAACTTCGGATAATCACAAACGCGTTTCTCATTTAGCTAAAAATAAATATTGAAAACACAAGGTAATCATCCATACTGTGAAAAAAATATACTCTTTCCATCTTAAATCATACTGACACCCATCTAATTATCAAGACGCTCATGAGCAAGTCTCCCCACTAAGGGATGAAAGATAGAAGACAACTCCTTCTCCAAAAGACCAAGTCATTAGAGGAAAGATACTTTTTCAATAATTTCTCTAAGTCTATGCAAGCCCTTAATTTCTCTCTGATACAATCTTAACACTCATTCTACCAGCTATAGCATTCCGCACTATACAATTGCTTTTATGTCCATGAGACAGGTTGACTCCTCTCAACCCCAGAGGGCCCTGTGCACCCGGTGCTGACCCTGGCAAAGACACGGATAACCCAGATGTGCAACATCCATCCCTTAACTGTGCTGACACAAGGAATTACCTACACAGCTCAACACAGTAACACCAGGAACAAAGAGCATGGGGAACAACATTTCATTTCTAAATTTATCAATTATTGTGCCTCAGTTTCCAGGCCAAATATAATAACTTCTGGCATTCACTTTCACATACTGAGACAACAGGAAAAGGTTTTTTTTTCCAATGTGTTATGACCAAACTAATATACTGGAAAGCATTGGTCGCAATGAATATTGCAATAAAAAACTAACTAGAAATAACACACACCCATCAAAAGTCCCAACAACTACAATCTAGAGACAGCACCACTGTATGTTGCAGAAAACCTGACAGTTCCTTGGACAGAGGATTCATTGCTTTAATGAACGTCTGAAATACCAATGAAGAGTTCACCATAACAGCTGATAAAAACAGCATAAGACTTTATAGACAACTAAGATTAGAATCACAGGTTACTCTGGTTACAGATATGATGAATTTCAAAAGAAGCTGGAATTAACTTGAATCATTCATTGCATGCCTTAGCTGGAATATGAAAGATAAAAGCTTCACAATGAATTATCACTTGGGAAGGCAATTTTGATCTGAACTGCCGTTTCACTAAATGTAAACAATTTTTTAATTAGTTTTTTCAATTACTTTAGGTTGTCAGATTATTGATAGTACCCCAATTGTTATTTGCAAATAAGCAGAGGCTTTGCTAAATAAGTTATAGAAGACTTTGTAATTAATGTTGGTATGATCTACTCTTCTTGATAAATCCTCTGGGAAATTAATTTAGATAGATACTAACACAATTATTTGTATTAAACTCTCCCCTAATCTACTACAGGTAAGTTTATGTTGATAAAATATATGGACTTGGAAGATTTCACAAAGCTGGATTTCAACTAACCATTTCAAAATTCAATTAAATAATATGAAACCTGCTGAAAGAACTTATTAATTATTAATACTTAAGCAATTGTGAGAGAATTTAGCAATTGTACAGTTACAAGAGATCAGACAGATGGGAATGGTGGCTCTCCTGGCACCCTGAGTACAAAAGTGCACATACAAGGAAAAAAAACTTTGTTCTTTTCTCTTTATGACAGAACTGTGCCATTATAAGAGGGAATAAGTCAGTGAAGTGGAACATTTTCCAGAAAATTTCCTACAGTATAACAATAAATTAATAAAAGACCAGAAAAATGTATTATCAGTTGGTCCTATACTCAGGACAACGTGTACCAGTGTAACTAGATCAGCGGTGACTTTCTATACATATTAATGTTTTTCAGAAAAAAAAATCTTTTCTACACAATTTTGAGGGACTTATTTTGGAAGACAGTTACATGTACGATTTCCCACTGTGTTCTCAGGTCATCACACACCTGTGAAAATCATTGTCCTTAAACATGTGTATTGTTGTTCCTTTTGACAGATTGAACATACCTCTCAAAATTCTTTTCAAAGACAACATGCTGCTCTGTACCTGCAGTGGAATACTACTAGTGATGCCAGTTGACTCTATTCTGCAATACTTATTTTGCTTCCTGCAATTCCTAATAAAACTGTAGTATCAGGAGAGGAAAAAAGTATTGACAAATGAAATTTAAAAGTCTAGAATACAGGGGATTTTGAACATTTACAGGAGGTAATCTCATGATCATAAAAACTATGTAATTAAACCTGCCATCTTAAAAATAAACAGTATATAATCACTAAACAAAACACTAGTAAACTTAAAGACTAAGAGTTTTCAATTACCTTTCCACCAAATACCAAGAGCACTGTTTGGAAACAGGTTCATGTCTAACAAAGGCAGCATTTCAGGCTGTTCATAACAAACTATTACGTTTTACAAATGGAATCTAGATGAAGCTGTAAAGCCATCTTTCAATATCACAAACACTTCGCCAAAAAGGCTATAGAAATCAATCACTTTTCTAATTTACAGTTCCAGTGGCAATGAATACAAATTATTGTCACAGAACTCTTTGGACAGACCAACTGTTATTCTATGTAACAGAATAGAAATCAACTTATCTCATAGCAGATATTGGAGAGGTAGAGGGGAAGAGGGGGAGGAGGGAAGAACTGTGAAAATATTGTTAACTTAATCCTTTGTAATACACACAAAGCGACTGAACATCAACAGGGAAAAATGAAAAAGATCTGTTTACTGCCATACTAATACTGTCATTTCAGCCAGTTCAGAATCCTGCACATAGAGCAAAGATTATTTTGAAATGCACAAGCTAAATGTTTATCTAGATAATCAATGTCTTTTCTTCTACAGCTAACTCATCTTCAGTTGTACACCCCTCTATGGCATGGGAGAGTATGTGACAGAGAGATTTAATGATGAAGAAAGATTAAGTGAAACATTTGAAAAGACTCAAAGAACTGCATAGGAAAGTTCACATAATGTCAGCTTTTGGTGTGCCCTAAGCTCAAACCACTCTGAGGATCAAGCTCTCTTGGCTTCACAAGCTATCTTGGCCATCATTCATGAGCTATCCTTACAAATGACACTCCTTGTCAAAAAGAGAAAAAGTGGAACCACAGTGTTCTTTGCAGATTGAAGTCCTGTAACAAAAGCAATCTAAAGATCAATCACTAACAATTCTGGCTCTTACTAAAAGTCAGCAATTTTATGAATAGCAACATTTGCTAAGCCCAGACCTGACAAAGCAAACATCTCCTATCATGCAGTCTTTGCAAACATCTGTTATCAATAATCATTTCCTCTACTGTTACTATCATCTTCCAAGAAGGAAAGAAATAACCATGGTTTTACTTATAATTGATGCCAGATTTGGATACATTTGGATTTTCCTCCAGTAGGTAATAGCTCATTAAAAGTAACTGCTTAACAATAAATAGACTCAACCAGTACACTCTTAGAGGTGCGACAGACTCACTTGCACCTGGTATGTGCTTTGCAGTACACAAAGATAACACTTTATGCTCAGGAAGGGATGCAAGAGGTTATTTTCTTCCCACTGTAAATGCAATTTGGAAACAGCTGGTGGACACATCAGCGAGCAGCAGAACTGGGTTGCTCCACCAGTGTAGACAGACCAAGAACTGAGGTTGACCACAGCATAGCAGGAGCCTTACTTACTTACTGACCTTACTTACCAGGGTGCAGTGTCACCACAGGGGCAGGTCTAGGCTACTGACAGTAACATGCTCTGGTAGCCCTACAGTGATCATCAGACAAGAAAAGGTACAAACCAAGTCCAAGGTAAATTTTGGAATCCCATTTGGCAAGTCAGGACAGCAGAAGACAGAGCTAGCTACTAGACAGGTCAGTACAGTAGCTGGAACCATGGCCCCAGCTTAAATGTAGCTCCTGAAGAACGAGAAGAGCAGAGAGTGTGTGGGTGGTGGCCCCAGGTGAGGCTGCTCCAGGCAGTCTTCAAGGCCTGTTGGTGTGCTCAGGGCCCTTGAAAAAACGCTCTCCTGCAGAGATCAGTCTCCTTCGCTAGCAAATGGTGTCAGTTCCATCCTGGTAGGCACCAAGAGGATGGTAAGAGAATGGGTTTTGATTTGAAAAATGTGCCTATTTCATGCACGCAGACCTGGGTCCCCTTGTAATCACATCAGGGTCTCCTTGTACCCCATGAGAAACAAGTGCTGCTGTTGAAGCCAGCCAGAGCTGGGAGCTGCCAGCATCTTCTTAAAGATGCTTAGTATCAGGCAGGGGTTAAAAACTGACACTGCTGATCTTGACCACATATTGTCTATACACCTTTGCATGTTAAGCAAACTTTATTGATTCTTTAACAGAGTAATCTTCTTTTAAACTCATGGGTTAAGACAGTCTTTCTAGACAAATAGTTTATACATACAAAATTATATGTTTACAACAATTCATCTTTCTTTTCCCCATCCAAAATATTCTTTGCCTGGTACCTGGTTGAAATAATCTAACCTATCACGTCTCTGGAGCCAAGAAAGATTTATATCAGCTGAAATCTGCCTGTAGTCTGCATTTTAGCTCTTAAAACAATTCAGATGCAGTGCCTCACTGAAGGTTTTTCATCTAGACACAGAACTTCTTTAAAAGAAAATAAAAACTGCCAAAAATAAAAGTTCTAACCAATACAATCTGGCTTGATAAATCTAGTCACAGAAAGAAATTTGCTAATATTCTACTCTGTAGCTAAGCGAACTAGGAGATGGGAGCAAAAGATTACTTTCCACTATATGTTTAATCTCCATTTCATTTTGTTCCTGGCTGAAAAAGAAAAGCCAAGAGAAAATAGAAGTGGGGAAACTGGATCACATAATTTGGTGGAAGAGTATAATAATTTTCATCTAAAATATATCTAAAGTAAAATGTAAGTTTTTACAAGTTATTAGTTCTACCTGCAATGCACTCTTTATACTGTACGATTCATGTTTTCTATTTTATGAGCAAGCATGTTAAAAGTTATTAGACAAAAGAGAAAGTCAATCTTAGAACCCTGTATTTTCCTAATCAATTTTCAAAAAGCATCGAAAAATGTAATTTAGTCTTTGACCTTTACAATTTCCTAATAAATGTATCATTAATATGTTTTCTTAAATTTGCTTGTAATTATAAATACATAGTTCACTTGATTTATGCCAATGAATCTAAAAAAAGGGTGAATAATTCGCAAAGATAAAAGAAATTCTATAAACAAGCTTTTAACTTACGGTTTTAAGGCTTCAGAATTTAACAAAATTATAGACACAGGTGGTTTCATGAGCAAATTCATGTTCTTATATTTTTGAGAAAAAAGTAAATACATTGCAGGTTTCCAGGACAATTCCCTGACCTAAAAAATAAAGGCTTCTACTTTGATTTCAGAGTGCCAACGTACCAGAGATGTTCAACCTTGCTTGATTCATAAGAGGGTTTCACTGTCTCCTGTCCTTAGTGTACTCTATCAGTCAACTACAGTGCATTCCTGGAAAGGCTACTGGGTGCTGGGGACACCTGCCTGACTCACATAAATCTTTCTACGGGTTGTATAGAGAGTATAGGTCTTCAGTTCTCCCTCTGCACCAGAGACACCTACAGTTGACTTCCTCCAGGCTGACAGCGTTGTGGCAGCCACATCTGCTTTGGGAGCACTGACGGGCATTGCAGTCACAGCCTTGGTACGTGGCGTCCCCTGAACCGGAGCCATAGGCAAACATTAAAGAGAGGTGCCTGGGAATTCCCAGTGACTCCAAGCTTAAGTGACAAATGCTGGAATTGCAAGCATCTATGTTTTTCCACCCCTAAACTGGCATCCAGATCCAGTTTTTGTTAGATAAGCTTACTTAGGGAATTAGCTATAATTATCCTATTATTGCAACATGAAAATTTTATAATTTCATTTCTATATTTTAGTACTTTCTCTTTAGAGCTCCTTTTTTCTTTATTATTTTTTTTTCTCCAGTGGAAACTTTTCACTACACTTATCCTACTGCAAAAAGAATTCACCAACTTTCATCAAAGCTCTGGCCTTTAAAGGCAACTTGATAGGTCATCAAAGCAGTATTATTATTATTTTCTGAAAAGAGTGAAAACTCTGCCCTCTAAAAGAAACAAAGAAGGAGAGGAAATTGTTTGAAATATTAAAATGTGTCTGCAGTGACTCATTTAAAAGACAATAGCAAGAGAGACCTTTACTGAAAGGATAATGAGAAAATGGCTTAGCAGTCAGTACAAAGAGTGTTTATACATAAAGACTTTTCCTTGTAGCTTTCTGGTTGCAAAAAAAAAACAACCAAGCAACAGTTGAAGGATACAGGTATAGAAAAGGAACAAAGTCAAGAAACTAAGTTGTTGCAATTTAAGGTGTTACCAGCGTAACTGGCCCTGCCTCCAGGGTGCCCTAGTGTGAAGCAAAACGTGTTAATGTGTGTTTTAAGAATTTTTCTTCGTATATGAAATGAACTAAATACATGTGTATATATGGGCAACGTGCATACACTCTACTGGTAATCGACAATTTGTTAATGGTTGTGATCATCTGTTCATTCCATTTATCCTGCAACCATCAGCACTATACTGTAAATAATGGTTGTTTTACAGTTGTTTCTAGTCACATTTTGCCTAGGTTTTCCCCATTTGTTTTGCTGTCAGACCCTTGTTTCCCTGAGTATTTTTTTAGAGGAAGCAGAATCTGATTGGGAAAGGATGTTAGAGGGTCTTACATGTAATTTTATGCAAACTGTACTGAAAATAACAAAAGCTAAGAAAGAAAAAGTGGGATTAAATGGAATAAATTGGGGGAAATAGTTTTCATAATGGAAGAAATATACTTTTCATCGGCCTCAAATTGCTGTAGTGTTTCACCAATGTGGTTACTCTTTCAGTCTTTGTAAAGTAAGAAAATGCCATTTCTTCCACTTTATAGAGGAGGAATTGAAGAACTACATGGAAAAATTACTTGGAAGCATCAATACCACTCCGAAGTACTGACTTGAACCCATGACTCCCAAGATAAAGTAAATGATAGAAATAAAAATCACACCTTATTTCCTTTCTGCTTCCCTTCTGTTTTTTGAGTCTACTCTCCTTGTAGGATGTTCCTTTGTCTTTTTCTCAGGGCAGACAAGATGTGGCAGCTGCACTGAAAATTTACTTCTGAAGCTGATCCACCCGGCCAGAAGTAATTAAAATCCTTGCTACATCACTACAGTAGAATAATAGAGCACATGATTTCATAGAGGCATCATCTGCAGGCTTTCCATGACCATTAAATTCACTTCTCAAATAAAAAAGAAATTCAATGGAGTAAAATAGCCTCTATTGACTAACATTTTCATTACATAGCACCATACAGCTCAGAAAAGAATGGTCTGCTACTGCTGTTTTCTAATGGGTGTTTATTATCCCCAGGCATGCTGCAATGTGAGAGTACTGCAGGTGATTAACGATTTTACCTGCTGCAAAAGAGCAATTGGAGAAATGTCCATTCCATTTATTATCTGAGAAACACTACTAAGGTGTAACTATCCAAGTACTTTTGGGGGGAGGATGCTTTGCAATCAATAATGAATACACTCAGTCACCTTAAAAGCCATATAATCTGGAGTTAAGAAGTAACACCTGTTCCCAACTGAAAGACTTTCCCCTGCTGGTGACTGAGTTACAGAATACCTTCATCTTTCAGATGAGGACGTTTTGAAAACATCTTGTCATAGAAGGAACTATGCTTTCTATGCCGAAAAGAGACCATCCAGTCTAGGGATGAGTATGCCACACGCATTACAAATTGTGCTCCTTCTAGTTCTGCACTGATTCCAACTTTAGAGTCACACTGGTTTTATCTTGGTTCTGGTGAGATGACATAGTTCACTTCTACATAATTCAGCATATTTATTAGTGAGACCAACCTTTTCTGCAGGTCTCAGTGAGGCCTGACCTCCTCTCTCATACCCATCTGAGGTTTTGTACCTGCAAAGTGTGCCCAGCAGTTTCCAAGCTGTGAACAACTTAATGCATGTCAAAGAGAGAATTCTTATTTGTGATGAGGAGAGAAAGAATATCTACAAGCCCCAGAGCTCAGACATTATGGCACTAATCTAGCACAATAAAAGTACAGGTTCAAGCTATTAATTTAGAGCAGTAATTAAAATCTGAGCCTCCCATATGACAGATTCTAAGCATTTTAAGTACCTGATGTCTGGTTGTTCTCAGGTAGGTGGTTTTCTGTCTCATTTCCATTGTGGATACTGGCCAGTTTGTGTATGTCTGTCTTTATCTCTCATTTTGACCAGACTTAATATTCTGGATCTGTCCAAAGTTTGGGATCAGGAAACATTCAGTTCAGGGGAATCAGCATTTTTCAAACAAAGAAACCACTAAAACTTTTACAGAATGTTCCCAGCTGATTCTAGTTGTGAACATTTATTACCTTGAGGGCTTCCACCCTACTGAATTTCAAAGGTCTTTTGAGAGCAGCTGAAGTGTTGAAAATGTTCAGATAAAGGTTACAAGAACCCTCTATAATACGAAGTGGCAGGCAGCCTAAGTATATGAATTGCTACTAGTTCCTGTAGCAAAAATTAGCTAGGATAGCACTGTAATAATGATGGCATTAGAGAATATGAATGTCTCTAATTCCCAGACAGACCGTTGTCCTGTAACCTACAGATCTGTCTGGGATAATTTCCTTTCACTGGCATTCATATCCCAGTGCCCCAGCAGCTACCCCTGCAGCCCCAAGAATGGCAGAGAGGGCACTCTGAGGAAGAGCAGCTCCACTGATGGCATCACCTCCCTGTCCCAGCTGCAGTCTCACCACATATACTAATATCAGTAAAACTTGCATAACCTGATTAGTTATCAATACTTTGCATAATAGATTCATTGCAGCAGTTAGGTCACCATGACATCAACAGGAAAAAGGATATTGTATAGGCACATGCCAATATCCCTCTGGCACCCACAGTACTATTACTAAGTGTGAACCATCTTTCCTGTTTACATTCACTTCCAGGGATTTAGATTTGAGTCAGAAGATTTCTTTTCAACCAGGAGACAAAAGTTCTAAACCTGACTTTCCTGACACCAATTTTAAGCTGTGTAATTCCTCTGACTCCTGTAGAGTCATTTCCTGATGTGAATGATATCAAAATTAGACAAAAACTCTCTGAACAGACATGTCTGCTTCTCATGAATCATTGCCACTAATGCTGTCACGGTGCCTTCAGGTCTTGCTGACACGCTGCCTGAGCTTTGCCTTACAGCAATTCAGCTACAGAAGATACAGCAAAAGCTTGTTCCTTTGGCATCACATTTCTTTCCCCCCTACTTTGTCCATCTTTAATGGAATAATTTTGTTTCCTTTCCCGGAAATTACTTTTTCACTATTAAAAAAATGAACATTAATAAAAAACCTGTAGAATGAATCTTCAAACCCTCCCTCCTTGTTTCACCCATTACAGACTATTCAGAGCCATGTTCTCTTAAGCAGCAAGTGCTTATGGAAACCAAGCCAGCTCTGTATGTTTGCCTCCCTCTTTCCCCTCAGAGAACTTTTAGTATATCCCCATAATACTCCCTATTTAATTTATTTCCTCCCTTTTCCCATTTTATAAACAATGCACAAAACAAAGTTACTACCAAATAAAGGCAACAATATCTTCTGAGTCATTGACTTCTCAAATGATGGCTCTTAAATTGCCCCCTGGATCTCTCTCTTTTTAAATTCCTGGGTGTCTCCTTGGTCCGTCCCAGGCTCAACCTTCCAGCTGTTTGGTCTATGGAAACACGCAGGAGCAAATGGAAGTTAACCAAGATTTTCATCTATCTGGGTCCTCAGGTGTTTCAGCAAAAGCAAAGCAAGTTACCTTTGGCAAAAATTGACAAACCCACAACATTCTGAGAGTACTTTTTCTGTATGTTTCTAAAATGCTGTAATAGAATGGTTTTGCTTTGCATTTTTTCTTGGTGAGAGAAACTACTTGTACAGCATTTCCTTTCATCTTAACCGAAGAAAATCATGTGTCTAATACCTGTCATATGTACCACAGCCATACTGGCAGGAAACTTGCATCAAACGCAGTTCCTTGTTTTATCTAAATAATCCCATTACCTGCCAGCAAGTAGTGTAAACAATGTGATGCACAGAAACACATATCAAATTGGATTAGGGTCAGTAAACTAGGGAGGAAAACACTAACTCACTTTTCAGAGGATGGGAAATACTCCTAACAAGTATTTTTGGCTCTAACTTTGCTCACATCAACACCAAGTTGCAGATGCAGCTCATTTCATTTCTCTGCAAATCAATGCAAGGGTGTGACATTCAGAGAAAAGCAGGTGACTGAAGACAGCCAGCAGAGATTCAACATCTAACTTTAAAGCAACTTAAGCAAAATGACATGAATTCTCCAGTTTCCAACTTTGTAGTTTGAGTTTTATCAAACACTTTAAAATGTGGCACTTTATAGGGCAGGGAGAGGCAGACTAAATGTGTAATTTGTCTCTAAACCCCTAATACATACTCAATTGGTCAAATACGTAAGGAAAGCACTCAGCAATTTTCCAGCTTTGTCCAAATCTGTCAGATATTTGGCTTCTCAACCCACATTCTCACAATTGGTCTTAAACCTAAACATGCTTTTTTTCCCCCACAGTCTTAGGAGAAAATAATTGCTCATTTCAAAGCATAGTGAGGCAAAGAGGTACCAGGAATCTGTAGGCACTTCAGAGTGAAAGGGAATGTCAGAAGAATAGTGAAACAATGTGAGAAAACCATAGGAAAGGGAATGGGGAAGGGGGAAAAAAAATGGAGGCCTTCAATAACTTCATAAAAATTGAGGAGGCCCATGAAGTCTGGGAGGAAGTCAGTCTTGTGAAAGCTAGCCTGGAGATCCCGTGTCACCTCCTAAACTACTTATTACTTATTTTCTCGCCCAGCATGTGTGTGGAACTGGGTTTTGGTCCAGACAAGCACTTAGTGGCAACATATTTAAGAGACAAGCCTACACTCATACAGGAGACACACAAATACATGTTAGACAAATTGCAATGACAGGGCTATATCTCTATTGAAGGATGTAGTTTGTGGCAGTGAAAGAACCCCCCTGGCCACACAGCTTTCAGCAAAGCTCTGCTGAAAGATCTTTGTGTTTCTGAAGGGTTCAACTTAAAAAAAAGAGAAAGAAGTGCTATGTAAGCTGCATGCAGCATCTGACATACAGTACTGTAAACCCAGAACTCAGTAAACAAGGATGGTTTGGTAACTCATAATGTGCACAAAGTTTTTATTATATTTAAATTCTGAACATTACTATTAAGCTAAACAACAATATAACTACTCTGTTGTTACAGAGCAGAGAAAAAAAATTACACTCTCCAAACAACCAACAATCTAACGATAAGAGCAACATGTACTTAGCACATTACTCTGTTATGGGTTTCAAACTTCTAACACTTTCATCTATTCCATCAGACTAGTAGGAATTAAAACAAACACTAAAGTGTATTCATTCTTATGTATTCTTAATTCAGTCCAAACATGAGTTGAATATGAAAATGTGAAGATCAGTTTTAATCTTGTGTTGCAAGAGTGAATTGTTTTGCTCCCTGAGAAACATTTTGTTGTGAAAAGCCCCGTTCCTGCAGGAAAACTGTGAAATAGAGAATGAACATGTAGGTGCAGGGATAATAGAATGCTTTTAAGAGAACGAAGGATGAACAAAAGAGGCTAATATCTTATTCTGTAAGCAGCATCTTAGGGGTTTGCATATCATTTCAAATGGAAGCAGGAAGTCTCAAAAATTTAAAACTATACTTCTGCCTAGTCCTAGCTATCATTCCCTAGTTCTTTCCTACCTTTGAGGTTACATCACTGCAGGTACAATAAAATATATGCAGGACAGAATTGTTTTACATGCCTTTCCAAGGAACCACACTTAATGTCAGTTCAGACAGGTGTGGACCACTGAACGTACTGGGAATATTGCTGCTAGCCTTAACAAGCAAAGCGTTAAAGTGCATGATAAAGCAGCCCACTGACTTAATGGGGCTTCTCATTGAACTCATATCATACCTGTGGTCTGCGATCTGTGCATATCCCCAAGGGACTTGGCATGCTTTAGGTTTTATCATCAAATGGTTTAAAACTTTGTTACATTGGCCAGGAATGTAAAACTCCAAGAGACAGACATAAATCCTTCTCTCCTTCAGTCTGTAATGAGTTTCATTAAATAGGACAGAAAAAACAAAAAGGACATTCTCTCTGCTCTTAGGCAGAGGGAATTTTAAGGCTCCAGATCCTGCCACTATTGTAAGTCCTCTTGTAATAGTAAAGGGAGAATGGACAGCAAGGGAGAAAGGGATGAACAAGGAAGAGATGGTTGACACCCTGCTTAATCCAATTTATCTAGTTATTCGGGGGGGGGGGGAGTAAAATTCTTCAAATTTGTAAAAGATATTCTATAGTACTGTAAGCTTCCTGAAAAATTCCAGAGTAGTCATTTTTTTTAAAGTACTTTCCAGAGTAGTATCTAGTTACGCAGCGTCTTTTGAGATAAATATACTCTTTTTTAATACACATGTAAATTGTGACTGGTAGTGGACACAGTAAAAGGTGCAGAGGAAGGAAGAATTTTTAACATGTTTCAGGAGTTTATTTTCTGCACACACATCCAATTGACCTTATGCTGTATTTTTCTCTTGAAGAATGTCTTTTTGGGGGTCATAAGGACTGTGCTAGAATTTTGACTTTTTTAAGAGAAAAATGTTCAATTCTTACAAACACTTACCCTCAAATGCAGTTAAATCCACCACAAAACTTTGAAGCTATCATCATTTTTGAATGACAGCAGTTGACAGAATAATAAATTCACAATGGCTGTACCTTTAAGATTTTGAGTTCAATTTTTTGTAAAATCTGAAAAACCCAGAGAATTTTAAGGAGGCTGCAAGCTTGCTCATCTCAGAAATAGAGATAATTTCTGAAAATTCTCATATTTTTCAAGATTCTCGAGGCTACTCATTAAAGACTTAGTACAGACCTTAAAGAATGTAAACACTTGGCAAGATAAACATCATTTTACTTCACTTCTCATTACTGACAACGGTAACAATATGTATCCTCGCAATTCATCACAAATGAGGTTGGGCCTCATTTGTTGTCAGCTTTCCAAGAGCTAAGGTCAAACCCAGCTCTTGAGCTATTTCCATCTTTTATTCACAAGTGACTGAAATCCACCTCTCTGAATGCGGCCTCTCCTTACTGTCAGAAGATACTCTGAAGAGCCTTACACCAGCTTTTCAATAAAGCCAAGTATTATCTTGCCTAAAGTTTAGCACGTGGCTTTTGCAGTCCATGCACACCAAATCTTCAGAAGTTAATATATATGAGCATAGATCACTTTTGGCTTTTGAACTGGACACGCCTCTGTAAATACTCTTTGGTTTGGATTATGAAAATTACACCAAAACACAGAAAATATATTCCTACATGTTTTGCTGACAGATTTATACATTAGCCAGAATCTTCTCTACAAGGATTAACCTCTGCCCATCTCATCAGGATGCAAATTACTGAATATTTCTGTCAGACAAAATACATGTGAGACCTGATAGCTGTCAAGCATTGGTAATCATGCTGTATCTAATCTTGAAGAAGCACTGAAGGCAGGCCAGCAGCGCCTGGTCATACAGGATGCAATGTCAACATCCAGACTGACAGACACAGTGTCTGCAGCTGATGGCTGTCCTGATAAACTCTGATTTCTGTGCTTTATACGCTTGAATAAGCATATGTATCTCCTGCGCTCTGTCCCCTCGAAGGGACAAGGAATAGTAAAACCAACCACATCACTTATGCACAATTCACAATATACAAAAACACTAGGATACAGGCTAAGTAAAATCCAGGCACCTGCAAAAGCACATGAGAAATCTTCCTCCGTACTTGTATACCTTTATTTGTTTAGTACTTTATCATAAAGTGTTAGATGGACCCCATTAAAATTCAGTGGCGGGCTACAGAGTGCTGGTGTGAATTTGCATACTAATCAACAACAGAAAGTCCTGCAATCAGAAATATCAAAGACACATTGGACTAATCTCTGAAGGGATTCTACTTGATATTTGCTAAAAAATATGAACCAGCCACCAATTATAAAGTATTCTTGACTGACAGATAAAATCAGTTTGGTTGTAAGTAGTTTAAGCATGTCTAAGCTCAAATCATGTCTTCAGGAGAAACTTGTATGACATAAAATTTCATTGCATTAGCTAAATGAAGAAAGACTTTCAGAATTTTCCCGATTCTGTGCTGAAAAGAAAGGAGAAAATAAGTCAGATCTTCCATGCATCTGTGTCCTCCACCAGCTAGACCACCACGTGTGGATGTATTTTGAATATGGTGAAAGGCAAAGATAATCTCTTTTCTTTTTGAGTGACAAGATGTAAGACTCTCACCCCAAGAGGCAGCTGTCCTGTCGCTGGTTTTGATAGCTCGTATGGCTCATGGGTACTATACTTTTTACCTGTTCCGGGGTGAGTTTTACCCAGATTGAATGTTTTCTTTGTCCTCTCATCCTTCCCCTTTCAACACTTTATTAATATTTAAAAATATTAAAATATTATGTTCACTACTTCAGTAGAGAGCCTGTCTTGTCTAATATTTTGCTCTTGGAGTTTCTACATCATTTAAACCTTTCAGACGTTTTGAATCAGGTGCCATTATCCACTGGAAAATAGTAATAGCACAAGCCATGACGAATAAGTACTTGTTCGGCAGATGCTGAGCTGTTCCCTTTATGCTGCCATGAAAAACTCGCAGGATACACAATGTGCAATGACAACAGGGACTGGCTTTCGTGTTTAAATTCCCGATTGCAGCCGCATGGAGAGGCTCTTACAAAACCACCCGTGCAATCCTCCTCAATTGCATGGAGAGCCCTTCGGCGCAGACACATGGTTATGCAAATCCCACCGCCCCCAGTACTCAGCAGGGAGGGCTCTGAGCCAGCAACATCAGCAGAGCATCTGGAAAACGCTGCAGGAGGCTCACTTGTGCCTTCCTGCTCTGCTCCGTGGCTCTGGATTGTTACGGCTGATTTTGAGCTCTCCCCAGAAGAACAGCTCTGTGCTCCCATCCTACCCAGCATGGCAGGTTCAACCCCTCTGACGATCAGCTTCCCAACAGCAAAAAACAGGCACTTGGAAATGAGATGAAAACTATACAGTATTCTTTTGAAATTATAGGCCTTGGTGGCTGGTGGCCCTTTGTAAGAGAGAAAGCCTCCTGGGCTCATTCCTGTAGTGGACAGGCATGGAAAAGCTAAGGATGCAGGAATAAATATCCCAAATTAAGAAACAAACACATTTCTCAGTAAGATCTGAAGTCCTTATCTAACCTTACCTGCATGCTTAGAGTACTCTTCTAACTCAAAGCTTAACAGACATAGGTTGTGCCACAAAGTCACCAGCATATCAAATAAAAGCAAGAAAATAAAATAAACATGACATCACCACCTTAATCAGCCAAATTCAGCATCATGTATACATGTGGGAATATTGAACTAAATTTGTCCACAACTTAGTTTTCCCTCCTGTTCATATCAGTTCTTCATCTGGTGGTGTGATGGCCTGATTCTGCTATTTCTGTGACCAATGGCACCACACAGCTCCTGCCAGGATGATGTTCTTTTATCACCACTGACCATGGAGTATCTCCAGTGAGAACCACGTCAACCTGAACTCAGCAATACTTACATCTCTTACCGTGTTTGAGAACTAAATTCTAAGAACATAGCAAATTTTCAAAACACTGTAGGAGCACTAGGCACAGTCTTGCACTCCAGCCAAAGATCACTGTCTTTTCACTGTCAATGTCCCAGAAAGACTAAAGAGGTCCCTCAGCTGGTCAAGAAGTTGGTTACACCAGACTAATCTCCAGAACTCCACCTTTGCACTTCCTACAGAAGCTTTGAGTTGTGTACTCTGGATTTTTTTGTTTGATATGTTTACACCTGCTTGGTAGCAGGCATTCAGAGAACAGCAACTTGGAATTAAATTTTCCTTTTCTTAATTTTCACAGCCGACCATTTTTTTTTGTTCCCGTTTTCTCCTTTTCATCAACTCTACTGGGTTCTAGTCAAAAGCCTTGAATTTTGGCTTGGAGGTGATTCAAAATTAGAGCTTGGGTAGTGTGAGTTTTCTTGGTTGGTTGAATACTTGTTGGGCATTTCTGAGTCTGGTATAAATTTTATGCCACTCTGCAGTGGTCTGTTTGATTTCCCATATTGAACTTCAAATGGTTTACCAACGAAGTTTTTTACTCTCTATGGCTGGTGTTTGTGCTGACATTATTTGTCTACTTCAGATATTCAGTTTAGGATTCCACAGACCACAGTTAAAACCTGTTCCATCCATGGAGTGAGGTAGGGACCTCCAAGAGTGTGATTCAAAACATCTAATGAGATGCCCTATGTAGGCATTACGTTCCTCTCCCTCGATTTTTGTCTATCCCTTTTTCATCCATCCTAAGTAGCACATCGCTGGGTAAGCTCTTATGTTCATTTCTTACACATCCTTAACCAATTACATGAGAAGAGCATCTCTAGTTTCGCCTCAGCTGAACTTCTGCTCACTGAGCAAATTCTATTTTTCTTTGCAATTCATGTAATGTTTCATTAGTTTCAATTTAGAGCCTTTTCAGTACTTTGTTTCTCCTGAATTTATTCCTGTTTTGAAATTCTATCACAAATATTTTTATCTTGGTATCTTTGTGGTAAATATGTCCCTGCTGTATTCTGGTATCCAGATTATGGTGCAAAAGCCTCTGCACCTTTTCTGGGGATGCATTTTTCAGAAGTGCCCCCCTCCACACACACTGACACTTCTGTGAACAGACACAAGCAGGAATGCTAAGTGCATCTACTCTCAGTAAGAGGTAAGTTAACACAATACTAGCAATCATGGCCATTCAGCTCCGCTAGAGTTGAAGCATTAAGAGGTTCATCTCCATTTTGCCTGTCAGTATATTCCTTCTATCATAACAGCAACTGCCTTACTCGTTTTACAAAGTGTACACGCTGTATTTCACTCTTTTCATTACCCTTTGATTGCTCTACTCTGCCCTTTATGTGTCTCATTACCGCAGTGCTTATAAGAAGAGGCTGATGATACCTGAAACTGAGTGGCAAAACCTGACACAGAAAGGTGTATTTGGAGGTAGTTCACCACAACAGGTGACTATCATAATGTACCCAATTGAAAACTAGCATGATGCCCAGGGCATGGCAGAGGTGGACTGTGCAGTGTAAGTGACACCGCGTGTGTTAAGTACTGCTAAAAGAAGAGAATATAAGCAAAGGAAAGACAGCTACAGGACCTAGTGCTACTGTGTTCATTCTCACCTCCAACACTCACTCTGAAAAGGCACGTTATTAAAACTGTCGTCTCTGAGGTGTTAAATACAGTGCTGTGTGTGCTTACTATTCATATTGTCTCCGTGACAGCTGACCAACACAGAGATGAGCCGCTCCTGACACTGCTCAGCACCTAAAGACAAGAACACACACACCGCTCAGCCGTCAGCGTCCCCTGCACAGCATCGGCAGTACTTGGAGCTTTCTGTACCAGGGACAGCCTGTGTTCAGGTGTTTTCTCTGGCTGCCAGTGCATGATTTATAGATGCAGGAAAGTTCACATAATTTTACAGCCTTTCAGAGCTGGGAATACCACGGGTAAAATGTCACCCAGACCAATTCATATCCCCCTCCTACAGAAAAGCCAGGCCATGCTGATACACTGGGTGTCAGACTGAAAGGTGTGACAGGCAGCGGTAACAGAGTAACAGCAGGTTGCTGGAGTTAAATCAAGAGAAAAAAGTAATATGCTATGGGAAAAGGATATCATGAGGGCAAATGGTGCATACTAAATGAAATGTTAGATGGAATCTTGCCTCCAGACAGAGATGGGGAGGTAAAGGGAAACAGGAATGTCTGGTGAAAAGAGAATGACTATATGCAGTAGGAAACCCCTTTCTGATATCTCTGTTTTAAGCAACAGAACATGTAAAACAATGAGCTGTTGCACATAAGAGAAAGATGGGAAAATAGCTCTTAAAGAATTTCAATTTTTGCATTTTTTTTGAGCTTTGCAACTGAAAAAAAGATACCATTGGTATTTTGCTATCCTTTTATTTTTTAAATCATGTTTGGCAAGCAAGCAGCTCATGTTGTATTATTCACAGTTCAGTTCTTTTCAAATATATATATAAATCAATCAGAAGGGCTTGTTAACCTTGAATAGGATACTGGGCATGTGCTGTTGCTCTTGAAGACTTTTAATATCCTGCTACTTTCAAAAAGGCCACGTTTCTCCCAGGCACATGATAATCAGAACTCTTCTTCTCTTGGGTACCTGCTCCTATGGAATGAGCTAAGTGAAATCTTTGCTGTGAAAAGTATCTCATTCATCCCTGATGTATGCTGAGCCTTGAACAGGAACTATAGCCAAGTACCCCTGTAATGCCTTGGGTTTCGGACCAATAAGATTATTTCTGGCCACTGGCCACATGACACTGGCCACACAGAACAGCTGTTTTGTGCTCATTTTCTCCTAACGGATTTCATCCTTTTTCTAAATGACTGAAATGATGTCACTTGGCTAGGTTAAAATTGATTTTTAGATTTTTCTGACACCACCTCACAGACCTTCAGTAATCCCCCTTTCCGAGAATCCTTTGCCATATCCATATTTCTCGACATTATTTTCCTTCGTAGGGTAACATCACAATGATGCAAAACTCTAGCACAGTACGAATTTCAGACCCTACAGCCTATACAGCTACAGAGGGGGGCTCCAAGCCATGGTCAGGGGATAATGCACAACCCTGAGCATTTCTTCAGACAATGAGGTGCTGAGGCCTTTCCAGCTTGAATGTCTATAGATTCTGTATCAGAGCATCCAGGTACCTTCATAGACACAGCTGTAAAGAAAGATTTTGAGGTCGAGCCTCCATCCTCCATCTTATGTGCCAGTCAGAGGCCACCCAATTGAGCACACACAGCACATGGACCCATGGTTCTGTTTGAAACCCCTTCAGAGAAAACTGTGCCTGCCCCCACCCGAGCTACAGCTCTAAGCTATTCAGTGAACAAACAGAGATAAGATCATATTTTCAGCTGGAACTACACTTTCCAAATTATAATAATAATAGGTGATGATGAAATGTTGCATTAAAAACAAATCTGTTTGATATGAAAAATGCATTGTCCCCTTGAGAGAAAATGTAATATCGTGGCCGTAAATCTACAGCTGGAACTGAGTGAAAATAAGCAGCTTCAGGTCAGGGAACTGTACAGAGGTGGAGGTGGAATAGATCATCTTATAATTTAGAGGCAGTGGTTGCAAAGTGCTTAGCTCTGATGGGAGAATTATTTACAGCAAGTGCAGAGAATAATCTAGTGATATGTGAGGCTCTGCAGTTACATAAAGGAGAGAGATTACCCTTTGATCCAAATATCTGTGCACTCTTATAGCCCTCATTACAGACGTTGATCAACCAAGCCTTCTGCATTGCTGCCAGATGAAAAGAGATGGGAGTGATATTCTCTCACCTGCTCAGGAACTTATCTATGAGAGTCATGGAATTATTTGAATGATGGGACATAGTGCTGTACAAAAAATGGAGCCTGTAGCGATCACTGTTCCTTGGCGACTTTGCCTTGGAGAATGAATGCAGTGAGTTCTGCCACACGAAACCACAACGACTAAAGCAAACAATTTTTCATTCTGAAACAAGCAACTTCTCACATAAGCACCAATTTACAGATGTACTTTTCTTTCACTTTTTGCATTCTGCTGATTCTATTCACAAATCATTATTATCAGTCAAATGCTTTTCCTTAAATAGAACACTTTCCTATCACAGATACAGCCATAAAGTCACGTACTGTAATGTGTGTAATGAGATCCCCATCAACTCACTGCTCTCACTCTTGAGAAACTTATATTTACATAGCTGAGGTATAAGCATTAAGCTTGAGGATACTGCATAAGAAAGAAGATGAAAATCCCCAGACCTAATCTGAGGATGTGAATCTACAGAAGAAACATATTCTGTCAATCAGAGGGGCAGGTTGTATTCTCTGATCATTCTGAAGATCCCGTTGTGCTAAAAGCTGCTTTACTTGCAGCCTTTACGCAATGCTATTGAACCATTTCGTGTTTTAATCCTCTCTTGAATGGACCTAGTACCTCCTTCTAAACAAACAGAAGGAGACATCCAGTGAGGTGGAGTTTTTTAATGTAATTTTTCATCCACAGTCAATCATATCAATTTTGCTGGGAGGTCTCACTTCTATTGTGAGCCTAAATAAAGTAACCTCCAAAATCAGCCTGTATTAAGGTTGATACTCTTTGAGATTTATATGCTTTTAGTCAGAACAAGAAAGCTTATTGAACCTTGCTATGAATGTAGTAATACAGTTTTTATGATGGCAGACCAACAATTCAGTAGAACTAAACAGGAAATAGTTGGGTAGGGACTGCTTTCCTTTGGAACACTAATTTTTGTTTCCTAATTTCTGTAGATTCCAGATTTCCATATTTGTGTTGATTCAGATACTGCTCATATACAAAAAAAAAGAGGAACCTACTGAATTCTCAGTATGAAGATGGAGAGCTACTGATTTTCTTTTTAAAGGAACTGCAGCTGCAGAGAAAATTGCCATCAATAAAATGATATATGATCAGTTATGCAGCAGAAATAACTAATAGAGCTGAGACTGCACAAAAGTGCAGTGTTCATCTTACACAAAGCATTTTTCAATGAGACTATATGCAAATCAGGTTTTGTGCTGTTGAAGATTCTGATTAAACTTATAATTTAGGTTTTTAATTGAACTTTTTTATTGGATTTTTCACAATATTTCTGCCTCATTTATATGAATAATTAACTGCTGTAAAATAAGTTGCCAAAATAAATTCATAAATTCTACAGTGCTTTTTTTTTTTTTTTTTTTAAATTCTGGCAAATTTCTGCAGCATACAAACTCTGAGCATCCTATGCTTGGCTTTTACTGTTCCATATGGATGATCCTAACAATTTTGTACACAAGGACAGAATTTAAACAATATACATCTTTAAATGGTGCAAGAAAATTATGATTTTTTTTTTAAAAACAGACATATAGATACATAACTGTTGTCCTGGAGAGTAGCTAGCTTTGATACTAAGGTATATATGTTATATACAATGGATTGTCCTTTTAACCTTATTTTGGCAAGAAGAACAGATGAAATAAGGACACGTCAGCATCAATATTCCTGAATTTAGCACTGGTATCTCATTGGCTTACAAATGGATATCTGTCAGCTGAGTTCAATGAAACAGTCACTCTATAGTGCTAATCATCAGGGTGATGAACTACTTGAAACTCCAACAAGCTAAAGGAAAAGAAAGTAAAGCACACTGGATGTGAACATTCATGAATGAAATCTAGGAGAAAAGCTCAAGGATCTTGCTCATCACCTAAATTAAACCACTTGTTTTTAAGCATTTCAAGTTAAAGCCCAAGATTCTCCAGACAGATAAAAATAAGACCAAAAGCCATCACAATGCTAACATGTCAGACTGAAAGGGAAAAAACCAATCTCTTGCTTTTTATGTGGTAACATCTCATAATCAAAGAACACATCATTTGGCGGCTTAATAAAGGATTAATAGCAGATAACAGGTCACGCAAAATTTGACTGCTATGTATTTTTGACGGTAATAAATACATAGAGGATGCTAAAGATGACCCATGTTTGTCAGCAATCCATTAGCCTTTACAGCAATTTATAACAATTTATCAGCCATTTATTATCCACAGGGAGATGATCTAGTGGAGTAGCTTAAGAAAGACAGAATGTAAAATAGACACTGCTGGAACCGCAGTCTTAGCTACTGCATCATGAGTGCATTACTATACAATCTCTGAACAAATGAAATTAATTTGACACTTCAACTACTATCAGTAGCTACAAGGGACCTATTCAGTCCTGTAATGACTGAACCGAAGAGGAATCCATCTGCCCATGGGTGTGCCACGCTAATATCAAAGGAGAGAGGGCACTGCTTTTAGAGTCTTGGCTGAACTGAGTTTGCAAAGTTAATGCCACTTTATACTAGCCTTTGGAAGTACCAGGCCACTGCAGTACAGAATCAAGCCTCAAGATTTCTTTTTTTCTTTTAAAACGAAAATAACCCCAAGTTAACTGCCTACCGAGAAATACTGAATTCATTTACAGTAGCATAATTCCAGAAAAGTGCATTAGCTTCAATGAAAACATTCCATTTTTATGCTGACATAATTTAGGTCAAACTCTGAATCACTAACTTTTAATTGCCAACTTTAAGAAATTAACCCTTTCTTTACATCCAGCAAAATTGTGTTATACTCCCTATTGTAGACACCATTTTCACAGGTCTAGGTAGCGAGAAATATATTCATTATGTCACCTAAAATTCTTATGGCTGTATATCCTTTCTTTAGTAAAACAGATACTCAGCTGCTATTTCATAACTTACTTACATTAACCAAATTAAAATACAGTCCATAAACTGATAAATGAAGTTTTCAGTACTTCAAATACTGAAATAGAAAGCACTGTGGATCAGCAAGTCAAAGACATACCAGACTGCAGGGGAGAATTAGCGGGTTTAATGCTGTACTTTCTGCAAGGTGTAAAATGTCTTTGGTTTCCAACAAATTCCATGTTTTCTATGAGGAGGCATACACTATACAATTCTCTGTTGTTTACCAACTCTGTAAAAACAAACACCTATTTGGAGGCAGCCCCTTGCTCCACGATGGAAGGTTTGGCTGTCCTGGGCTGCGAAACCAGGCTTGGAGGTAGCTGTCCAAACCAGTTACCCAACCTTCTCATCAGTAGCAAATCCTCTTTTGGTTCTTTTCCCTTTACAGGGAGAAAACTACACCTACGTGCTGCTGCTCTTGCTGTAACCGATTGCTACTACGCATCAGCCTTGGGAAGATTTCCAGCAAATACAACTGCTGTGAACACTCTCTTGCAGCTCCACCAGTGTTGCCAACAGAGGCAGGCACAGAGCAGAGCAAACCACAGAGCAAAAGGGAGAGGAAAGAAGTATCCCACACCAGAAGGAAGTTTTTCTTTTCCATTAAGTGTTGTAAGCCTCTTGGGTGACTTTGTGGTATCACTGCAGCAAGCTGTGAATGATGTATGAAATGAGAAATCCCTGACCAGACAGCTGAAAAAGAATTTACAGACAGTGCTTTGCAATCGTTTATGTGCTCTGCTGTTTGATGTAGTATTTAGCCAAGTTAGAACCACAAAAGCCTGGCAACCACTGAGACAGCAGCTTTTTTTTAAAAATGGGGAAGGAGTAACTGAAAGTGTGGCAGCAAAGTCTGTTCTATGGGGGGAGCACCCATGTTCAAAATTTAATCTGCATTTGTACCAAACAAAACTGATAAGCAAGCAATATATTTTAATCTAAGAATAGAAGAACATTTTTGTCGAGTTACACTACTTAAAGTTAATAAATGTAGTAAAGTTTACATTTCATTTCATTTTTAGAATCTGATTAGACTATATTACATTACATTTATTTTTTTATGTAAACAAATACATTCTTTGAGATATAATAAATGGAGACATAGTAACTTAGGAATAGAAAAGAATTCAGTATTTACAAAGGAGGGTACATATTTTCCTTAATTGCTTAGTCTTTTATCCATAAAAATGTTGTTCAGTAAGCACAAAACTGACCTCCTTTTGACTCAGAGACTTTTAATTTAAAACATATTTCAAGTCTACATCAAGGCTTTCTCACTAAACTGCTTCAGAAGTTCTAAGGATCAGAAACCCTTTATATAAACCTTAACAATTTCAAGCAGACATGTTCTTTTAATTTTAACTTTTATTCAAAAAGTAATAAAAGTGGTTTTATTGAAAAACATTATAACTCAACAAAAATATTCATAATGATGTATGAAAGAGATATTATTACTATGCAACGTTATTAACAATTAACCACACCACAATTTCTTGATTTTTGTCTGAATTCATTCAAAGTGGAAACTGCTCACAAGTATGTCTGCATTTTTGACTTAGGAACCTTTTGCTCCTCAAACCAAAGATGAAATCCTCAATCTTCTCTGCAAAGTACAACTGGCAGATTGAAAGCCCTTTCCCTATTTAAATCAAAGAACAGTTTGCTATTGGTTCATATATGGCAGGATTTTTTAAATGTAAATAACTATTCAAAAACCTGGTCCTAAAACACTTCAGTTAACCTACTATTTAATGATGCAAGAAAGGCTCTAGTTGACTTTGGGGTAAGGCTGATATTAAAAGGAATTTGGCCATGAATGAAGGCATATTTATACACACATTAATAGCTAACCTTTGTATAGTTTTTATCTGTAACAAGGACTAATCATTAGACCCCAGTAATTATCTTGCATTCTTTCATATGGAAGTCAGTGGAAAAGAACAGATATTCCATTGCTTAGATTCTTCTTCCTAACAAGGATTAAGCAGAAAAAATACTTCTAAAACTATAAAATAGAATAATATTTTTTTAATTAATAATAAGGTATTATTTGTATATATTTTTCCTAAATACAGCATACAGAAATTTTTCAATTTATTTGCTTGTCAGAAACTGGGAAATCTTAACTGACCATTTTTCGTATGATATTTTAGCTCTATCCGTCTACATTCCTCTTTAAAAAAAAAAATAAATATCCAATTTCCACTGGAAGGTATTAAATAATATCCAGACTATTCAGATCAGCTATTTATCACATTTTTATTTAGCAGGTCATAACTGAGATGAACTGAAAGGGCAGACAGTGCTAACCTGGTACTTATATAAACTTCCTAAAAGTCTATTGTTTTCAACTGATATTACTGTTATGGAATTATTTCCTCTTCACCTCCCTTGACCTTCTACATGCTGAAGTGCAATAGTCTTTCCAATAACTGTAGCTACATATTAAAAAAGACAAATCTGCCCAGCTTTAGAACTCAGCAGAGTTACATAAATAGTTTCAGAAGCTTTTCTTTCCCAAACTCACAGGCATCAGAAATGCTTAGAAATAATAATTTTAAAATGTTTAACAAACATTTCAGTTGTCTAGGACTTGGTAAAATAAAGCCTATTCAAAATGACAGTGGAATACAGCAAAGTAAAGGAAATAGACTCCATAGGAAAGTCCACCGCAGTCAATGTGGTTTAATCATGAGTGTCACTTATTCAAAATGTCATCTATACAATCGGGTTGCCTCAAGCTCTGGATTAGCAGCTGATTCATTCATTGTAATTTTTATAAATGCCAGAAGCAGGTCATGATCTTTGTTGTCCAAATACATTTTGACATAGCAAAAAATACACATAGTAAATAGTGAATATTTTATATTCTCTTTGATGGGTCTCTACTTTCATGTTAAAGTATCTGATTTTAACCTCTATGAATTTTTGTAGTATCATTTTTTTTATTGAATAAAAGGGGGCATATTTAAAGAGTATACCAGGGAGAGTATTTTTTCCTTCATTCCTTTCAAACTGCTTCCAAATTAAAGCCCCTTGGAGTTAAAATAATTCCTCTGGACTTCTGCATAAAATCTCTTTTGTGCAATTCTGTGTAAAATTATGTGAGATACACGTGTCATGTAATGAAACTACTATTACTGAAATATACTGGCACTTGAATGCATTCTGCATTTATGCCATGTCTTTAATATGAGCTCAGAATTACTAACTAGTACTTTAAGTCTGCACTGTGCTGGTAGTTTGGATGTTAGATCCAGACTGAATTTGCTTTCTGCTACATGGAGCATTTCCAGCCATTCAGCAAGAGAA
>JAOQGH010000062.1:6131125-6189661 GCA_025769975.1 Gallinago jamesoni | reverse complement strand
TGGCACTTGAATGCATTCTGCATTTATGCCATGTCTTTAATATGAGCTCAGAATTACTAACTAGTACTTTAAGTCTGGTAGTTTGGATGTTAGATCCAGACTGAATTTGCTTTCTGCTACATGGAGCATTTCCAGCCATTCAGCAAGAGAACATGCTCTATGCAGCCATGAACTGATCTGGCCCAAAGCTTCAGCGCTGTCGACAAGCATCAGAATTATTTTAGGATGGAAAAATAAATCACGTCCCTTTTGCAGAGACCTCAGCCAGGTGAGAAGGAAAGGGGCAACCTCTATTCAGTATTTCAACTTGTTACAATATTGAAAATTGTTAGAAAATGAGAGAAAAAAAACAATTATATATAACCTATTTAGCTCCCTGGCCCACTCTAAGTGAACAATTGCACATCCAGATGTGACAAAAGAAAGTAAATCTGCTGGCACTTGTTTCTGAGGCCAGAGGTCTGAAAATACAGACTTGGATTAGCACTAGTGGTTCAGAGTTTAGGCATCACTCCTGTTTCATTTCCCAGTAACGTCAACAAAGCTCATGAGCTACTCAGGACTGAAGTGAACAAAAACAAGGACAAAGATTCCAAGCTAACATTTAGTTTTCAGAAATTCAGGTAATTGCAACAAGGTTTTGCTTCTGAGTTTAAAAAACTTGGGATCAGATGCCTCAAAAACAAAAAAGATACGTCCTGAGAAATTCGCTGTGGAGAGTTAACCAAGTAGGAAGAAATGCCTACAACAGAAATGAGAGGTCTCCCCCTCAAAAAAATCAGCTGAATTGTAACAACTGACAATAGCAACTGAACTGGAGTACTCTCAGACAGCTGTACAGTATCTAACTCCTTGTCAGAGACTGATCACAAGATATTTGCAGCTCTTCTCACTAACCAGCAGCGGCACAGCCTCCAAGCACAGCACAGCATCCACACTGGCAACAACAACATTGTCTAATTCTGGCCATCAGTTTACACCAACTGCTGCTCTGACACAGCATCAGGCAGATGTATGCTGCAGCCACATAACTGCTGCTTGGCCGGGAAGGACATCAGTAACATTCTCCGATCTGAGCACAGACACGTGCGAATACGCCTCAAGACAAAGTATTTTTGTTCCTTTCTGTAACACTGGTCTGTTCTCATCCAATTATCATCTGAAACTGATTCTAGTGTTTCCAAGAATGCAAAGAGCACACAGCTTTACTTGAGAGCTATCAAATCTCAGACATCCTGAAAATATGAAGGATGGCTTAAATTGAAAGGGACTACTAGAACTGGCAAATATCACTTAGTCAAAAGACTTTTTGCCATCAATTTAACAGAATCCGCTGTTGTTAGAGGCTGTAGTACCAGAACACAAATTATCTCTGATGAAAGGAACTGATAAAGTCAGAGATGCTCAATTGTCTGTAACTCAAGAAATAGAAGTCCAGGCTTCAGAAAAAGTGAGACAAGCGTAGAAACAGATATGAGGGCTTGTCCAGAACAACAAGCAACCACTGCTTTATGCCAGGTTTCTAATTCTTTAGTCCTTTCCAATAAGTTGTGACCCATATGCCCTTATTTATCTTATTTCAGAACAAACTATACATCTTACAGCATGAATCATCTCAGAAAACTTTGGGAGGGTGTTCTGGTTCATTTCAGACTGTCATCCATCTGTACAGTCTAGTTCTAAAGCAGAAACTTTTCAAAGCAGTGCGCAGGGTATACAGAGCACATCCCTGAAATGGTTCTGGTAAGAATATACACCTGATAGCTGTTCATCAAAGAATGATTATTCTCACTGAGCTCTAGGCACAGTACATTTCTTCCCTGGAAGAAGTATTATGAAAGTATTATGAAAACAAATATAAATATTACATATTGTCTCTACATCTCAATAATATAGAAAAGCTTATGATTCAAGGAAACACCAAATATTGCAAGCATTCTCAAAAGAAACAAAATTAGTTAGAAATTTGCCAGAAGCTATAAGGAAGGAATTTCTTCAGCCAGCTGTTAGCTGTTCTCTCAAATTTTCTAATGAAATAGTTTATTTGATATTGATGACACATGGAGAACAGGTAACAGTACAATCCCTAACAGTTTACCCCTACACTTCATTTACAACAAGCCTGCATTAGCTCTGTTGAATTCAGCACAGCAACACCAACACCTGGTCCTTTGTTATTTTGGTAATTACCACATGGGACACCTGCTGGAGAGGTACAAAGTTATTAACCTGAGGACAGGTGAGCTAAAGGTGCTTCCAAACGATTCTCTAATGTGTACAGTTTCACCGTGACCCCATACAGCGTTCTCTGGTTCAAATGACTGTCTTACAAGGACTAAGATTTATAAAGCCCATCACAACAAATTGAAACCCACAGTCTGCTTTAATGCACTCTCTCCACCACTCTTCTACTTGTACTGTCATGATGTGCTTCGCACCAAAATACCCAAGCTAGCTGTGGGCCAGGATGGCGAGTGTTTAAGAGCAGATGGAGAGATTTTGGAGACAAATACCCAGGCAACACTACTTCTGAACAGCGCATGCTAACATGTGGTTCATATCATATAATTTGTATCTTGGATTTTTTTACTTGATGCTCTATTGTTTGAACAGCCAGTAAGGATGAGGGCAGCAAGCATCAGAACCACAGGGGTAAAGCCAGTGGGAAAATAAAGATGAATTCATCCTTGGAATGATTTTTACTGAGGTCTGTTCTGCCTTATACAAGGATGATATTTAATACAACACCAGTGTGAACCTCTTTTCAAATAGGAATATTTGAACATGATGCAATAACTAAAGGTCTCATTTCAGTCTTCCTCCACGGAACCTTCAGCTCTGTGCCTCAAATCCCTTTGCAAGAAAATGCAGAAGGAGGAATCAGTCCAGCATTCGTAGGTCGTATTTTGTTCCTACTGCAGCCCTGCTGAACTTCCAGGGCCTCTTGCAGTATCACAGACAGAGAATTCTTGGTATGACTCTGAAAGTGTTGCTTGGCATACCGTACTTTTTAAATCAGAGTTACTCTTTTAGTACTCAGAAAATTAATTAAATTAAAAATGCCATGCTTGAATGTGTCATGTATCAATTTTGAAGACTTAATTATAAGAGGGAATTAAGCTTTGATTAAGCTTTCCTTCTGAGAGCAATAGCTGTCATTCTCCTTTGTCTTAAAATAAGAATCTTGCTGGCTCGTTCCACAAAAATGCCACCATATTATTTATTCCTGATAATAGAGTCTAGAAGTCAGCCTTGTCTGAAGACAAAAGCTGCAGGTACAATGGTCATTTTCTGCATCCACAGAGAACCAGGGCATTACATTCTCCTCACAAAAAACTAGCAGAAAAGATCAGTGTAAGGTGGCAATAACAAAACATTTAGAATCACGGAGTTGGGATCGTTTTCTTGAAGGAAAGTGATGTGCGAGAAGGAAATAGTTTGTTGTGTCAAACAAAGTGGGGTAAATTTCTACTGTTTTTTTGAGCTCTTAGGCATGATGAGAGTGTGGGCAAGTTGCAGAGACTCTACTTTAAATAATACAGAAAATTCTAAGAAAATTGAGTTAATTAAAAATAAATCAGGAAATTTCAGAATCAGAATTCTGAAAAGCAAAGCTCTACTACCTGAACAAACCCTAGCTAGAACGCGGGGGGTGGGACAGGGCACACACGGAAGGATGGACTGTATGGAACTATTCCAGCTGATATAACTCTTAATTTGCATACTGAGAAGACACCTTGAAAATACCAAGTGGCTTGAAATCGAGCAAACTTATGAACCCTACAGGTTCCAGCTTCACCTATTTGACGTATTTCTGTGAGAACAAAGTGTGTGTAGAGTGGCTTGCAATATATTTTCCAGCGCTTAGATCTTTTGAAAGTGCTCAATGCTCAGCACCCAGTAATGAGAATTAACCCACAGCAGGAACAGAGGCGTAGTTTGAACAGAGACTGAAGGCTACTTAACAGCAAAGGAAGCAATACCCACAGAGCAGGACCACCTTCATGTAACGCACATGCCAATCATTCTCTTGGATAGATTCCTATCACTGGAAGTTCTGCCAGGGGCAGACATTAACTTTAATCTGGAAATAAGGTGCCACAATTACTTCCAAAATCATAATTAACAGCCTCCCCTGTGTTAAAGCAAACTAGATAGTGCTACGCTTTGGCAGAGGATATGTAATCCGATTGATGCAAAACAGAAACAGTGAAAGGTTCTGTTATTATTTGTATTATTACAGCAATTAAAGTGCTCTCATACTGTATTTACAGAGTGGAAATGAAGGTTGCATTTGTATAGGCCTGTGTTGTTGCAGACAATATTTGCCTGCGTGAATAACAAGGAGGAAAAAGAGAAGAGGAAAAGCAAGCATTCTTCATTTTATAGACAGTAGCAAAGGCAAAGAATTCGGTGGTTTCATACCACCTAAATGCAGTCAAACTAATTGAAATACCTCAGCTAAGAATACAGCAGCTTGAAGCTTTTTGTATATTCAAGGAGAAGAGATTGGTACAGCTATGGACCAATGCCACACTTTCTCCATTAACTATTCAGGAAGCCTTAGGCAACAGCATGACTACTTTGTGTCTCATTAAATATCAGAAGCCAGAAGGTTAGAAGACTTGCCCAGGGTCAGACGGGGTGATTTGGCAGAACAAAGAACTAAATCCAAAACTGTGAGTCCCAGAGCACTTCCTTGGTCCCAAGTTGTCTCTAACACCGTTAGTGAAACTGAAGATACATAAAACTGAATTTAGAAATATCCTTGACTAAATGAAGCCACAGACCGTTTGGTAAAATCTAGACATGCTGAGAATCCCAAGCATACAGCCCCTTTCTGAAAAACTCCCACAGGGAGCAATTGCAATAAAACATTGCTCCTGCTATCTAATTGCCCCCAGGAAAACGCAGAGCGCCTTGGAGCACAGACAGAGTTTCCATTCATTTTTATATTTGTTTATTGCCATGTATAAACCCTTACAGCTCAGGCATACCACAGAGAGGTTACTCGCTAAGAGGCAGGTCAAGCCCTTGGGAAGGGTGCAAGTGTCCATTTGTACTCTCTTATTTCTGCCTTGGCTTTTTTTACCCAAAGGAAACACCATGGAAATTGAGGAAAATAATGAGGTATTACTACTCACCCAAAGCATGCCAACTTGAGATACCTGGAATAGATGACTGATAGCTGAAAGAATGAGTTGACACTGTCTGTAACTGAGGCCTGTCTTAAGCATTTTAATTTCTCTTGCATTACTTTTTCCTGGAGTAAGCAAGGGGAAAGTTAGCTCTGCAATCTCATAATGGAAAAGTAGGAAGTAAACAAAAATAATGTATCATGAACAGTTATTTAACATATAATCAGCATGCAACCTATGTAAATACTGATTTGTTTGCTTGAGTGTCTAACATATTTGAATTATAATCTTCTCAGGACATGGACAAACTCCCGTACTGAATCTTCACAGGAACCCACTACAGGACTCTGTCTCATTGGAGCTCATAGGTCCATTAAAATATATATTAATATGAACACTTCAAGCTTACACCACAGTCTAATTCTAGCAGTCACTAAAATGAGAGCATGTTTGATCTAAAGCCAGTAACGCAACCTATAAAACAATTTTTCTTTATAAAACGACTCTTTAGTACTTCAGAGAAAGGTGACAGACAGTTCTCATTAATCTATTAATGCTCCACAGGTGTTTGCTTGTGGCTGAAGGAGGGAATTACTAAATGAAGGTCAGCACTGTACTGAACTGGTCTAGCAACTGCAAATCACATGCAAATAACCTCTAGTACTCCCAGCCAAACATTTAATATTCTAGTCAAGTAGAGGAAATGATTATAGCATAGAAAGCTTATGACAGAAATGGCTTTGCAATATTTATATTTAACAACACCAAATAAAAAGTTACATACAAAGTACAATACATCATTTCCAATTCTATGCATATACTCCCCAGAGCAGCCAACAATAACAGAGGAATGCAGGATACGCCATATCAGAGCTGACGATTGCTCTATCGAGTCCAGCATCCTGCCTGCATTTCAATGATGGGGGAAAGTATGCCTCGATGTAGTTTGTATTATAGTTTTTCAAGGTTATTCACTACTTGTGGATCCTTCTGAATGAGAAGTGCTATGTAAACATTGATAAATATTTTTACTATATATATGCAGTTGTAATTTAGTACTAAAGGGAGATAGGCCATGGAATGCAATTAAAATACTTGGAGCTCAGAAGTTTTTTAGCAAATAAACCAAGTGGGAGAGCCATGAAATCATTAAATCATTCTAAAAAAACTGTTTCTTTAGAAATATATTATTCCTGAATGTGGGCTTTGAGGCAAACTGATTTTAATACAGTGATACTGCTTTCAAAATAAATAAATAAGCAGGAAATTTAAAATAACATCAACAATATCACTGCTTACTCAGTCTTCTTGGGTAATTTCCAGCTTGCTTTGATTTGTGCACATTTTCAACGTTTCAACACATTTGGGTTTCTCAACACACTGCAATGTATATAGCACATACGCAGTTCAAATTCTCCACACCAAAATCAGCTCTGAGCCGAAGGGCACAGCCTACATGGTAGAAGGTGTGAATTACGCACCAGTTTAGTCTCACTTCAGCTTTTGGCTTTATGATTTGTAAATCTATACTAAACACATTAAATGAAACACGTTTCAAAATGTGAGGTGGAACCAGATCGAGCAATACCTTGGGCAGGATTTGGAAATATTTGGTCAATGGAACATGACAAGTATAGTGGTTTTCCTCTTAATCCAGTTATTTGAGCATGCTGTCAACAGAAGCCATCACTACATGCCCTAGAAGAGGGTAACAGAAACCCTCCTGTGTCAAATACATAATTAGAATTTTCAGATCCCTAGTAAGCAGGGATGTGTAAAAAAGCCTCACCCCAACTCCTGTAAGTCTTTACTCAACTGTTCTGCTCACATACGGCCAGGGGCTGGCAAAGTCTCAAAGATAAATTCCAAAAAAAGTAACAGTACCTGCTCTCTGCTCCTACACTTGCCCTTCCAGGGGTCATGGGCAAGTTTCTTACTTATTCTGTGTCTCTGTTTCCCCATCCATTCAAACAGGTCATGGAGGGTTTTATTTAAGAGTTTGTTGAAAAGACCTTTTCAATCATCCTATAGCTGGTTGTATATAAATATTGCAACATTCCAACAAACACCTGCTGAGCCTGATTGCTGTAATTTCAAACCCTGTTTTTCCCTGTCTGCCTTGAAAGACATCTGACACCACCATCCACTTTTGAGAGCCTTTTCATTTATTTCTCTCACTTTCTTGGCTTCTTCAAGGCACTACATTATTCATTTCAGCATTTGTCCATTTTGCTTTCCTTTTTTACACTGTTCTTTCCTGACAGTTCTTCTCCCTTCCCTCGTCACATGGGACTCAAATTTATCAGGTTCTCACATACACATTTCAATCTAAATCAAACAGGCTTTACATGCATAATGCCCTAAATACTTCCAAATCTCTCCTACAAACATAGTTTTGTGACAAAGTTTATGTGAAACCTTATTGCAGCATTGAGGGTTACTTGTTCATATTTTAACCATGAACATTTCCGTTCTCCAATTCAGACAGTTTATTATCCTTGGGAATTACAATCTCTCGCATCACCACTGTCCCCTCACAGCCTACTTTGGTCAAACATCTCCCAACCTTTGTTTGAATGTGATGAGTCACCATTTTGCAGGTAGGCATTACGTATTCCACTGGCTCCAGTATTAATTTTTCTCGCTGTTGATGAGACCTCTACAAATACATTAAAGATCTATGCAGAACTAAGTCATAATAGCAATGCAGACATGACTTTCAAATACCACAATAAAAATAAAAGAAGCCATGTAGCAATTCTGACAACTTGATACCAAAACACATCTACCCTATTCAAGGGATGGAACTTGAAATTACTTTATCCAGCAATATAACTAACTGGGTTTTTTCATGCAAAGTCAGGCACATCACACCTGTACCCTCTGCAGAGAAGACAGTTTATTGCTAATTACAACATAATGTGTTAGTAGTCATAAACACGATAGTAACAAGCTCAGAGTTCATTGACACTAGCTGGAATACACATGACATGTATTCTAATTAATTCATCAGTATGGCCCAACATGAATTAAATCTGATAAACCATGTAAAGAGGAAGCACCTATTTGTGCAATGTTACCAAAAAAAAAAAAAAAGCCAACCTCACCTTAAAATATTCAAACAAAAAAGTAAAAATACATCTTTAGCTGTAAGGAGACAGTCTGAAAAGTGAGGGCTGATTAGCCTTTGTGTGAACTTTTGGTCACTAATTTGGCACAGTGGCTCCAAGAAGCAGAGGTGATTTAAGAGATCTTGGCCAGTTCTGATTTTTCTCCATGGTCTCCTCCTCTGAAGCTCATTGTGCACTAGATGGCCAACTCCAGTCTCCAGTACCAGTGGGGTACAGGTCAGCCTTCAGGGGGATGACTTTTTTTAGTGAAGAAAAAAAAAAAAAACACAAACCATCTTTTCATTATAAAATGCCAATTCATTATAAAGCTTAGTTCTTGTGATTTGAATGCTGGATTTTATAAAGGGATTTGCTTTAAACACACTCATAGCCTTTTCTAGTTAAAGAAAACATTCTGGTAGATAGGAAAAGTATATGCAATGTGTTATTAGCCTTTACCTTAACCTTTCTGAGCTCTGTTTTCCTGACTGTTTTTCATTCTGACTATGCAGCACTTCTCCCACCATCCTTGTGGTTTTCCTCTTTACCTTCTACCTTAGGAATCTATTTCCATTTAAAATAAATCCCTTCACATCTGAGTTCAAATAAAACATTTAAACACTTGAAATGAGCTATAGCAACCTTACTCAGTCTTTATGTAAAAATAGTAGATTTATCACATGAAAAACGTGACACTGGATATCTGAAAGCCTCAGCTACATTCAAACAACCAGAGATTTGGCAATAAAGGAAAAATAATGGCATTGTAACATGAAAGTTGAACACTCAGTACTTTGCAACAAAATATTAATCATCAGGCACATACTACAGAAGGAGAGGTGGATTTGATTTTTCAATATCTAAACATGGAATGACCTCTGACAAGTTCTCCATTCACTTAAACTCACAAAAAAAAATGCTATCTAGCACTCAGAAAGGATATTGGTCTTGAGATAAATGCTTTTCATTTTGCTGTATCTCTAGTAAACTCTGCCAAACCAAAGGAAAGATGCTTTAAATTTTCCTGTATAACAATACATGACTAGTTCATTTTGGTCTTGTTCCTTGGTTCTAGAAAAGGGATTTTTAACCCTTTTTTATATATTTTTAACCTGTTAAATAGGTAATAGTCCCAGCTGCGTCTCACCTTCATTTGCCAAACATATTAAGAGAGATTTAATTGCCTTTTCTATTAAAATGTAATATTTTCTTTTACAGTGGGTAAGGGTTATAGTGCCATAGTACTCAGGAAGTACTCAAGAAACCAGTCTGAGGTTTGCAAAGCAGTCTAGAAATTTAGAATAAACACATACAGAAGATTTGTATTATGTATCCAGGGCAGCTATGGAAATCTCAGGTACCTCTTACCAGCTCTGGTTTGCAAATATGCCACCTTAAGCTGGGAATCTTTACCAAGAAAAAGAAAGCCTACAAAGGGCTAGGAAGACAGCAAATTGCAGATAATCAGAGAACTTACTTATACTGCTAGGAGAGAAGGGAACAAAATTCAGATCTGTTGTCTCACAGCTCAGTACTTTTTCGAGTACTTACTCTTACTGTAAGCATTTAATTTAACATGTGGTGTACATGTACACTAACAGTTACCCTTCTCATATGTTTCTGTATTTGGCTCCTTTTCTTTGTACTATCCTCCTCCCATGCAGAATCTATGAAGTCAGAAATGTTTTTAAATACCATGCTTCCATATGGCTGAACACAGCCTAAACATTTTGGGTGCTGTCATAAATAAAAATAATTACTTAAGTCTTAGTGATTAACAGATTAAAGCTCCTGTTGTACAAGGGTCTGGACGCAGATTGTATTTTCCATGGAATAAATCTGTTTGAGTCTGTGGCCTTTAGGGACCTTTTTGTACATCAGCACCATTTAGCATTTTCTCAGCTTTTAATACTCTGTTGTTCAGCCATGCATGACATGCTTCCAATGGTAAGTCAGCATAACAGCACAACATGTTTTGCATGCTCATTTGGATTGTAAATATTTGTACTGCTTGCTATCAACAGCTTTGTGATTCTGTACCAAGCTGCACAGACATATATATAAAGACACTATATATAGAACTACATACCACATTTATGAATAAATATATTTAAATAAACATTAGGCAAAATCTATCCATGTATAACAAGGAATAGTGTAATTTGCAGGAATGGGCAAGTCTTAAAATTGAAAGATTCAGGATGTTTGTGGTTCAGGTACCCACATTAAAACATTAACTTTCATCCACAGTGGCAGAAGCTGGCAGATGTGATTTTGCTTGTGCTAACTCAATAAACGCAGGTCAAACCCAGTTAATAAATCAGCCATCACTAAGTGTCAAGCAGTTCTGCTGCTCAGAGAGAAGAAGAGAGGTGAAGAATCAGGTTTGTGCTTCTCTGTCACTCAGACGCACTTATCTCTGCCTGCCGCCCTCAGAATGCAGCCAAGAAAAGAGGGTTTCTTTCCTCTTTTGATCTCACCCAGGAAGAGACACTTAAGTTCATTCCCTGTTGCCAGTATTACAACAGGACTGATCCAGCCTGTTTCTTGTGGGACTTGGCTTATTCAAAGAACTGGTGACCACAGAGCGGTCTGGCAGCAAACTCCATGAGCTGCCGGGGGAATCGCAACCTTAGGTGAGGGCCTCCAGCAGCAGCCAAATTACTATTGACAGTAACAATAATTTTATCCAAAATGGCTTTTTAAAACATGTAATTGCACTAATATTTAAATCAATGACTAATGTATCACCCACCTCTGATGCTATCTGCCTCAGTGCTTAAGTGACAGCACTGACACAGAGCAGACCAATTGATTTCCCTTTTCAAAGGCACAATTTCTCTTTGTGACTCTGTTGACTTCTGGGAGTAGCAATTAGTGTAGAATTTACAATGACTTTTGCTGGCTTCTCAATCACATCTGCTCATTGTTCATGTTTGGTTTTCTCCGACTGAAGTAAGGTATGATGGATTTTTCCATAGTTAAATTTGGAAATTCTGTGATCCTGACCTCACACGTAAGATTCATATCCAAGCCCTTTTCTCCTCATTTACTGGGAATGGAATCAGACCCAAATACCGGGTAACTGCTGATTACCACCCCAGTAATAGCTATGGTAGAAGTATATGTTGACTTCTTTGTCTATAGAGGGCACAAGCTCTTCAGCATTGGCTGCTTCTAAGTCTGTTAATGGTGGGAGACGAGCCAAAAATAAGTTAACAGACTACACATAAATTTCTGGAAGTTAAATACAACACAGAGCTCATACTGCATTTCTTTAAAGGTAATACTAATCACAACTGACAACAAACTTTCAGTGTATTGTCTCAACACACTGGGGAAGACAGAAGGTGCTGAATGATGAGATAAATGAGTCCTGTGGCTGGATTAAGCCAATATTAAGAAAATTTGCATTCACAATAGGATTCATCTGGTAGATAAATACATCCTAGGTGAAAAAAGGCAAATGTGGGCATGTTGAACAAGGGGAAAAACATCTCATAACCAGTAAAAAGCAATGAGAATTGCATAAGGAGTATGGGTTAGAGAAGAATATTGAAAAAGGAAAACTAAATAGAATAGGATTCAATGTATCATACAGACAAACTCCAGACTCTGTGATACATTGGAATATTGAGTTTGAAATTCTGCATGGTCCTCTTAAAAATGAACCAATATTCTGGCAAGAAATCACTGAATATATTGATCAGTGTCCTGCGTTAGTTTTGGCTTTCTGTATCTCCACTGGTTGTACATGTATCTGTTGTGTCTGGATTTCACTTTCTAATAATATTTATAGTCATAATCACACCTACAGCTACTGGGACTGCTGAGGCTGAGGGATGAAACAGAGGTGTCCCCTGGATGATAAAAGGAAGGTGGTTAAGGAGAAAGGCACAAACACATGAAACACATGCTTTAAAGATTCTCAAATAGACTTCTCCACTGAGACAAACGGGCAGATCGTACCTCCCAAGCCATTGGGGTTTTTTAGCTAGTCATCAGGCGAATAAAACAACAAGACAGCCATGGAGAGAGAACTTTACCACAATATACCACCAGCTTGAAGAAATTCTACAGTAAACCATATCCCCCTGCACTCTTTCTTTTCAGGGCAAAATTTGGATAAGGTGGAGGGGTGCAAATCCAGCAGAGATGCTCTTATGCATGGATTCAGCAAGGAGCAGCAGTGATTTGAGAAGACAGACATTAAACAGCTTTCAGATGGTTCAAAATCCTAGTTCAGCTACCTTATCTTATGCATTTAAAAACAAACAAAAACAAAAATAAGAACCAACCAGACATATCTGAGTACTCTTTGAAAGTATCCAGAGATCTAAGTCAATGGAGAAAACATACATTTGTTCATTACATAAAAAAGGCTTTTGTTTACTCGAGATGGTACCAATTGGTCCCCACATAAACTTCCCAGTTTTGGCTGTGACAGAAGAAGCCTGCAGGGTGTGAATACACCAGAATCACAGAGTCAGAGACACTCAATTTTTCCCCGTTCAGTGAAGCAGAGCGCAGCCCCTGCAAGGGCACAGCCGGCTCCCCGGAGGGGGGGGCTCACTCAGAACCCACACTATAACTGCGGTCCCGGGGGAAGTTCCTTCAGAGCCAAGCGAGGTACAACTGCCCAGCGCTACACAGTATTACATGTGCTCCAAGTAGCTTGGGAGCTGCTTGGATGACAGACTAGCTGAGATACTGCTGAAAAATAATTAAGTCTGAGGTAATCAAAAAACAAATATTTTACAAGAGTCACAAAGAAGATTTCAGGGCAATATTGTTTGCTTGTTTTTCTGAACTAGATTTTGAACATGGCAGTACTGCCCTTCACCTGTTATCTTACCCTCCTTTCCTACACCATCCCCTGGAAGCGTTACTGCTCCCTTAAGATGGCAGGGCAGGTCCCTAAATCCCACAAATGTTGTTTTTGTCTGCTGAACGGGACCCACTCTGTCACAGACCAAGTCTCTGAGGCCCTTTTTGAAGTTTACAATGCTTTGAGTTTATTTTGAAATGTAGTCATCCCAGAGGAAAATCTTCAAATTGCTGTCAGGACAGTGATGGTCCTTTGTGATGCTACAAAGCCCTGTACTTTGTCTAGCAGGGATGAGACACTTCATACGTGTATGTTCTATTTTTACTATCTCCTTCTGTATCAATGTAGAGAGAATGCCCAGTTAACAGCAACATAATAATTTTTCCTTTCCTTCTTTTGCATTTTTTCACATAGTTTAAAGTGTAATGCTCCTTTTTTCAAGGTAAAGTGGCCTTAAAAGCTAATAGCAATAAGGAACAAATTACGGAAAGAAATGCATAACGTGCCCAAGGAAGAAAGCAAGCTGGCATTGCTACGTATTTCTCTTCCAGCAATAATGCAGATTTTACAAAATGCTGTCAGGTAACAATAAAACTCATTCACCTTTCCTATAGCCTAATCCAGATTGCTGCAGCTATAATGTAGGAATATGTTAAGTATAGAAAGAGAAGATATCAGCTACTGCATATGGTTATTTTAATTAGGACCTTGAAAACCCGAGTAGTGAAATTTTAAGAGTATGTACTGACATTTTAGGCATATGCATAATGAATATTTAAACAACCCTGTGAACTACCTGCCTAGAATTAGAACTACTGCCTTTATTATGACCAGTAATATTCTTATTAGCATGGGTTTAGACAGTGTAATGCTTAACACTTTCATGCAATAAAAGGCTGCTGCATTAGGTGTGAGTGAGTCTCAATTTACGGATGTAGAATGATGGATAGCTAAGAAATGATCTCATTACAGTTATTGCATCACATGAGATAGCAACCACACATTACTTCTGTACTCCTAAATGCACCAAAGAGGCTAGAGGTTTTCAAAATGGTATATTACAGATAGATAGATAGATAGATAGATAGATAGATAGATAGATCACTAAAAACTGATTTGTATACATATAGCATTCAAATGGCATATTCACAATATGTAGGGTAAATATCTGTAATGGATCATGCACAGCCCACAACCCTCTTTTTGTGTATGGCCATAGCAAGTTTAGTCCTGAAGTAATATTAGTAATTATAACTTGAAAGTGGTATTAGTAATTTATAACTTGAAAATATTCTGCTTTCTATCTTGCACCCTGGAAAGCTCCTGGACATGGTTCCCAATACTTCCCGAACCAAAGGGCTGCATTAATATGCTGCAGTATATTTTTTTTTTAATGTTAATTGTAACATTAATTATTTGGTTGATGCCCAGACTCGATCACTGATTGTGTTTCTGCTGGGTGCAGAGGCTCAAATTCACAGAAAAGTCAGTCTTTTATAGCCTTTATAGTGCACCAAAAAGATAGAATTCAAAATAAGTCTCTGGACAAGAGACAGCAGTCGTAACAGAGTTTTACAGCACAGGAGAAATAAAATGTTCTTGCTGCTAAATATGTCAGTTAAAACAGTATCATTTTTATTCCCTGCATTGTCAAGGAATACTACTTTCTTTTTCTTTCTGCTCTTTAACAGATCTAGTCAAGCTGACACTTACTGCTTCAGAGCCAGAGAATACAAAAAAACAGAGTAGAAGAATATTTCTTTTTCTTTCTGATATTCAAGCTTAATATATAATACTGGTTAGTCACAGTAGCTCTTGAGTACTGCACTTAAGATTTTTGGGGCATTTTTACCAGTAAAATTCCTACTTCCTCTTCTGAATATAGATTTCTACTAGTGTAGTTTCTTACGAGTAAAGCAGTAAACATTCTCCAAGTACAGATAGACAAGGCTGTGGTAAAATCACTATAATTCTAGTCATTTACACAACATTCTCCACATCACATTCTCTTACACCTCAGTCGTAAGTATTTTAAAAGATGTTTAATATCGCTTTTCTGATTCTCCAGTCTTCAAGAAAATGGCTAAGGAAGGGCAATTCTCAGAATAAAATGAAGCAGAAACATCTACTTTATGAAAAGCCGAAGGATGCCAGCCACACTTCTTGGCTGGCAATCAAGAATAATTTCTGGTACCACAGCAATAGGACCAAAAAGATTTAAAGGCTTCATGTCCTAGACAGATATAGTACAGTTTGAAAGATTTCCAAGTTTAAAATTCCAAAGTATTTGCCTGGATAGTTAGTTACCTGAGCCCAGAAACACAAATCCAGTCAAGCTTCAAAGAACTGTCTTTAACCTGTCCTTTGCTTTGAAGGTTGCTGCTTCTATTTAATACATCAATTAAAGAGTAGGTATATGGGGGGAAAAAGTTAATTTTTCCCAGCCACAAAATTTACTCTAACAAAATCCTTTTTCCTGTTACCTGTGAGTCATATATGCTTGTCCATTAAATGCACCCCAGCACTGCTACAGGAAGGCACAGTCTTTACCCACCCTGTGGAGTAGCCCAAAAGCAGTAGGTCTGAGTGCCCTGACATTTGAGGGCCTGGTGGCCAAATAAGCCACAGAGAAAAGAGTCACGTGTATGACAAATACAGGGATGCTAAACCCAATTACAGCAATACTACTGGCTGACCTCCTTTTAGCACCAGCGAAAATAAAATAAAATAAAATGCAGGCATAGCACATCTCTTATCACTTGCAATCAACTGGCACATTTAATGTTCTTAGTGAAGCGCACACAGAGTTTCAATGAAATCTTCTTTACCAGATACTGTTACACCATATCACCATCTGAGTGGTAATGAGCAGCACTCGCCACACTTTAAGTGTGCGTTAACAGTAAAACACTGAAGCATGAAATGGCAGTCACAGACGGAGAGCTCTCTCACTAGGTAGTGTTTCACATGCCCACTGGAAACAGATCGTTTGAGAGAATGGCAGGAGCTCTGGTAACTGTTGAAGCAGAGTAGCTTTAAGGCTACAACCTCTGTCCCAGCTGAATAATCTTGACTCCAAATACACTGTCATGCCAGAGTGGAGGCTATCATATAAAATTCATTACTTATCCTAATGCTTTATCAATATTCCACTAAAATGCTTTAAAACCTTTGTTGGGCACTGCTAAGCATAAAGCCAATGAAATAAAGGCAGAAAATAGAACAAGCGATAGGAAGAACATTCCCATTCCTATTTATTACATTTCAATGTTACTAGACACTTAGAAGTTTGCTAATGGAGTCTAACAAATACTGATATTCCTGACTGTGCTGTGCCACCAGCAAATTTAGAAATATTAGGGAAGGGCAGTTTCTAACATATTCCAATGCGTGTAATTATGTGCCAACACGACTGGTTAGTTTTAATAGAAGCCTGGCCTTCATCATAAAGCCAGAGATGGCAGGAGAATGGGAAACATCACTCCAAACAGACATGAGCTCTTTTTGATTTGAGAAATTATTATAGTTAGTGTGTTGTGTTATATTCACACAAATACACCGGTAAAAGCTTAAGCATGTCTAACTTTGTAGGTAATGTAACTAGTAATACAGAAAAATTAACATACAAGTCTCAGAAACCCGTATTTGCCTTCTGCTTAACTGTGACAACATGGAACATAAAAATGTACAAATATAGAGTACCATCTGGAAATATCCCATTAAAAAAAAAAACAAAAACCAAAACAGATTCTTGGGCCTTAAGTCCTTAGCAAGCAATGAAACTATTAATAAAAAAAGTACAAAATGAATATTGTACATAAGCAAACAGACCATGTTCAGAAAGATTTGTTAAAGCACAATACATCTACTGTTAGTCTAAAAGTCCTGTTTGTGTTATAAACGTGGTTCTAACATACAGCACTTCTGGTTCTTTAGGCAGTAGATAACTTACTAACTGAATTATCACCAGTTCTTTGTCTCTTGCTGTTTTCCTGACATCTTCTGGGGTTTATTTATTAATTCCCACCCTACCAACACACCTATTATATGATGTCCTCTGTAGGCACTCTACTACACAAAACAAGAGAAAAAAAAGAAGTAGGAGTTACAGTAAAAGAACAAGGGAACAACTGCATTGCTTTAAGGCATTCTGATAGAGTTCTGTCATTTAGTAATATTTTTCCTGTTGTCCACATCCTGCTCCAGAGCTGAAATATATTCAGCATGGATGAAAAATCTGCAAAATAAAAGACCCTACTGCTCCTACATATTTTCTTGAAATGTCATAGAATAACACCTTTATGCTTATCATTTACATAAACATGCAAAGCCTTCCGCCTTGAAAATCATTGCTAAAATCAGCAAGGTGGGTCAGATTAGCTGTTATATAAATGATGGAGGTCCATACTGATGAGATTGCATCTCATCATTCAGGATGTCAAATAGGGACCGATTAAAATGACATACTCAAACAACACAGCCTTCCAAAGCCCAAGCGAGATAGAAACACTAATCCTCTCAGATAATCTCCCCAAATCTCTAAAAATTAAGGGATTTATGGATGTTGATATGAAAACATCTGGTTTATGTCTGTGTTTTGGAAAAGTTTTACAGTAGCTGAAAGTGGGAAAAAATACAAAAATGGAACTTTTAACAAAACACTGTTTTGAGAAGTATAAGAAAAAGACTATTATTTTACTTAAAAACATGTACAATAGCCTTCTTTTCCAAGGAAAACAAAAGACATGGAGGGCCAAAAACTTACATGTGTGAGGGGTGTTTTTAATTGAAGGTTATGAGTTGTCAATGAAAAACTCTTTGGGCTTATCAAAAAGTTCTTTTTTAAAACACACTCACAAGACATCCTTTGAGTAAGTATGTGTTCTGGTTTTAGGTTTCCTACCTTACAAACAGGTATTAATCCTGAAAGAAGCGACATTCGTGCTACTGTAAAAGAACTTTCATCTAGATAGTGCTTCTATTGCTGGCCATGCTTTGAAATAGCTTTTCATCATAATGCTGATGACTACTACAAAGGATAGATAGAACCGCTTCTGAAAGAAACAAGGTCAGATTTTGACCTTAGTCTGAAAACGAAATTGCATTATCAAGGGCAAACAATGACATTTGACTCCATGAGAAATATTAAAACACATCTGACACATACAGGGCTTGTTTCAAGGAAACTTGTTTCTGGATTCCTGAGGATTTGGTTAGATTCCAAACAACTGTTAAATCCAGCTGTGTTTTTAGTCTTTCTATTTGTTGTGCTCTTAACAGTGAGGTGACTGAATTTTCTTTTATGTATCCTTATGATTGAGTGGTTTATTATTTGAGTTTTTTCTTTATGAATGGTTGTTTTTCTCTTTTTTTTGGATGTCATTCTTTTATATTTGATGCTTGGTATTCTCCATTTGGTGGATGCTTTTCAAAATGGTCCACTTTGAAAACAGTCATCGAAGGTAAGGGACTAGGTAAGGCTGCATTGTGAGATTGCTACAGTTATCTTGTGACTTAGATGATGATCATAAACCATTAACAGAATATCTCACAAAACAAAATAGCTGAAATGAAAAGATGTGTAACTATCCCAAGCACTGAGAATTCTTTAAAATAATGGCGTATCTCTATGGAAAATGAATACAGTGCCAGAAATTAATATCAACTAAGAACAGACAAAAGGGCGACATTCATCAACCAATCCAGCCTCCAAGATTAATCTGCCTACCTCTCATCTCCTCTGACTTTAATTAAATCTCTCTGCCTAGTTTCATGAGTTAGTAAATCTTTTAAAATTAATTCCACACTCCTATTTGCAAGACTGTGTTTTATTCTAAACCTGACTAGCGTGGCTGAGAGTCTGGCACCTAGTATATCTACTCATTTGCTTCCATATTTAAATGGGGTGTTAAAATGTTCTTCATGGCTATGAGTTGAGTTTAAATGTATTTCTAAATCCAGTAATAGAGGACTGCAGTCACACCAGTTACTCTGAAAAGACCATGTCCTGTAAGCTGTTTAATTACCCTATGAGAATTCAAGTGATTTAAAACGTTCCCACCCCAAAACAACCCTGTAAATCATTCCACAATGCTTTATCACATTTAAGTACTCTCCCATTTCTCTTCAAAGATGTAAACCATTTCTATCCATTATTCTTCTCCTTTATGCGACTCTGCAATTTTTTTTAAAGAAGCTGGTTGAATTTCAAATTTAAGCGAACATAAATCTACTGTGTGCTTATAGTAGCAGGGAAAGCATAGAAAGCTCCCAAGGCAGGGGTGTCCTCTGGCCATATTAAATGTCAATTCTGCCTCTACGCTTTGCTTTATTCCTTCTCTCTGGTGTTTCCTTTTGTACAACACGAGAGGCAAGTTCCCATAAGCTGTGCTGCCTGTGGCACTTTCCTCCTGACATCTAGTAGAGCTATTGACCACAAGTGAAAAACATCGAGTTCAGACAGGTACAGCTGAATCTCTCTCCATATCTCTAACCATGGCACCTGCAGAAATAATGGACATAATCAGCAGTCTTGTAGGCAGTAGCAACACCGTACGATAGGATGTAACACATCCCTGTGGCCAGAGACAAGTGATGCTGGTCCATCTTTGCCATGTGGGCTTGTAGACTATCCATAGACACTTGAAGGCAAGCAATCCACAGCACTGCAATCCACTTTCTAACAGTTCCTTGTAAGCATTAAACAGAAGGCAGAAGCGTGTAATATGTCGTTAAGAAATTGCCCTGCTTGCAGAACAGCATCACCTCTCACTGTGACTGCCTTGTTACAGCTCACCGCTATCCTCAGCTTCCCTCCGTCTGTCAGGAGGAGGCACACACTGTGAGCTTTCCAAGTCTATTGATTCTGACATGCCTGCCATTTCCTTAGCAAAATAACTTGTCTGTTTCCTACATAGAACCCTGGCAAGAGAACATTTACCATCTGTCTCTTAAACAAGGGTCAAGGAGCAATGCCAAGACATATTGTTCTCCTCAAATATGTCAGCAATCCCTTTATCTTCAGATGGGATTTGGTAAGTTGCCTTGACTACCAGAACAGCATCTCTGCTGTTTCACTCTTTGCCTTTGAAAGAGAGAAACTGAAAGCCCAAAGTCCTGTATCGCACCCTGCATTGTCTTAAAGCAGTCAAGGTAGATAAATATCCTGCCATCTGCACCTTCCACAGGAAAAAAAACAAAAAATATGCACCTTCCACAACAATAAAAAATGAACAAACACAGACACCCCCCCTTCCTGCCTGTTGCATTGCCAGCCAGCTAAAACACTGATGGCCCCAGTGAGTGCAGAGAGGGTACAGACTCCAGCGGGCAAGGTTGCGAGATTGGCCATCAGTGGAAGAGCAGTTTCTGATTTGGTTCTGTAAGATTCAAGACAAAATGTTTCCTTCTGACTTCTGATAGCGCGGTGCCCTTGACAGTGTATAAAGGAGTTTTTGCATCATTTTCTGGTGAGGTGTTAAAGCCCAAGACCAATGGTCCTTTGAGGGCAGGGTCTAGCAGGAACCAGCTGTGGGGTTTATCAGGTACAGCTCCGCACCCTGCTTGAAGTTCACCTCAGTTTCTGTGTGGAAATGCAGCACATTGGAAACTTTCCAAATATTCCTGTCTCACCTGTGAAAACATAAGATCTCGGCAAACAGCGAGTGATGCTTATCGCAAGTACTCACTCGTTTTACAGAGTGCCTGGCAGAGCTGTGCCAGTGCGTGTCTGCACAGTATGGTAATTACTCCGAAAATGGCACTTTTTTGATAGAATCATAAACTGCTTGACAAAATGGAGGAGGTGATTTTCCAAATCCCCTTTCATGGAGACAAAAATTAGCCAACAATCTGACCACATCTGCTCCATCTGCTGGTGATCACAGTTGAATTCACATCTGCACAGGCAGCTATTTTGTGTCAGTGTCATGATGATGTCAGAAAAGGACAGATTAGTAAAAAGAGGTCTCAGCATAATTTATAAGGGTTTAGATCCAGCTTAACATGGTAGCAATTAAAAGGCCAGAGGAGGTGACAGTATTGCCTGCAAAGGTGCATGTGAATTTGTATGGTTATGATAATTAAAATTATGATAATTAATTATTGAGATACAATAAATTAAGTTTATTAATTTACTTCTAAGATTGATACCTCAGGCAAAGAAGAGTGAATATCTTCTGAAAGACAACCCCTGCCAGATAGCACTGTAAGATGTGAAATGAGGATGCTCTTTAATATTATTTTTTCAAAATTATAGGAGCTATCCCCCCACTATGAAGAACAAAAGTTATGATACACTTCACTCAAAAAAAAATTAACCACATGCTGAAATAAAATCACCAAATCATGTACTCACACAAGTTGTATGATAAGGAGCTCCATAGCAAAAAACATCTTAAACAAAAGACTACCAGAAATGTCACTTGCCCACTAAAGGAAATAAGCCTCCTCCAGAATTGTATGAATAGAAAATTAGAATTAAAATTATTTAAGCAGTAACTTATTTCATTTTCTACACTTCTATCGAATTTTAAAATTCTGAAGCCAGGTTTGATCTGTTGTGATTATACAGTTGGCTAGAGGACAGTAGGGGACATATCAGGAAACAGCACATTTACACTTGTAGCTTGTTAAAACTGAAGCCAGTGTTTCAGCAAATCCAAGTCAGAAATACCAGAGCCAGAAATACCCAAAGATACAAATAAGACATAAACATTTGGTATTGCAGACTTTGGTACTATTTGGCTTTGTCAGGAAGAGTAAGTCTACATACACTTTTAATTTCCAAATTGTCACTGACGTATCAAAGGGGGGAAGATGAAGGGCTTTAACTGGTACCATCAAAACGGAAAAGGAACTTTAAATTGTGGCTCAGATCCAGAACGGTGTGCTAGTTCTGAAGCTGGAAAATGCCCTATGGAAACTACTTGAAAGAGAGTGTACTCTTGAACTGAAATTCCCTCTGTTTTGTTAGGGAGCTTAAGGAACCAAATGGAACAACTCTGATTACATTTTCTAAGCTACAAAATGGTTAGAAGAAAGCAAGCTTATTTCAGGCAAATGTCTGGGACACGTTGCTTTTACTGGGAGCCCACTCTGAAAAAAATGATTCAAGGTCAATTCAGAGACATTAGTCTTGAGCCGTATTTGTTTTCTACGCGCATCCTTTGTGAGCACCTGGCTATGGCAGGATATTCTGCACACGCTTGTTCCAAAAGGTCAACAAACTCAACATTGACCTGGCAACTCTGCAACACAACAGAGGAGGAAATTTCTTAAAGAGGAGAAAATGTTCAAAACTCATGCTGGGTATGTATCAGCCACGTCTATTCCCCCAAAAAGGGAACCAACTCTGATGGCAGAGAACTTAGTTAAAGCAAAAAGAAAAAAAAATCTGGAAAAAAAAAAGAAGAAACACAGACTTTCCATCTGGTTTCCCAGCTGCTTCTATAAAGACAAATCGCTCCCCGTTGAAAATTACAAAATTGTTGTTGTAGTGCAGCTTTTTCAGAAAAAGGCACAAGATTCTTGACTGACAAGCCCTTTCAACAAAGGCACAAGTCAAGTTTTGTCTTGCACTCATTTCATTATTTGCATGTGAGAGACTTTCAGAAATTACACAGATGAAAGATGAAACAAGACTGAAGGAATATAGGAATATGCTATAAACAAAATAATAACTTTAAGTTAAAGTACAAGAATAACAGAAGCACAGACCAAAGATCTGTTTCTCAAAAGTGTTTTTAGTTCCTTGAATTTCAGTTCTATGAAGGGATTTTAATTGCTGGCTGGCCAGCAGGGGAAGATGAGGGAATGTAATAGTTTTGACTGGTAAAAAATGGACTTTTTTGAGTAGAATTTTTTGACGAACATTGGGAAAGGGTTTGAAACATCCCACAGCAATGTTGGATTACTTGGCAAAATAAACTAAAATGAAATGGGCATATACAGGAAAAGACATTACTGCTGAAAGCCAAATACTTCCACTCTGCAAACGCCATTGTAGGTCCCCTGACTAGATGATAGGTGCACCCTTCCTCTCCGCACCCCAGGCTACTCAGTCAGCATGTCCCAGCTGGAAAACTGACCCCATGTTGGAGAACAGGGGTATAAAGAATCCTAAATCCATTTAAAATGTGCTGCATTTAGGCTTAGCATTATTGTTTTTCTTAATAAAGATATTTCATATTCCAGCTTTATTCAGCAGTCGGAGCCCCTTCTGATGTGCAGTGTCTTTCTCAACACATAGTCATGCAGGGCTCCTCTGCTTCAACCAGCACATGGGTACCACAGCCTGTTCAGTCACCAGCCCAACCTGTCACTGCACTCGACCTTCATATCCCAAGCACTATTCAAGACCAAAAGGAAGATGTGGACATCCTTTTTGCTCACTGGCCTTAGGTGGTGGGCTCCCACTGTCTCATTCTACTAGAACTAGAAGCTACAACTAGAGCCTCTTGTATATGAGAAACTGAGCACAACCCCCACTTCTCCCCAATCCAGTCAGATCTCTGCTTCCACCACATCCCTTCCTTTCCACGTTCCATTACCGCTAAACTGATATTTGAAATGCAGCCTGACAGTCTCCTTCTTCCCTTCTTGAGACAGGGTTCTTTGTACTGAATCCTGGGATTAGTTAATCTGTAAATTCCACAATACATTCCTTATTTCTAAAAGCTTCTTCTTATCTACGCGAAAGCTACTTTGACTATTTTTGTTTTCTCTTTTCTTGTATCTCAGGCCTTTGGGAGCTGACTGCTAGTGCCACAGCTCTGGGGAGGTAGTTAGTGCGGGCAAAGTTCAATTAATTTGAAGCAGGGCAAAAGAAGTGTCTACAGACCTCCACACATCCATAAAACCAGACAGAGCAATATGCAGATAAACTCTCCACAGAGTATTCTCAGTATTTGTACTTCTCAAATTCTTTGCTGCACCAATAGTCTCAAGGCTGATGACTTTTCACAAAGGACCAAAATTAATGAAGTACTCCTTAACACTCCCTCTTAACTTCATAAGAAATGTAAAGTAGTTCCTCCTAATTCTACTCAGCCAACTCTTTGAATTTCAAATGTAATTTGGGTTTGTTTTGGTTAAAGAAGCCAGGGCTGTCACAGAAAATCAACAGTAAGTCAGTTCTGAAGATGGAACTTCACTGAAACAGACGATTTTCTCACTTTTCTCATTTCAGTAACTTCCACATGTTACTTTATTTCCCTGAATATTTATTCCAGAATTAATAAAATATTACTGTATTATAGTTTGTCAGTAAAATATTTTCCTACTAACAATTAGAAGAAGTGAAAAAAGACAGGCAAGGAATTTAAAAATAGAGACAGAAATACAGAAAGAGAAGACAGTGGAAAATAGAGACCTCAACATACAAATAAAATTGATACATTTGCTTTTATGTTTTCTGGAAATGGGTTAGACTAATGCTGACTAGTAAAATTCCATTTAGCTCCACTGGCATCAAAGGTTCTACACTGAAGTTATGTTAAGTAACACGGTGTAAATACATTTGAAACACATTATAACAGATCTTGATGTTCTAGAACATACAGATAGAATGAAATTTCATTTTTCTCTTTAGAAATCTGATCAAAAATGCTTCTATTTCTTCTCTAGAGTATAAGAAGCCTTCAATTTTTGAACTGACAAATTCACAAAGCATGTGAAAAACAGATTCCTGGATTAATAATCTCCCATTCTATGTATTGCAAAATTAAAAAAAAAAAAAAATACCACAGAAAGTTAACTCGTAAGATACTCTAGGAAAGTTTCATATTCTCCAAAGGGAGAAATATGTCCTTCTTATAGGTCTTTTGAACGATTATGTTAGACTCTGAGAACAGGACTGTAGTTTTTCTATTAACTTTTATGGGATGTTAAAAAAATAATCCTAGGGAAAATTAATTTCTTATTAAGTTCCATGATTATTTCCTGAGGCATATTGTAGCATTATTATAAATAATGATAATGTATGATTTGTATAGCACATTTCACCTTCAAAGCACTTTACACACATTAAGTGATATTTAATATTTTCTGATACGGTGGAAACATCAGTGCTTTCCAGAGAAACAATATGAGGTCAGTCTCACCTGAGAACTGCATTTAGAAGCATGTCTAGCTTTTCTGAATTTCATCATTCCAGTCTACTGGGGCTGAAAATATGGCAGTCAATCTAAACTTTGTCCAAAATTCAGAACTTTCAGACACAGGCCGTTAAAGAGACGCACCAAGCTAAATCCAAGTTTCTGAGCCTGGACATAGTTTCCAAGCAGCTGTCAGCACTAAGAGATGGAGAGAAAGTTACATGGTTCCCTCAAAGCCACTGGTATCAGCGTTGGAAGCTCTGCACTGTTCAAATGAAGCAGTGGAAAAGTGATGACTAAAATTGTCTGTGCCCCATAGAGTTCCCATTTAAATCAAAGGCAAAAGTGACTTCAAAGGAAGCTGGAGCAGCCACAAATAGCGTATGTAAAAAATTAGGAACATTTTGCTTATGAAGACAGCTAATATTTTATAATTCTGTCTGTTGTCCCTGAAGCTTATTTCTCTCTGCAGAATGTATTCCCCAATATTTATATCCATTTATATTCACAAGGATTAAGAACAGTGGAGCTGTCTCAACCAGTTAGTAAAATCTCCCATGCAAAGGCTGTAATCCTGAACATTACTGGAGTTGAATTGCAGACCATGTCCCTCGAAATCTGCAGACAGCAATTCTCCCAAATGAGCTTGAACAAGGCCAACCTGGACTAAACCAGCTCCAACTGGAAACAATTTCTAAGTAAATGACACAAAATTTGATGGTCCAAATCAGTGTCTGGCTTACTGCCACCAACTTCCATGCAGTAACCTCAGGGATAAATTGTTCCATTTTGTCTAAATTAATTTGCTCATATGTCTTGAGGTTACATATTTTTAGGCATGCTTTTATGAAACTCCACATGTAACCTTCACTAATGAAAAAGAACCTCAAAAGTACAGCATACTGAGTAAAGTCCAAGTTCAAAATTCTTTCCAGTTTCAATGTAATCTCAAGTCATAAGCAAAGCATCCAAATAACAAGATTTAGACTGCATTTTTATGTTTAATTCGAGATAGACCAATGTCGATTTTGCTGATAGAAATTAGTATAACTGAGCAATAAACTGAAAGATAATTGCATGAAAAGTTGTCAGGCTACATAACAGACAGCGATTTAAAACCAACTGTGACATGAACACAAGGGAAATAAGCTGCTATTAATCTTAATGAAATGTGATTAGAAATTATGAGATAAAAATACCACACTCATTTTTAACATTATTATATAATTTAATGGGGTTTATATTTGTTTGTATATATTTGTATGCGTATTTTAAAATTCTATATACAATATACCGCCATAGCTTGGTTGATGTGAGCCCATGAAGTGAAATGTCCTTTTGAAATCAGAAGAGTTTTGTTATAGAGTTCTTGGGGAAACAGATATCCTTCCTATAATATTCATAAAAATTGACACACTAAAGTCCAGAAAAAGTGAGAAAGATCGAACATGACGTGCAAGTATTATTTCTGTACTCCAGAAGGTGATACAAGGCTTTGAAAGGAAAATATACCTCTTTGTTGGTTCAAAACCTGTTTGAAGTCTATTTAGTGTTTGGCTGTAAATCTGACCAAAATTTCAGTATGGGGGTAGCAGAACAAGTTGGTATCATTACATTTTTTGAACTGTCATAGCGGTCAACTGGACCCGTACTTTCAGCATAGCATTGTAAGGAAAGTGTTTGTGATTTTATTGTGTGCTTGTCACATCATGAGTACTTAAGAACCCATTACTTAGATGTTACAAAATCCAAACAAGCACTATAACACACCAGAAAGTGGGTTCTAGTGTTTCTCCTGCTTTTGAAACTACCCGGTTCAATGGGAAGAGCCTTTGTCACAGCTGGTGACAGGAGAGAGCTGTCAGGAATAGGCCATTAGTCAGTGGTTAACTTTTAAAGCTCAAAACCTAGCGATGACATAAGAAAATTGGCTGAATCACTTACTGTTTTCAACTTGATAAATACCAAGTTCTTACTGGTAACCACAATGAAAAGGAAAAAGTAGAAAAATAGGTAATTTCTGGTTCCAGGATGTTTTCTAAGTGTAATTTTCTCTGATAATGGACCTTCATCATCAAAAATACTCCGGTGAAATGCCAGGGGGGTGTCACTCACAAAGACCTCTTCACCTTTCCAGGAGAGGCTTAGTGAAAGCAGTCCCTGCAGTGCACTAATTCAGAGCATCCCTGGGCCACTTTATATTGAGGAGCAGAGCTTTTGTGAAAGCCCTTTTCAAAGAAAAGGAGAAATTTCACAGAACAGATGAGAGATTGGCAATGTTTACCTTCCTTCAAGGCAGTAATTAAAAGACCAGAATGTCTCTGTTCTGCACTGACATCAGTTAATCAGTTTCTCTATAATTACCACCATGTGCATACAATGCAGTGCAATCCTGCTTTTTCAATGCTCACATACCTCCCACAGTTACTCACCAGAGTTGATGAACACCACACGCTGGAATTATCTAACAGAGATATATGTGAGAAATCTCTCCTCATGGTCTGATCCTGGCCTTCTTTCTCAGGTAAAATTTCCTCTGCAGGCAAAGGGAGCTGTGTTTCAGTGAAGACACCAGGATGAGTGCTCTGATTTTGCTGAGCTAAAAAAATAATCTATCTTTGCCACGTTATGTCCATTTTAATGTTGCAAAATAAAGCACTGGAGTACACAGGCCTGCAGGAGAGCTACCACTGTGGCAAGGCAAGGACATGAAGAATTAGGGAATTAAATAGCAAGCCACCAAAGTGTTTTCTTCTCTCCACAGCAAGTGAATGAAGCCCATGCCAAGCACTGCTAAAGACTCCAAATGTTGTGAAGCAGTGTCTGGTGACAAGAATAAGAAATCCAGAGACTCTTTTCTAGGAAGAGATGAATGCCAAGTTAGGAGTCCACGTTCATAAAGGACATTAGTATCAGAGGTCTTTATTGCATTATCAACTAATTCAGTTCCACATTCAGGCTATTTGAGTAAGTTTAGCTTTCTGTTTTCATCGGTCACTGCTTATTAAGAGTTTGAAGCAGAAAATGATGGCAAATCATTTTCTAATTTTTAATTTAACTCTAAGATTGTTCTGATAACCGTATTGGCTTGGATATAAACAACAATAAATGCAGATTGGCATCGGCAAAAAGGATAGACGGTTCTCTAACCACTATAATTAATATTGCTAGGCTGGGTACTTTAAGGTCCCTGCATCTCTCAGAGTTGTTGTATGCTAGCTAAAATCTGTTCAGTCAGGCTGATTTTGGCTTTCATCCACATATATTAATTTTGCCCAGAAGCATTCCAGAAACTTAATTAAGCTGACAGGTTGCATTCTCTTATGGTCCATCTTGAATACAGTCACATTTTTAAAACTTGAATTAGAGAAGAAATTCATTTGGGCTGCCTACTTGAAACTCTTACAGAAAAGAAAAAAAAAAATCTTTCCTTAAAACGTGATTATTTAATTTTCCATGAAAAAGTGGGATTGCTTATACCGAAGTGTGTTTTTAAAGCAGTCTTTCTTTATTTTTTCTGGAAGTAAAGGTGTAGAGTTTGCAGTAAACAGCTGGTTAATGCCTCACAGAGTGCACCCACTCTGCTCCTGATTCCCTCCTCCAGAAGAACAGTTCATTCCCTGACATTCTGTGATATACTCAGACCTTGACTGTTTAGCTACTGGCTCAGCCCTCCTAACTGTTTAAATCAACCATGAAAACCTTTTTATTTACTGCTAAGCATGGTGAGAGATGGACCTGAACCAAGACTTCAGGTTCAGAAGCTTTTCACACTTCAGACTCACAGCTGAATCTTACTCCCATGCAGGAAAAGAAGGAAATCTTTAATCATTGGAACATATTTTTAATTCCGTCTCCAAAACTGTGCCTGTGCTCTAATTCAGTGATAATTCAGTGGCTAAGGACTTTCAAGGATGTAATTTTCTACAGTTTGGTTCTGGGTTTCCTGAATAGAGTTGTCCTTTACTCTAAAAGATGAGAAATATAGAGCTGGTTAATTTTTACACCCATTTTTCACAGTCACAGAACCAGTGCAGCAGTCCAGCGGTACATGTGAACACCTGGGTCTCGGGCTGGGGCAGAATGGGATCTTCTAAGGAACCGTAGGGACGTTACTGCCAGGCAGGGAAGGCCTGCTAGCCAACAGAAAAAAACTCTGACTTAATCCAAGACAGAAATAATTTCCTTATTTTCACAGATGACTGAACAAAAGGATTGAAAATATTTGAATTCATGAAGTCTCAGTTTAGATTCTTCCAAAAAGAGAGTGAAAAAGGGGCCAGAAATGTCCGAAGTACACCTGTTACTTTAATAATGCATTTACTGATTTCCACGCCAGTTTGCCTCAGTAAGAGTTAATTGATCAGGCCCTGTAAATATTTGGTTTATATTTTAATTCTAATACATGCTGTATTTTCTGTAGGAGGATTTGCATGCATTACTGTGGTAAATGGAAACTCCTATTGAGAAACCGAGCACGAGTATTATTTCTCCTACAAGCCTATTGTTAATAGCTGTATAATATATTTATTGAGAAAAGATTTTAAATAAGCTAATTCAGTGAGTAGTTGATAGCAATTATGTGACTTCCCCATGCTGAACACAAGCCGTCAAACAGAGAATAGATCAAAACAATGAAGCTCTTTGTTTTTCTTACCTATGAAGTCCCAAGCCACCTATGTTCAAATGACATATTCTCTGTTCTGCCTACAGAGGACTTAACTGCAAGAAAGTTATTCCCTACCCAAAGATCAAATTAAGTCTATTCAGGAAACAAAGTTAGAAACTGAATTTCAAATAATTTAATTACACTATATAATTACTTTACAGGATCCGTAAAGTATTCATTAAACAATAGTAATTCCTACCTGATTCCTACCCTGACACACATTATGCCTTTGAAACATAAAAGACCTTAAATTCTTTCTTTTACTGAGCTAATGAAAATGTTAAATTACACTAGCAAGAGCCAACTGAGCAATTGAAACAACCATTTCAAACAGATGATTTGGGATGATACAGTATGTTTCAAGGTGGGAAAACATTATTAAATAAATTGCTAGGGCATGAATACAACACCCGGTGGTTAAACTCAGTGGGCCATAAATGATTCTAAGTATAATTTCAGCATTATTAATGTGTTCATCTACCTCTCCAAAACAATTGCTGAAAATGTGGATGAATTTTTATACAAAACTGTCCTGCAACAGAAAGAAGTCTCATGTTGCTATTTAGTTACCACAGGCATTTACAGAATTACAGCTCTTATCTGTCATTTAGCTAGCTACTGATTAAAGAAAAAAAAAAAAAAGAAGGAAAAAAGAAAAAAAAAAGCCTCCATCATCTTTAGCTGCTATTTTGCTGTTCTAGTTCATTGGGCATTTAATTAAGATTTGGAAACCCAGGCTGCATTCTGTAGTCCCAGTAGTTTCAGTGGAAATGCTGCTTGGATGTACTCTGCAGTATCCGTCCCTTTAGTCCATCAACATTATCACCAAACTCAGTCCCTCCACAACATGACAGTCAAGCCTGCAGACTCTTCACAGAAAGAACTATGAGGTGTTTTTTCTTACTGGCACATCAGCACTGAAAAATGCAGATGGGAAGTGGCTGTCACTGAGTGCACCTGGAACTGGAGCCTCCGGCGCTGAGGCTGCACTGGCCTTGCCCTCCTTTGGGGTAGAGCCCTGGGAGACCCAGTGGGGCTGCCCGCAGGACCAGAGGCTCCTCTCTCACTCTGATGGACTGCACTGATGGCTACGTGTGTACCAGTGGCAGAGGACGGTGCAGATACACCATGGAAAGGGTGACTCTGGCTGAGGGTCTGGGTACTAAGCTATTATCTCTGGCACATGCTTCTTTTGCAAACACAGGCTGCTCACTCTCACTGCTCTTCACTTTTCCGTATCAAACCAAAAAACTATTACTTCCATTTGTCTCTCTTGTCTGTATGGACTTTGAATATCCTGGACCACCTCCTGTTGGCCATGTTTGCATTGAAAATCAGGCCCTCAGGCTGTGGTCCTAAAGCCTTTCACATCTGTGCTGCTTTAACCTCAAATTCAAATAACAATGTCATCTCCTTAGGTCCTGAGACCCACCTCTCTCGTGATCACTGCTATATTGATACTGAAAATGGGGCAGATGGGTAAAATGGGCAATCCCAGCTGGTTTCCCAGTTCCCTTCTCTCCTGCTGTGCGTACAAGAGAGGTTCCCATTTTCAGCTAGCTTAATTGAATTGTAAATGTAGCTACACCATGTCTAAGCAGTGCCTGGTACAGAGAGTCCCCAGTCAGATTATGACCCTCTGGGCATTGCTGCAGCACAAATTATAAAAGCTATTCTCAGTATGAGAGACCAAGCTTTTCAGTAAAAAACAGTGACTGTCACAGAAATTGCACACAATCCCAGGGAGCCCCCCAGCCAAATAGATTCCATGTATGAGAGCACACCAGTGCATCCCCTCTGTTACCAGCGGAATGAGAGGAACAGATTTAAAGCGGACGCATTTACAAGGACAAAACTCCTCACATGGCTTGAGAAACTTCATGCCAAAAGTGTTTTTTCCCATTCGTACCCAGAGTGTGACCATTTCAGAGACTCCACGGTGTTTTTCCAAGCATTTTAGGCATCCTTTCAGACACGACGCTGTGACTGGTAGAGGGGAAAGAGCTTTTCTGAGAGTCAGATGAGAGATGAGATTTCTTTAAGTCCAGTGTAGAGGGTTATCTCAGTAGTGCCTTCAGCACTGTGTCCCAAAAATAGTACCACCTGCACTATTCAAGACAGCAAAAACATTGCAGGAAAAAAATATGCCCCACGAAACGCCCCAAAAATGCTGAAATATACCCCAAAATCATAAAAAATCCACACAAAAAATACCAAAAAATACCAAAATATATCAAAACCATCCAAAAATGTCCAAAACCCTCTGGCAAATATACCAAAACACCCCCAAATGCCAGAAACAAAAAAACCAAAACAAACAAAAAATAAAGGCCAGAAAACACCAGAAATTCCTAAAAGCACACAAAGACGCCCCAAAACACCAAAACTGTCATTCAGTGCCCAAAGAATCCTAAACTTAAAAAAAAAAAAAAAAAAAAAAAACCAAAAAAACTGAAAGGGAATAAAAGCCAAAAAAATTTAAAAAAGTAAATGCCATAAGGGGAAACAGTCACCAAACATAGTCCACAGAAAAGGTGAAAAAAAAAAAAAGGCAAAATTACAAACTAAATTCATCCAAAAAAAGCCAAAACTTGGAGGGAGGGGGGGAAGCCAAAAATGCACCAGAACTCACCAAAAATGCCAATAAAGCACACCTAAAATCAAGAACCATGGAATAAAACTCCACCAAAAAAACCTGCCAAGAACACAAAGAAAGCCAAAACCAAATGAGGCTCAGTCCTTGTTTGGTTTTTTAATATGAAAAATATGTATACATAGGTTCACCCTCGGTCTGCTCAGCTCCATGACCACCCACAGGACAAAGCCTCCTGTGCCACAGAGAATTTTTTCTAATTTATCAAAACAACCTTTACTGCTACTTTTACATAGCCTGGCCAGCAGGAATGACTGATTCAGGTATACAGACATAAATCTGCAGAGTCCAGGCTTAGACAACAACAATGAAAAAATAATTGAACAAACATTTAAATTCAACTAAACTGAACATATCTCACTGTGGAGTAAACTGAGGCTGCTACTGATGATTGAAGACATTGAGCCAGTCTGAGTACGACTTTCTGGAAATAACCTGTCCCAACATGGGCTGTCTACACCTTTTCTGCAGGTTGAAAACAACATGGTTTGTTTCCAAGGGTAGAAGGCTGGTGATAAACAAAAATAAGCAGTTACAAAACCTTACTTGCCACAAAACAGTTCGATTTTTATAATGTTGGTGATTTTCTTCAGCTTCTATTTTAGTTAGAAGCTGGACTTTAAACATTCCCTGCATCTGTATCAGTGGGCAGGCAATAGACGTTACTGCAATATAAATGATAAATAGTGCTAACTGGAAAGCTGACAGTGCCGCACCGTATTCTTAAATATTCCTGTTTGCTGCAGAACAGGAATGCACAAACATTTAGCAAACCCCAGAAGAAAAATTTCTACTACATAAGAAATCAGTATAATATGTTTATCACGTAATTTACCACAGTAAATTAGCCAAGCTATGAGCAGGGATATTATTTAAATCAAGGCTGTTGCTTTTGCATTTTTGTTTCTTCACCTAATTTATTCTAGTTACTTCATATCAGTGCAAATGCCTCCCTAATTATGCAGACTCCCAATTTGACTGAAATAGCAAAACACAGAAAGTTTCTATTAGTAATGATGTGAAAGATTGCTTTCTGTCTGTGTTTGTTGTTTAATTCCCTGTGTGTTAGCTCTTCAGCATTTGTCCGAGTGGCCGTGCCATTACTTGCTCTGCAGACAGGTCTGTTATTGCAGCATGAAGTGATCTACAGTCAGGCTGTGATCTGTGTTGAAGGATCCGTTTGAAAAATGTACATACAGTCTATGGACTGCTTAACCCTAAGTTATTTTGAATGAAATGATTCACCGTGAATTCAACTATAAGCAGTGCCACCTTCTCTTTACAGATAACTTTCATAGGGACCTTAGGAAAGAGTAAAATACAACCGTTTCCAAGTACATGAACCCAGCATTGATTTCTTACAAGTGAGACTAGGAGGTCACCAAAAACATTTTATGGGTAAGAAATTGAAGGACATTTTACTTTTTGGTTTGTGTCATGACTAGCAGTGAACTTTTAACAAAGTAAATGAGCACTTGCTATTGATCACAGAATGAATTTACTGAGGTCAACATCACCCGAGACAGAGTGCTCTGTGGTCCACCCTCCTGCCCATCGCGTGCCAGGTAAGAAGGAGCTGAATCTTTATAAAGATGAGGTTAAAGCACAATTGCTGTAATTCCTGCAGACATGCTTAATTAAGACATCTGATTCACTGTAGCTTTTTAAACCAGGATAACTTGGTTGTATATTTAAGCCTAAGAAGAACTTTCACCACGTCACATATTCCCCATGCCAGCTACGGTAAAAGACGTATACAAAGTGTTTCAAAACTGCTAAAAGGACAAGCAAAGTTCATAGGGACTGGCCCTGAAATTAGCAGTTGTTGCATCCACTGGCCCATCTACCATTACAGTAATAAGACGAATGGCTGTACAAATTGATAAAATGTGATTTTACATGGTGTACCAGAAACCTCAGACTTCCATAGCACTGGTTTGGCCTAAAACTTCTGTTCTCCACTCACTGCTCTCCCAAATGCCTTCCCAATAAGTCAGGACATCACACAAGAAAAGGATTTCTCCATGCCTCCATTTCTTTTGTGAGTGAGGTAGAACTACTTTCAGCATCACTTCATAAGTTCTTACAGATCAGCAGGCAAATGCTGATGTGGCCAATACTCTACTCCCTCTTATGGAGGGGTTTCAGGCAAGTCATTTGGGGGCACTGTGCTTTAGATCCCACAGGGAGGGCACAGAACTATCCACCACCATGAGCTGATTCCTACAGATATGATTGAGATATCCAGCAGGCATGTAATCATGAGCTGATTACACATTCTGGGGTTTATTTTAGCTGCTATGTCTCAAGATCAAAATTCCACACTCTGAGTAAAGAAATCTTTAGCTGTAGTTTTTAGGTTCTAACTCTCCCTACCAGCTGTGGTTCAGAAGCTCTGTCTCCCAGTCGCAGTCTCACACAGGCTCTTTCTATTGATTGAGGGTTCTTAGTTTAGAGACTTCCTCCTGCAGAACACCGGCCAATAATCCGTCTGCCAATGTTTTAGTCATGCTCCACTTCCTCTGAACCGTGTTCCCAGACTACAAGCTTCTGCTGTGACAAAAAATACTTAATTTGAACATTGGATGACTAAACACTAACTGATAAAAACCACTTAATGAACACAGAGAAGTTTGTAACTTCACTTTGGATAATAAACTCTTCAGGCTAGATGTTTATTTAAAATTTCCAAACCTCTTCTATGATTATATTGTTCTGGAAACAAATCCACCATGCCAGACACCCCTTAAAAAACGTCAAGGCCACCTTTTATCCAGTTGGAAATATTTAAACATACACATCAAATGAACAGGATGCTCATAACACATAAGCTGTGACAGCCCTAGCTTCTAAATTAAAAAGAGTGAAGAATAATTACAGGTGCTTTTGGTCCCTGTCATTGAACAGAGAAACCTGGTGAAGGTGCCTAACTTACACACTTGTAGGAGATATTCTCAATGCTGAGGAAGATAGTTCAGGTGATCGCCGCTGGAACCCCCAAAGCCTCAAAAATAGAAAGCATATTTCTGACCACAGCCAGTTTCCAGAAAACCACAGACTTTTATTTGAGGGGCATTCCAACTTTTTTTTTTAATTGTCTGTCTTGTCCCTTTTCTTGCAAACTTGACCCTTTGCAAAATACACATACTTAACTGCATGACAACTCTCTCTTTAGGTCTGCTACTTAAAACATATTAGCTATCTTGAAATAAAACTGTACATAAGAATCCCAGTTCAAACATTTTTTTTTGTCTTATACATATTTAAAGTAAAGAAAACCTATCAAATTTGGCTACTAAAGGTTTGTTGTGCTTTCAATCATTAAAGACAACATCACCTAACAGCTATTTGAATGTGTACCCTCTCCAGATTGATTTGATTTTGTCTCTGTTGGTCTATCTTATTTGAACACGCTTGTGGTCAGAATACCTCTCCGAGGGCAGCAGCAAAATTATTTCTAGCAGAATAGCCTCCTATTATTCTGATTTACTGGACAACAACCGCATCATCAACAAAAAACCCCTAGACGATTCCAAGAATCTTCATCTTGAGTGCATGAACTCCACCAGCGTTAGCAAAAAATAGACTTACATATATTTAAAGATCTGACCCAAAGTTATTTTCAAAGGGGCCCAGAGCTGCCCAGCGAAACCCAGTTTTCCAAATCCTAATGCAGCACCTTAACCACAAGATTACATCTTTTAAATTCACCTTGCACAGTCAGGGATTTGATTTTCAGAAGGGAGCATTCACCAGCTGTACTTTTCCACTGCTTAACAGAAATTTGGTTCAATCAGGTTAGATCAGTGACTTAGAGATATAACCAAGTAAGAGTGTCTCAGTAAAAACTTAAAGGGATCTGAGGGACTTGAATCAGGAGAATAAACCCTTTGCCCATTCTGTTCCATACACAGTCTAACAAGGAGACCTTGAGAGAGCAATATGGGACGAATAGCAGTGGAGTCTGACTCCTCCCTAAACCCTTAGTGATTTTTTGGGGTAGAAAACATTGATCTGGGTCCCTCAGATTAGCAAGAGGTGAACTCACAGCAACGGTAGTGCCTGTGTACATTAGGGCAGATGATCCTTAACACAACATAATTTAAATACAAGTAGCTCTAAGATTGCATGTAACAGAGACACAGTGTCTTGTTGTATTTTGGTAATACTTAGTTGTTTAGAATTAGACTTCAATCCTCCTGATAAAATACAAATTTACAGAAGCCACTGTAGAGGTAGCACCTACTTAAAGCATTTATAACATTGTGATCGAGGCATGTTTGTTTATGTGGACCTTATAATTATGGGGTTTATGTTGCCACACTGGCCCTGAAACTGCACATGAAGATCAAACCTGATCACAGAGGGAACCATTTGCAGTGAAAAGGATCTGAATGCCCTCCATTCGGTAGGAAGGATGTCTAAGAAGCCTGATTGTGCATGTATACATTATATATGAATAGATATTTATAGTATAAATGTTTATTATATATGTATATATAAATATATTTAACATTATATCATAAATTTATATTTCACTCTCCTACAAAAAGAGCAATAACACCAAAAGAAAACACACACACACTAAAAATCAAACCCAAATACAACAGGGAACGCTGCACTTCAAGTAAGATTCTGCCAGCACCTGATTCTGAGGTGGAGTGGCCATTTAACAGTGAAATCTGCAAGTATAATAGCTTTCAAATAAATATCTTTCTTATGTTAATTATATTGTGTAGCAAATGATACGAGTATATTAGATAGAGTATAGATATTAGATAGATTACCCGTTCTCACCACTGCTATTTGTTGTGGATTTAGAGCCAGCAGCTGTGAGGATATACTGAGTATTAGAATGACTGCCAGGCTCAGCCTCCAGGATGAGGATGGCACCCTGCAATTAACAAGCGAGCTGTGTGAAACCATTGCTCAGACTTCAGGGAGAGAGGTGGAAAATTCTCAGGGTCTAAAAATCAGCTGCAATACATCAGATAAATCACATAATAATTTCCAATGTTGGTAATTATACACTTTGAGAAATTTAATGCATACACACAATATGAGCAATATGCACACAAATATCTAATTTAATATATACAAACATGTAGTATGCAACATGCATATATATGCACATGTATACATATATATATATATATATAAAATGTACTTCACATAGATGTGGAGTTCACTTTGAAATTAGGGACACTGTTTGGTTAAAGCAAGAGTTCAAGAAAGGTGAGCGTTTTGATGATCAACTTAAAATGGACATTCTATAATTTGTTACTACTATATGCCATCTCCCAAGCATCTGGTTCACAATCGACAATCGACATGTGAACCTACTGAAGAAGGTGTTTACAAATTCCGCTTTGAATTGCCCTATATTCCATGAAATACTTCCCTTTGCATGAGGTTTGTCCTTGGTACTTGGGACTTTGGCTTTTCAAAAACAAGGTTCTCAGATGACTGCTTCCAAATTCAGAAGATTCAATTAGCTCATTATGAAAATTAAGCATCATCTGATAACTAATCCTGCTGCATCTTATTATAAAATATAATCAAAAGCAGACACAGTGTGATATTAAATACAAATTACTGTTAAAATAATATGAATGCTAGGAAATAACCTCCATATAAATAAAGATTTAAAGCCGTATAATACTAGAGGATCCATTATGATGCCTCACGCAAATACATAACTACACATATATTGCAGAATGTGCAGTATATTATCATCACATTATAATGTGGCTATTGGATTCCAGCATGTACAGCTGTATTGTAAAAGGGGTTCTTTCTAGCTAGTAGAGGAAAGAATAACTAAGTAAGAACACTGTGGCAAAATTTAATTGAAAGCTTATTAATACTTCAATGCACCATGGTTCAATTCATTCAATTTATAGCAGATAAAACTTAAGACGTTATAATTTTTAAATTAATAAAATAATCTCCAATCTCCACTGCAAGCTGACTCTTTATCTGCTGCTTTTCATTTTATAAAGCTTTAGCCTCCATGGGTATGGAGATGCTGTGCAGAAGTTAGCAATCAGGACTCATCTCTCTCCAGAGATACTTATCTGGTCTGTCTCATGAAGTTTTTTATTATTTTTTAACTATGTATAGATAAAGTTGGCTCACAGCAAAATCATCATAATCACAGCATCCTTTTGAAAAGTTCTCTAACTTGTTTATTGACAAGGAAATAGTGAGATCTCTTTTCTTCTTTGACCTAATTATAAACAATTATCCCCCAGGGTAGGAGGTTAGCAGCAGGCCACCGTAGGAATGGCCACTTTCCTGCTGCAAACCCATACAGCTCGATTATCTCTGATGGCCAGCTGCTTCCTGCAGTATTGCATATCACGATCATATCTGGATTAAACAGATTTTGCCTTTGGGAGCCATATAGTTGTTGAAAGTACTGGGTTTTTTTAAATATATAAAGCAAACGATAAGACTATGTGTAGAGATGCACTTCTACTACTGCATGTTTTCAGGGGTGAGATGAACGCCACAGCTCTAAGTCACTCGTGTTCCTTGGCCACAGTGGGTAGGAGCAGACTGGTCTGTGAGCCGGGCCTGCACGTGTAGGTGCAGCATAAGAGCCCATCGAGGTGCCCCATTACTGTGTTGGGGGCACAGAAAGGTTCAGCAGAGGTCTGGCTGGGCAGGCTCTGGCGGACACCAAAATGCAAAGCAGCAGAAATGGACCTCAGAGTGAGCAGGAAGAGCTCTCTGCTCTCACAGCAACTTTTGGGGATCACAAGAACTGGTCACGTGGCTTTGTCAGTGTGATCCTAACAGACAGTCCCACCTAAACAAAACCTAGTCAAGAGCAAGTGACTGAAGGTGACAAGCAAACCCAAGTGGACTTCTACTCTTAAATGTGCCAGCAGCTTTACAAGTATTTTGAACACCTAGTAAGAAGCACAGTGCAGCAGTGAGTGCCTCATCCAACATAAATGTATAATCTTTTCTAACCTACCAGTCTATAACCTGCAATTCTGAAGCTGAAATGTGAAAATCTGGTTTTGAAAGATTTGGCATCTTGAGGGGCCTCCTGCCTTTCAAATCAAATTCTTTGGATGAATTTTATATTACAGTAGACAATATCCACCCTAACAAGAGGGCAGAAAGAACTGGAAAGTTTTCTAATAGTAACATATATACTCTCCTTAGACTTCCCAATAGGAGTGAAGCAACAACAAGGAATAACAAAGATAGCCAGAACCATAGGAAATGTATATCAACAAAAGCCTTTGGCAACACAGTCTTAACCTACAATCCTGAAAAAAATTCCTAGACACCTAGAGATCCTTAGAAAGACATATCATGCAGACCTTCCAGAGTGCCTCAAGTAGCTTTCCTGCATGGACTATTCAGGAGCAGTCAGCTTTCCACAGCTCTCTCCCATTCCTTGAATTTAAATACTGTTATAGGTGCCAAAGTCCATTGCAGTGAGTGGTCTGAGAATGGCCCAGAGAGCCTGGAACTGTGCAGAGAATGGGCAAGGATTAATATTTCCAGCAAGAAAGATTCACCTGCTGTCATGAAGCAAAGCTGTGCTCTGTGTTGGCTGAGAAATGTTTGGCATCCTCAGTAAAATGTACCTCGCACCAAGCACATTTTGCTGTGTTATTTGCACACACATTTCTACCCTCAGACAGAAGAGCACTACAGCTGAGGGAGCAAGCGTGAGAAAGCAAGCAGAGAGAGAACTGAATCAAGTGTTTGGAGCTTTGGTAGAGAGTAAGAATAAATCTAGATATTTTCAAAAGTCAGTGCACATTTGACTTTCTATTTCTAGGGTACACAGAAAAGTCCTCTGCCAAAGCTGAGGACCATCACTGCCAGGGTTCAGACAACAGGATGGGACATGTGTTACGCCCTAATCATCTACAGTGCAATGTCAGGCACTCGAACCACCTCACCTGGCAGTTTTAATTATGACAACTGTACGCCAAAGTGTGACTCGGACTCATACACTCCCCTCCCTGGCTGTACCCCAGTCCTGCTGAGAGACAGTAACTACAATCTGACAGAAGGGGGGAGAATGTAAAATCTGCTCTGCCCATTTGCTATGAGCACTAGGAATATGTCTGTCACCTAAATGTCTACTGAAAATTAGATTTAGTCTCACAAGTTTAAAAAAAAGCATTTTTGAAAATTTCACATGAAGCATGGATAGCATCGAAATGACCTCTAAATATAACTACTTTAACTATCAAATATACATTAAATTGAAGAACCCTGAAAAAATGAGACTTCATTCTATTTCTTTGGTACTGTAAATCTGTCATGTCAGGACCTAAAAAAAGGTCTTATTAGAGCATCATTCACTTGGTAACTCATCATGAGAGCTTCAATCCACTGAGGTCTAGTGTGTCAATGCTTATGGAGAGAACGTTTTTATTTCATGGCCCATTGAGTCAATGGATGGAGCTGTTTCAGTCTGCTGGGTTAATGTGAGTGCTGCTGATACATAGCAAATGCATTTACAGTATTAAAGAGCCTTACTAAATTTTTCATGAAAAACCACATACTCTATATTCAGAATAATATATTGTCAAATTAAAACAAGTCAATTATTGTTTTTCAAAAAAGGAAAAGCAATTAATTCATACTGTAAATGAATGCTAGCTTTGCCACCTAGATTAAAAGGCAAAAAATACTCTTTCTTAAGTTATGATAGCTCAGAGAGTGTGTTTTAAAGGTCAATCTTGCATATTTCTACTTGTGAGAGATAATTATGCACACAAACAGCTCTGCTTTTACGGTTGAGACTATTTGTATTAGTAAAGTTTTGCATGGTCAGGTTTTTGCTAGTCAAGACTGAACAATTTAAAATTTCTGCAATAGGAGCAGAGCAGTTACACCATTACAGTGAGGTTTGGGGAATGAAACTGGTGCACAGACTTCTAGCACCGGTGGCAAAAATGTTGCTGCTTTAATGTTAGCCCTCCTTTGGTGCCCTGGGAACTCAGCGCTCATCCCATTTAATTCAAGGAGCATGTGAAAGCCTTGAAGGGCTGGCAGCCTCACAAGAGACACCTCATTGGCATTTGTTATCTGCTGTTTTGCTGACACTTACTTTAGGAAACTTTAGAACAATATGATAGAGGTTACCGACAGAAGTTCCACTGACTTTCCCTGTGAAAGAAGGTAGCTGGAAAGCCAATCAGCAGCTCTCTACGACTGCATAAACAACAGGAATATGCCTTCATGAACAAAGGCTTCCAATTCACATAAGGACAAAGGAACAAATTAAGAGAAATTTGTATGTACTTCTGAAAGTCTCATCTGGTTACTTATAGTTTAAGCATAACAAATTGGAAACATTTAAACTTTGTTCGCTGATGGAGTTATTTCTTTATGACGTTACTCAGAGAAAGACTCAATCATCTGGGAATAAAATGGAAAATCTTCACATGTCTTCGGGTAACTTCCTTTCATGTCCATTGTGGACCATTCTTACATTCTGACATTTAGGGAAAGCTCTATAATAAAATAAACCTTTCTAAGAAGCACATTAGAGATCCTGTAATATTTGTAACTTTCCCTCATGAACATTTTTGATCCGAATACACACCTAATGGTTAACAAAGAAGGAGTAAGGCATCTCTTGCTGCACAAGCAAGGTTAATATTCCAAAAGAGTCAGATCTTGCTTTGCAAGACAGCAAAAAGAAACGCAGATAAGAAAGATGAATAGGGGTGATGAAATAAGTCCCCTTTCATTTTACAATCCCATTAAAAGCTGAAAAAGAGTTGACCTGTTTCCAGATGAGGAAATGCTCTTCCCCAAGCTTAAGATATTTTTCTTAGCTGTGTGCTTCTAGTGTCTCCTGGTCCCAAAAATACTTAGAAAATAGCATGGCCATAGTTTATTTTTCATTTTGAAGTTGCATAAGGGCAACTGTTTCTACTGTTTAGAAATTTACCCCTCTTCTGATTAGTGTTACAGTAATATCTAGGACCCAGGAACATGGAACAAAACCTTAACTGTGTCTCAAACACGGAGCTTCAGCCTTTCATCCTCCCAACCTTTCAAAAATCATTACTGCAACCAACATCCATAAACACAATTTAAGAAAAAACGGTTTTTTTGCTAAGAGGCTGGAAGCAGTATTTGTAGCACACCACATGTTGTGACACAGAATAGGCATGAATCTCCATTACTAGAAAAGAGGGTTAGCCACGCATTTTGTGCTTTCAATGAGAACAAGTACAGTAGATAAACTCTGTATATTAATCAGCTTATTACACCCCTTAACGTTAATTCAGAACTGTTTTAGTTGCTGTATCGTCTTTTTGTCATCGGTGGATGAGAAGGGGGTCAATAGGCAAGTGGAAGTACAAGTCTTAAAAGTAATTCAGGATCTAAAATATGAAAACAACTGCATAAGCTTCAGCTATCCCATTTTGAAAAACAAAACTGTCTCAATGTGAAAGCCAATCTTTAGGGTAAAAATATTCAGAACACATTGTAACCATGTTCAAAATGTGCAAATTATTTTTTATTCATTTAAGTATGTAATAATGCAGTGACTAATTGTCCCCTGAGTAGGCAGAGGAGTGCCTGAGTAAAAAGATTGGAAATGGCAGTTAAATAATTGATGTAAAAATATGTTGATGATCCTAAATAAGAAAATGTGAGATATCTGAAATGAAATAGCTGACATCAGGTAATCTATTTGCTGCATAAGAGACATTAGAAATACCCATTAACTGCATATGCCATCAATAAAGAAACCTATAAAGGAAAGCAATAATATTTTTCCACTTCTGCTTAAGAAGAATATAGATAAAGTACATAATTTTACAATAACTAAATAAAGAACCCCAGCCTATATGCATCTAAATACATTTTTAAGGTACCAATACAAACCTCACAGCTTATTTGAGAGGGAAATTAAGATATGAAGTACCAAAATATTTTGGGCGGGGCGGGATGATGGAAGAACCAGATTATACACACTTCTTTGATATTAAATGAAGATTGATATTAATGATAAATGTGCATATTGTAAAGAAAGTTAAATTAAATGTTGTATTCAAAGAGAAAGCCAAAATAAGAAGAGTAATTCCAATCCAGAGCCATAAACTCTCTTCTGAAGGTCTTTGAGAGCATGGTAGACAAGCACCTGCCTGATGCAGAGACAAATGACTGCCCTGAAGCACAGCAAAAAACTAAATAGCATTTTGAAGTCTTCTTGAGGCTGATTTTCACAGTAGTGTGGGGTTGTGGTTCCTCTTTGGCAGATCAGTAGCATTACTCAGAATGGTAAGTAGATCGGAGCAAGCCAGGGAGAGACACCTGAGCCCAACACCACAACAGGGCAACTTTATCAGAGTTAGCATTAAGAGTGTGAAACAGCAAATGCAGCTGGGAGAGCCCTGCCTCAGCAAGCTAATGAGGCATTGCAGTAAGTAACAGTTTCAGCATCGCTAAAAAAAGAAATCATTCAGCTTCCTCTGCCTGCATACGCTCCCCTCTCCATTTTCTTCTTGAGCAGATAAGAGAGAGATGGGGTTTTTCTTATTGCTGCTCCTGAGTTTTATTATTGATTCCCGCAATATATTTGTATTTTTAGATATATTTTGAAAGCCTGAATCCTTTTGCAGTACAATTTAGGCCTGCAAAACCTTTACCCACGTTTTAATGTGAACTCTTGGGGCTGAGCTCACAGCAGCCTGTCAGAAGAATGAGTGCTCTAAATGATGCTATTCATCTTCCGGCCACGCATTTTGCAGGTGAAAAGAAGGATAAATTATTTTAGCCAAATCTAGTACCTGCCTAGGTAGGCCTAAACATTACTCTTATCACCATGGTAACCCTGAAGGAAAAACATACATCTAACCTTTAAGTGTTTAGAATAAGGAAAGCAGGTTTTATTCTTTTCTTTGGATATTTTTTTCCAAAAAGGCAAATAATGGAAAACATTTGATGCCAAAGACTATTAATTTACTCTCCAAACTTTAAGAGGTGACTCAGGTGTACTCCTTCTTTAGCACAGTGCTTCAGTGGAGAAATTTCCTTGAAAAAAATGGCAAATCAGGAATAATTGGAAACATAGGCTGATGTAAAACTCAGGTAAGCAGCTGTATAATCTAGTTTCTGTGACCTTGGCATCATCTTGATGAATATTTCTTTACTTCATTCAGTTTAGCACTCAGATTAAAAAATATGCTGAGAACCTTCATGAGCAAATTATGTGCATATAGCCACATATAAAATCAAAGGAAACTCTGGCCACCATAAAATGAGCCCTATGAGACTAAAATAAGAAGATATCTGCCTTTAAAAATCAGCTTTTTACATGCAAGCATCAACTGTTTTGCCACAAAGACAATTTACATGAAAGCTCACAGGCATCCCTGGGCCAGGGGGCTTCAGAGACTTTTCCCTTACGGGTGTCAGAACAATTCATGCCGAAGCAGCTCTAGTTTCCACACAACTTGTCAGAATCATGCATTTACTTTGAGTCAATAAATCCCCAGCACATAATACTGACTGACAGTGGGAAACAGGCTGGAGAATTATTGATAGGACTGAGTTCCATTTCTGGGCGTTGTGGTATCCAAGGCTTGCAATGTCTCTGTACAATGCAAATGGGATCCCTGTGAGTTATTTCACAAGGGCTCTGAGGTGCATCTGTTATGTTTTCCACACCAGACATCACTCTGGCTTTGCAGAAGAGCGCCCCGGGGAGAACTGCACAGCTGGACAGATGTTTCTTGCCCTTTGACTGGAGCAGGTTGAAGAGTAAACAGGACTCCACGGCCCCTCACCGCTTGCTGCAGGCAGACATTTGTGTCTTCCTGTCAGCCTCTTCATCATCCAACAAAGTCTTAACCCCAGCATCATCAGCATTTGTGAAAAGTGGCTTGCAGTATCTTCAGGGAGGGTGTAACCATATTTCTCTTCACTGTTGTATCTAATGTTGGTAGCAGCAAATCAAACAACAGATGTATACATCAAGAGTCAGACAAAGTGTTATGTTCCAAACAGATTTACTCTGCAAATATTGGAAGATATTTTCAATAGCTAATACTATAATTTCTCCATTTTTCTTATGAAACAACCAGAAGATGATAATAAAAGTGACTATGTACCTTAAATAAAATAATGTTTATGTGTTTAGAAAAAAATATATATAATTTGGGGAAAAAAGCAATAGGTACTAGAGAATTGTGCATCTGTTCTCCTCTGGTTGATATCTGAATAATCAGGATCATTTCTTCTTCATTTACTCGCAAATGCAGATATTTTTTCTCACATGCATTCATTTGGGATGACAGATTTTACTAGCATTTTCATATACTTAAGGTATATAAGGCAACATATGATGACAGTGTCTAAAATTATTATTTTCCCTTGTAAGTTTCCTTTTATGTTAAATTTTAAATTTTCTAATTTCAGGTTTGTCTACTAGTCCTATGGGAATTCACCTGCAGAATGTGCTAAAAGAACTGCTAATATAAACTACCTATGAAGCTTTGAAAAATCTCAGTTAAACGATCAACTTTAATAAGACGTAACACAAAAGAGACAGAAAACTAGAGAAAGTAAGGGCCAGAAGTCTGATCTTATTATCGTGACATCACGCATAAATGAAGCTGTTGCCACTCTAGGTCACTTGACTTCACAGTAAATGAAGAAGACTTACACTAGGCAAACACATGTCACATTTTGAAAATGAGAACAGATATCAGCCAAATCTTAGCCAAAAATGGTTGTTGCGTGTGAGATGAGATGATTCCTGATATTTGATAGAAGTTTAACTAACACTCACTAAACACTAAAACACATGAATTTCAAACACACTTAAAAGTTGTACTCTACTAGGTCAACGGAAGCACAAATGCAACCTCTCTCCTTCCAGCCTGCTGTTTGGTGGTTGCAACAGAAAACACAATTTAGCTAATTATTCTCTTAATCTTTTTCTAACCACTCATATAAATCGTTAATAAATCTTACAAAAGTTCAAGCATTATTTTAAATTACTCCAATTTATAGTCACGTTTAAATAAAAACATAGGACTGTAGGCAATAAACAGTCTAATAGTAGAAGACTGTAAAGAATTCTTCACATCCATATCCTTCCTCTCCTGCCAACTAAAGCTGATATATTTCTTATTTCTCTTTTCCTGTACAAAACTGATCTCTAAAAGACAAAAATGGACCTTCAGATGTTTTGTAGTTAAAGTCTATCTATTTGTCTTTTATGGTGAGTAATGCAAATTTTGGTTTGTAGAAATAACCTCATTAGCTATGCAGGCTTTTCTTTAGAAACATTATCATAAAAACCACAGCTAAGTCATTAATCTTTTCAAAAAGCTTGTTGAGATCCCTATAGGCATTTAAATGGATCATAACAGCCTGACATATGAAATGTAGAGCTGCAGCCAAGAGTCTGACAGAAGTGCAAATTTGGACAAATAAGACCATCAAAGCTTCAGCTGAAGAGAATTCTGTCCTCTCCACAGGACAGACCATAAGACCCATCATGGAGGATGTAACTCTAAGTAAAGAGATAAAAATGCCAAATTCATGACAGCAAACTATGGACTGTTAAAAGCCTACCTGCTTGAATACATCAGCTATTAAAGGAGACTGGCACCATAGGATAAATGATGGAATATTTGCCCAGGGGTGAGTATCCCTGTTTGTCTTGATGCATGGCTGTATTGCACTCACAGAACTGAGCTGAACACTTGGGGTATTAAACCAAACAATGATAACCTCTTGCATAAATAGAGGAAAACCGCTCAAAAAAGGATTTTCTGGGATAAACCTCACAAATTAGTGGTTATAATATCCATAGACAATGAAAATTGGATCAAATACCTTATAAATAAATTAGCCCTCAGACAGAACAGGCCCAGATTTCACTGTTCACCTCTGGACTAGCTCCAGGCTACTTTCCAGATTAGGTATGATTGCTCCAGGTTATCTTTAAGTACCAGGATAAAGTATTTCACCCATAGATCTAGATCCAAACCAATTGTACTCTAAAGATGAGGTGGGCAGACTCATTTATCAGAACTATTCAGGCAGGACTATGAGCTGAATTAGAGTTAAGTTGCTGAGAACTTCACAGAAGCTGTACAAAAACTGAAAAAGTTTTGTCAATTCCTGCGAAAAACATGGATCTGTCCAGAAACAAACACTAAAGTGTTTTGTTTTTTTCATGGGAAATAGGAAGTAAAAAGAATTGCTCTCCAGGTGAGAGAGACAGGAGGAGAGAAAAATTAAGAGAAAGGTTACAAAATTAACCTCTCAGCTACAGCAAATGTAGTAACTGAAATCTCATAATCTACAGGAAAGACTTTGAAAACATATACACTATTTGCTTTCATAAACTATTCTGAGTTTGTGACTTCTCAGGATCAGCCAGGTGAATATGGAGGACTTTTAAATTTTTCTGTTAATTTAATGTACAAAGTACCATCATTTTTCCTGCCTGCCCAGCATTAATGGAAACGCATAATGTTGTGTAGGAAAATAAGCACATTATCTGGAATTTTAAAACTTATACAGCAATGAGGCACAGAAGAATGTGAATGTGTGTTTGCATTCAAGGAGGAAAAATATGCAGCCTTTGTGATAAGTTGCACTTTCTTACACAAGCATCTTTTCTGAGATTTCTGCAACCTCAGTAGTCAATAATCTCATTTTCCTTTTTGAACAGGGTGTAAAACAACTTGAAATTGTTGAGCCAGCCATACGGAGAATTATTTCCAGTTACAGGTTGCTTAACATGCAAACGAAGCATCGCTCTAGCATCTAATCGTGCCTCATCTTATTATAAAAGGTCTGAAGAACTCATCTGCTTTAAGCACATGCAGTATTTTGGAGAAACACTTAATGATATGCATAAAAGTATAAGTAAGCTTATAAGTAGACAGGATTAATAAGCAGAAAAGCAGCCGTAGTTTTGTAACAGTTCTGTAGCATTGCTGCGGTTCTGTTGCAGATCAGCTAAGAAATCTTGTGACAGTTAAGTGATACAGACTCCCAGAGCACGTTCAAATCCTGCCATGCTATATCCATCTTTGACAGTTTTGTACCACACAAGTTTGATTTCTCTCCCTGAAGGTGCTGCCTCCCTCCCCGTTACTACCGCAGGCCAGGGAAGAGGATGAGTCGAGCCTAGACTGGCCCCATCTAACCCCAAACACTCACCAAGGCTGCAAAGTGGAGCTTAGGATCCCAAAATACTCTCTGTGGATACTTCAAATAGAGAATCCAGTTCAAAGTTGCAGGAGATGAACCCGGGGCTGTTCCCACTGCTGAATTAATCAGCAAATGAGGAGCTTCGACACTTTAGAAATAGGCTGAAAAACTATTTGACTTAGGAGAGTTTTTCAAGCTTCCCAATTGCTTTCCTGTCTCATGAGTGGAAAGAAAAAGTAAAATCTTAAGAACATTTCATAGGTTGAAAATAGAAAAAAGAAAATCTATGCTGGCTCATCTGGATTGTTTGGTTTCAATATTTTGTGTTTCTCTTAATGTTACTCCTTCATATTTTCCAACCAGAAATTACCTTAACTTTCTAAAAGAAAATCTATTTCAAACAAAATCCTAGAACTCTTCAATTTTGAAAATGTCACAACAGAAAAGATTGACAGTTCAAAAACCGTTTGCAAATGAAAAATTAATCAGAATTGCTTTTTCCCTGTGAAAATGATGAATTGGTGTTTTGCAAGGAGTAGACAGAAGAATATCACCAGTGATACCTCTACTACTTCTCAGTCGTGATTCTCTGTGAGCTGCAGGATCTCACCCACCCTCGTGCTCAGAGAGAATTCAGCTGTCAGAAGCGGGGCCTGGACTGGGATGCTCTCTGCATTTCTCTCCCAAGACAGAACTGAAGCAATCATTCCTGTTCCCTGCAACATGTAACACTGTGTAATAGCTCATAGTTTTTCTGAAACGTGACAAGAAAATCATAAAGTAAAAATTCAAAAAAAAGATGTCAAACCAGATTAGTCTTATTAAAGGAATTACCATTTCTACTAAAGAAATGCTTTCTACTGTCTTTTATTCCTAAAAGCCTGTTTCCTCATTTACTCTTTCTTCAGGCTGCTTACTACCAAAGCAGTCAATGGAATTTGCTTGAAGACCATTCAAGGGCTATAGAAAAAAAAATAATTCCTACGAATTCCACTTTGGGACACTGCTTCTCAGCTGTTGCAGCTTTTAGTAGGCTGTCATGTATTTTGTTGTTCCTCAAACTGTCTTGTCTTTAATTCTGTAAATTTACAACAGGAATGCAGAATCATGAAACCAAAGTTACAGATCCTCTACAACTGATCGAAAATGAATGGTCTTTTTTGGAGATTTCATATAGGTTTTAATTTACATTTAGGTAATCAGACTGCTTTTAAATGCAACAGAAATCTTCCTACTTGGAATATATTTATTTAACAAGAACATGCTTATACATACAAACCAAACTGTTTGGCTAGGACTGCCTGCCTCTGTTCCAATATTTAATTATCTATTCAAATGAGAGCAGTTTCTATGGGAGCGTGCCAGCCCAGAATAGCCAAGGAACTGGGGAATAGAACTGTCATTTGCAGGAACCCAAAGTTCAAATCTGTATCCTGATTTGATTTTTGGCTTTGGGAGGCAGGACAGTGACTGTCTTCCCTATCATGACCAGAATCACATAGGATCTGATTTGAATTGCTGCTGAGCATCTCAGTGCCAAGATCTAAGCAGGATCTGTTGGCTTATAAGTAAAGTGGGGATGATACTAAACTATATCACAGAGATGTGCTGAATAATTAGCTGTTGCAGACTGTTTTGAGACTGAACCTTTCTTAGATGGAAGAAGTAATGAAAGGATATTCTTGTGAACAGAACTTTGTAACAACTATTCATGTGACCCACTCATGGCAAATCTTATCAGAATTTGGACCAGGAAGAAGCAGAAAAGGCTTCCAGGTACATAAAGATACAACTAACGAATAAGAAACACCATACTTTCTCATTATTGATCAATAGGCTATTCCCAAGTCTGATTTCAACAAATGTACACAAAGTTACAAAGAAATAATCCATGTCTGGATTTATTTATGTTTACAGTGTTTTTGTTTTCATATTCAAGATTTTCTATACCTCACCTGCAATTAAATCACAAAGTTCACTGAAAATTTTAGTTATACTTTGTTTTCCTAGAAGCACTTTATATAATGTCCATTTTATATAAACTTTATATAATGTTCATAGGAGTCCATATTAATGAACTTTTAGTCTACAGATAGCCTCACAATAAAATCTTCCCTGTGTACTAGTAGAAGTATCTCACCACTTACCCAAATAACTCTCTAAATTACAAAACTTTTTTTGTCAGCTGCCATACAAGTCCTAAGGACAGCTCAGAAAAGCACTTTTTAAGACATGCCACATCTGTGACATAACTATGAGATGACATGACTTTTGTGGCTTTTTTCCAGCAGTCATTTCCTAATCAAAGCCCAGAAGCTGTTGAGCTAATGAAAATGTCACCTGCAATTTGATGGCAATAGTTGTGATTGCCTAGGTGTCACCGTGCACACTGCAGTCTTTTCTGAATGACTGCAGAATATCTCATTTTCCTCTTGTAAGTCTGGGGTCATTGATAACCAGAAGAACAATGCAGAGAAACATGAGCTGTGTGGATGGTAGGAAACAGCCCCTTCCAAGCACACGCTGAACCAGTCCCTGAACACATCAGCACACCTCAGAACAAATAAAAGCTGGGTAATGGCTATTCAGTGCCGAATGAGTTACTTGCTAATCATAGACATATAGGTGTCAAACCATTGCCAGAGGCAGGCTTGATGCACACAGTGAATTTGTGAATGATTGATCCAAAATCTAATGCAGTGCCACCAGTACCAATAGTACATGAGGGCTGAACAATGGTTTGTTTAGTTTTTTACTTTTCTTCCCTTCATTATATGGCCACAGTTCACTCTCACATACCTTTTCAGAATTTGCAGGTACCACTTGTAGTTTGATGGGTATTCTCAAGTACGCTACATACCCTCATGCTTCAATTTATTCAAGCATCAATTAGCAGTAAATACTTGCTCACTAGGAGTTGAATATCTAAGTCTCTTACATATATACTTATTTTTTTAATTTATATTCCCCCAAACCACATACAAGTTCATATAAGCAATTCCCTACAAGCAATTCCCTTTCGTCAGTGATAAATGAAACAAAATGTGTTAAATTTTGCTCCTCTGAAGAAAAAAAAAAAAGTCACCCAGATGAACTATAATTCTGTTGAAGATCACAAAAGGTTTACCAGAACATTAGCACTGATGAATCAGCAAGTAACCTCACAAGCCCTTCAGAAGGACTGGATGCAGAAATAATTATTTATTAGGACAGTATCCGACAAGATTGTTGTTTTGATGAATTGGCACACATGGAACTCGGAGATGATGAATTGCACTGACGTTAATTCTATTAAAAGTTGCCTAATATGCACATAATTTGATTTATGAATTTTTCAACATAGAAGAGCACCCTCATCTCATATAAACCAAACCACTCACATTACTAAAACATAGCAATAGTACAGGCACAAGATATTGAATAAAATCTTCCAGTCTATAGCTCGTTACATTCTAAGCAAGTTTAATTATGGAATATGATAATCAATACATGCATCCACATACTTGGGAAGTCAGAATTGACTTGTCTATCAGCAGAGAGAGAATGGTGAATACACCTGGTAGTTCAGCACACTCAGCAATATCTGGCTTAAGTTACTATTTGCTAAGTAGACAAAATAAATGTCTGTGAGGGGGTTCTATCTCAATACACTGAGGTGTCTGAGGTTTTTTTAGCCATGCAGTTCTATGATCTCCGATCTGCAATACTCTTAACAAAGCTAAACACAATGGAATAATTTATAAATACTAAAATGCTGCATGTTTATACATATTTGATTTACATCCCTCTTGTACTAGCACTACAGACAAGCTGACATAAATGTCTCTTCCTATGAATCCACCTCTAAAACCTTGTGCGATACCATTTTTACTACCGCAAAATGAAGAGGGAGAAAAAAGACACTTTATTTTCTAAAGAGAAAAAAATGTTATTTCCCCTTAAGGGTAACCCTGGCCATGAACAAATGGAGAACACAACTTACCTCAGAACAAGCTGCAAATCAGCTGGGGAAATGTAGAACTTCCAAGATGAGCCAAACATCACAGATGTCAGTATATTTGCTCTTGAGGACTCATCAGAAGCTAGAGCAAAAAGCTTTAAAACATACGCTACTAACACACACAGGCAGGAATAGTATTATTTCAGCCAAATACACTAGCAAAGATATATCATGCAGAAAACACGTGCATGTATGCACGTATGTTTGTATGCAGTCTTTTTCCTGCCTTGTGCAGGTTGTCTTCAGCAGAAGATGACCTACCTTCTGAGAATATTTGCGAGTGTTATGACATGGACATAAAACCATACAGATTTTAAGTAAATTTGGGGCACGTATAAAAATTGTCCTTTACATTTAGGCAACATTTTGAGACATATTCTTTTGCCTCCTTTAATTTTCTTTACAACTGTGAGACAACAGGGTAGAGATGCTACTTGGAAACCCCTCCTGACTAGGGAAATTTCCAGTAACTATAGAGTAGTGAGCATCAATGAAGTTATACTGCCAGTTCTCTAAAGCCATGTTCCTCTAGCACTGCTGTGACAACAGCTCAGCAGGTTTCACTTGCCAGCCAGGGGAAGTCCTACAATGATACAGGCAAAACTTCAAACACAGCCAAAGCAAGCACATGAGGACACCAGGGAGGTCACAGCCATGCTAAAGCAAATCAATGGCTCAATCAGAAGTCTAGAGAAGAGTAACATAAAAAATTCTTAGAGAACTAGTTACATTTTTTTCCAAAGGTCAAGAAGGATTTGATTGAGCAGAAAAAGTTAGAGTTGTTTTTGTGCTGTCTGGCCTCCTTTGTCCGTCCATAGGTGTTAATGGGTAACAGTTTTTCCAACTGGATAGTCTAGTGGCTTCCTGTTTCTGTCCAAACTCTAAAAATTATGCAGAAAATTCACTATTCTCTGCCTCCCTGGCAATTCATCAACTTTAATTATAACTGTACTGGAAAAACAGCATTCTTTATGGAACTTTTTAAAGCCTGACTTGTTCTGCTGCCACTATAAGAAAACTAAATAGCTGAGCAATTTAATTTAATTTCTCCGATACTGCCTTGTGTTTTCTAAACAAGAACCATAGCTCTTCTAAGTTTGAAACATCTGAAATATTGATTACAGTACACTTTTTTTGGAGAGTAAAATGGATTAAATGGGTTATTTTTGTCATTCAACAAAAGCCATAATGAGGCATGGGTGACTAGAACGTGCTGTCTATACATTTTGTCTGTCCTATTAAAACTGAAGTAAAATAGAACATTTTGGGAAGAGTAAGCATGGGGTTATATATTTCCACTGGCAAAAGGAAGGTTGCTTGCCCACAGAGAAGCTGTGCTCATAGCTGTGAACTACCCTAATATTTTGACTGGTAGTAAGGGCTTGATAAAGAGAAGGTGATTCTCTGAGTCATGGTGTCCTGTGGATTTTCCTGTTTCAAGGCGGGTTTATTAGATGCCTGAGGACTTTTTTTTATTTTATTTTTGTCTGATCAAAGCCTTTTTTTGCATACAGTCAACATTTTTATTCTCCTATGTAGATTAAAGGGGAGTTTTCAGCCCTTTCCACACTGGAATCTTTAATAAACTCTCTTCTTAATTTTTCTTGGCATGAGGAAAGGAGAGAAAAAAAGAGAGCGGTAGTGAAACACAGGCAGTGTGAGTAGAAGTTAGTTTTGGTTTAATTCTCTTAGAGTAGTACAGTAAAAGACAGGAAAGAAACAACATAATGCCCCTATTTGTTGGGAATCTGTAGCTCTAGTGCTCCCCTTTTGGTACTTGGGGAAGGCCTATATTTCAACTCAGACAGTGTCAGAGGGATTGACCTAACACAGATCAGGCAAGAATGAGCTGTCTTTAAGAAATTTGTGCACCTTCACCTCTCAGGTCTATCACCTCTGCCCAGGCCAGCTTCTATCCACTTTTACTGATATGACATCAAATATATCAGCCAGATGAAAAAATGTTCAGCATGAAAGAGCAGTTCATGTAGTAAATTATCGTAAACTTGTTCAGAAGGTTGCATTCCCAGAGATCAATCAAAGTCAGGCAGTCACGAGAGTTAATGCATCTCAAACCGGTTGAACAAAACCAGAAAAATGACATACTGGACTGAAAGGCTTCTGACAGAGGATGGGTACAAAATCAGAGAATGAGTCAGCCAGCCACACATAGTCCTGAGAAGACCTGAGAAGAGGGAATAAGAGGATAATTACTTTACTAGCTGAGGGAATTTTCCTCAAAAAACTTTTGTTCCTAAACAGGCAACTTTAGCATTCATTAGACCAAGAAGAGAAACTAATGTCATTTTATTTTCCCTTTATGGTTCCCACAAGTGTCTTAACAAACCTTAAGAACAACATGAAGTCAAAGAGACATAATTGGGTCTGTTTAACCTGGCCATTCACACTACCTGTCCTGCCTGGGTCAATATCTTTTCTTGTTTACTTAAAATTATTTGCATTTGCCAACTTGTAAAAATGCCTGTTTTTCATGGTAAGAATTAGTGTTGCACCTCAAGAACTCTCACTTTGGCTTTTGTCAGTATGAAGGACTACTTTCACTAATAAAAGTGGCATATTTTTATCCATGGTAAAAATGCAATGGACTTCAACTTGCAACAAAACCTTTAGGACTTTAATTTTGAAGGAACAAATGCTTACAAACAAACTCTACGCTCTTTCAGCTAACATTCCGGGAAGCCTAAATGAGCGTATAGTGAAACATTTTGTCAATACTCAGTTTCCCATATTAATTGTATTCCAGTGGAGAAACCTACCAAGAAGTACAGAAATCAATCATATTTGCCTACAAGATGCACAAATAATGATGACAGATAAAATTCTCTGCAATGTATCAAGTTGTCTAAAGAATTACAGAAACTGCCACAACAAAAGAGCAATCAAAGCAACTGTTTCTCATATGATTTGAATGGAAAGCAAGCAAGTTTGAAATTTTAGCAATTTAATAAACAAACTAAAGCATAATCAGAAAGAGCCTGTCATCTACTTTCTGTGCAACATTAATGGCAAAGGACCATCTAGTTAGTCTTTCTGACATGGTACCCTATAAAAAGCTCTAGAGATAAGGAGACCCTTGCTAACAGCGTTGGTCCTCCTGATCTTGATTTTTTCAAGGCTTTCCCATTTTCAGGTGTGAATTAATTCTGGATGTGGTTGGGCAGCAGATGGGATGCTACTGAAATGGTCTAATATATCCCATAATTAAATGTCTAAATTGCCTCAGCTACTTTAGTGTTCTTTCCCATCTCCTCCAGAGATAAGTGCATGTAGAAACTTTCATCAATACAATTTATCCCATCAAATTTTACACAGAGGAAAAGACTCACAGCTTAGAGAAGGCTGACAAGGCATATTCTCTTCCTCTTAAAAAAAGATAGATATTTATATTTATATATGCACACATATATGGAGAGAGACTTCTCATAATCATTGCAGCAAATTATAAATGATGCATGAAATGAAAAATTCCCATTGAGTGCACCGAGAAGTGTATAGACAGTGCCACCATGGAATCAATGTTTGCCATGTTATTCACTTACTGAGAGCCAGACTCAAAAGTCAAAAGAAAAAGACTCTGCCATTATACATTTCAACCTGCAGAGTGTTTGTGCATTTGCCATTTTTTTTCCAAACCAGTTCAAAATAAGTATATTGCAGATTTTCAATCAAATTAGGATCTCCACACTTCCAATTACTAGAATCTAAAGTAACTTTAAAAACTGTATATAGCAATGTGTAAAAGGAGTCATAAGTTCTAAAGTAACAAGAAAAAATAATCATTAAAAAGCAGACTAGTAAACTGTAGTTGCCTGTTTCTGTGTTAGAAAGAGGCAGAGATGGTCAGTGATTTTAAATTATTATAATGGTATCTCAAGGATCAGTGAATTGCTAAATTGGGTTTTGCTTCTGCAATTAAAAAAATCAAGGCTTAGTTTACTCTGCATAATTATTTGCAATCAAATTAGCTATATTTATTAATTTGATTTTTGCCATCATAGCTATTCTGAGCAAAAACTTAATTTTAAGGAATTTAACAGATTTAACTTTGTGACCATCAAAGCTAAGCAGGTATTTAAGCATTTTCATTCTAGTCTCTGTGGAGGAACAATTTCTCATTTTACTGCTAACACCACAGCTACAGTATTCTTTGTGTGAGTAAGAGACTTAAAGAAGAAACTGCTTATTATGTAAGCTGTTAACAGTGTCTCAAGATTTGGGAAAAGGTAAATCATCCACAGAATAGCTAAAAGACAGGCCCAAGGTACTAGTGAAAAAGGAGAGATTTTGGAGTATAAAGCCAGATACCATTGATGATCTGATCTTCTGTAAATCATCTGGATTTTATGCTTGTGCAAACTGAATGTGTGTGAAGGGGCGCACACAACACATGCCACCAGCTGGAGACAAGACACTGCTGTGTATCTTGCTGTACGCAAAAAAGTTGTTCAAATTTTCTAAAGGACAAGTATCCATTCAGGATCTTAATCCAGTTTAGAGAACACAAAGCTCAAAAATGTAAAATATTTTGCCTGAGAACTGGGGGAAGCAACGCAAACATCCTCCAGATATCACCACTGTATATGCCTCAGAGCTAAAATGCTGTAATTTCACCGATTTGTCTCCTCCTCTGGAGGCAAACACGTATCTGCAACTTTAATTCAGGCACAGGTGCAGTTCTAGATACTTATGCTTCTAATTAAACAGTATTGAGTTGCAGGTGTAAATTTGTCAAAAGCTGATTCACATTTTAGTTGGGCTTCATTACTGGGTGCAATTTTACTCTTGGTAAAATGTCAGTCTTAAATTTGTTCTCTCTATGCAAAAGTAAATCCAAAGCATATCTCATTCTGTTATATGCTATGGCAGCATAATCCTAAGTATAAAAATAGGGGATAAATTACTTTTGAAAGGTATAACAGGCTGATATTAAACAGAACCAAGAAATAGACAAAATGAAAATCTGACCACAATCAGCTCTTTTCAGCATTTCATTCAGATCTGCTTTTAAGTGAATTATTAAAGAACTATGATGCAAAATGGTGTTTAAGAATTTGTATGATGGGGCAGAGGGTAATATGTGTATCACAATACCTCTTTGGAACACAGCCCAGGATAGCACCTGCCTTCATCTCATTATGTACATTGTATTTTCTCAGATCTGTCTTTTTTTTCTTGCTAACCAACAGAGACATCTGAAACCCCACAAGCTTCAGATCTAAGCTGTGGCTTGAACCAGTGGATTTACAATCATAATACGCTATTTGCAAAACCTCTGACACGTATTTAATCACCCTATCCAGATGAAAAACAATTTCTAAAAGGGAAATATTCTGGGAGCCCCATTTTAAGTTCTTCTCAAGCTCTCACATACTACTTAGGGATTTTTTATGTTAAGTCAGCTTTGTATTTTTCCCTCCTCTGATCTCTATCTTGGACAGCCTCCACTACCTGCCATTCAACCATAAAACACTTCAAATTACGCTTTATCCACATACTTAAAGGAGGACTGCTCATGGATCCGTCTTCCCTTTTTAAATTGCACAGGAGAATTTTTTTAATCACATAGTAGTAAGATTTGCCTAATTCTACTAAGTGAAAACTTGAAATGGTGGTGTCTGTAGTAAGGAATTCTGTAGTTTCTAAGTAAACAGCCTCAGCACTTGAACAGTCCTTTGAAAACCACATACAACTGAAACACCAATGCAGCAGATTCACAGTTTCAACCAATGAATTTGACTTCCCTCCCAGTAATCCCTTTGGCAAGCAATAGGGATTCATGTACATAACTGAGCAAGAGGCAACCCAATAAGGCAAACTGTTTATTTGTCATAGCCATAAATATC
>JAOQGH010000062.1:6029570-6131025 GCA_025769975.1 Gallinago jamesoni | reverse complement strand
CCAATCAAGTCTGTCCTTTTGCTCAAGTGGTAGAACACATGCTTTCAGGTCCATAAATTCAAGGCTTAAGGAATAGCTTGGCTGTGTGCAATTAAGCATATGCTCAAGTGTCCTGCTAGGTTAGAGGCTCTGTGTTCAATGCAGGTGGTCCACAAAGTCTCTCGGTGCATATACATACACTGTCAAGCATTCCTATGGAGGAGTAATAAACTTCCACGAACATGAGGAAATCTTTTTTTTTTCCTCTGTCTTGCTCGGCAAAAGGATACGAATTAAGACCTGAGAGCTAACTATTTTAGAGACAACCGTCTCACAGAAAAATTATTATATAGTAGCAAAACTGTGATCTAAGAAAGGAGGCTCTAAAAGGAAGGAAGACAAACTAGAGCACACCCATGGTTAATTCAGTCTGCCTCTTTGATTTCCATACTTCTTTCACTCTCCTCAGTACCTTCTTCATTCTTCACAAAATTTATATGGGAGCCATGCAGAAATGCTGTGGTAATTATACATAAGTTTTAGTCTGGAATACCACAGTAAGCACGGCAGCAACATATTTAGGGTAGAGAGCAAAGACCAAATGCCAATGATATAAAACTGTATGTCCTAATATCAATACCTGGAGTTTCACATGCTTGACTTTTAAAATTGAAACTTTTACATCTAGGCAGATGCTTATTAGTACAGTTTGGATGAATAATGTAAAGTATTTATTTTCCTATAAAGGCTGATTTAGTGAAATTTAACATTATTCCATGCTGAGTCAGAGAGACAAGCAAATATTATTGACACTGAATTAAAAGATTCCATCCCATTTGTAACATAGTCTATTCCACTCTGATCCTCAAGTCCTTGAAATGCATATGGCAGGCAATGAGATGATAAATAGGGGAAATAAAGGCTATCCCTGGTCTAAGATAAGGTTAAGCCATAAGCCACAGTCCCGCAGCAGGCTGACTGCAAGTCCTTTCACTTTAGCACTAGGAAGAGGAGATTGTTTGGAAGTCATTCAATTTTTCATTGCTGCAATAAACTCACAGCAGAATTTGACATGTCAGTTGCAAACATGTCTTCATGTTCCTCATTTCCTTCATATTCATCTTTTTAAGACATTTTGTTTTCTTTTATGCCTTCCTCAAAACCTCTCTCCAAGTCTTCTGATTTCACTATGATGCTTTTCTACTTATGAAAAATTTCTTTGCTTTGCTGAGAAGGACCCACATGTCTGGGAAAAAATAACAAGCTAAACATAACATTGAAACAAATAAAAAATCCATTTTTAGGTAAACAGTATAATAAAAAAAAAAAAGAGGGGGAGGCCTATTCCAGACTCCTGGTGGAGTTGAACACTTGACTGTTGCTTTTCAGATTAAAAATATTTACAGGCAGAATATAAATTCAATTTGACAATATCCGTCTAAAAATTTGGCTCTCACAACTGAAAATTATTTTCATAGGTACTATTTATACTACTTTGTAAATGTTATTCCTGGCAAAAGTAGAAGCCAAATTTGTTTTATCTGATTGCTTTACAAAAAAAAAAAACAAAACTGGAAGTTCACTTTTTCTTAATAGCTAGAAGATTCACATACTTCGTATTAAGGACTTTGAAATAAGATATGACATTCTGCCTTTATTGGTCAGTTTTCATTGATTAAAGTAAAGCAAAGTAGAACCAACTCTCCGTTAGCAAAAGCAAGATCCCTGTTAAAGGCAGCATCATTACAAACCATGCCAGTAAATTAAACAAGTGAAATTCTCCTAAATAATTCATACACACATCTCATTGACATCAAAAGCCTTCTCTCAAAGAGCATCACAGCAAAGTGTAACCGCTTGATTAATCTGGAAAAATATTAACTGTACACAAAGAATACAGTTAGCAGGAAAAGAGGGCAACAGAGGAGACAAAAAATGGCTAATATTATAGGGAGTGCAGTAGCACTTCAGTTTAGTTAAGTCAAGTCAACTTGAAGATCAGGAAAGCAAAAGACATTGACAAAAAAAAGGAAAACACATACAAAAAAGACATGCGATGGAAATAAATAACTAGCACGCTCTGAATGTGTTTGTTATCAGTGAAATATATCAACGTAAACAGCAAGGATTTGCATCAATCTTAGTGCTGGTGCTGAAGATTGAAGTTCAGGAGCTGTTGGTCTGAACAGAAAAAGAAGCCGTCCACTACAAGGCTGATGACGTGAATACTACGGACAGGGTGATTTCTGACCAGCTTACCCAGTCCAGCAGCCTAGGCAATTCTTACACTGCATGGCAGGATTTTAACCTATATAGTTGTGCTTTCTCAACTAGCTAAAAACGTAAGACCTCTGAGATAACCTGTTTCTTGTTGGATTTCTGAGAAATTAAACTAATCTCCCTGTTAAGCTTCCTTAAACAGTTTTACAAAGGACATAATTAATTGGGCCATGGATCTTTATATTACATGTTTTAACCTTTTCTCCAGACAAATGTATACCATTCATATGACTTCCGTGGAGGTCTTATTAATTCTAAAAAATTCAGAGAGCAGAAAATTAAAAAACTGTCATTCACTGAAACACAAAATGTAAGAAAGAAAATATGTAAGGACCATGACACCAGCAACAGTCAAAAACACAAATGGTGCTAATGATGCCAACTGGTTCACTGGGAAGCTGTTAGCTCCCTCTCAGTTCTTGCTCTGCAGTAAAGTAAAATTTTCAACCATTCTTAGTGAATTTATTGCCACATCACATATTAAATTTAAAAGGTTGGAGCTGACTATAAATAAGGGAGTCAAGTTCAATCTCTTCACCTCCCAAACACTGTCAAAAGGTCCCTATATAATTTTTACAACAGGAAGACTTTCCATGAGCAGGCTGCACAGGTTGCACTGATCAAGTAACAGTCTGAACCAGCTCAGATTGAGATCAAATTTAAATTTGTAACCACAAAGACAGGACGTATTGGTGACAGCATTTATTTTCTTAGTCAGTAGTCACTATTATCTCTATGATCTTTTTTATGCAACTTAAATCAATTTTATTGTCTGTACTTCCCTGGTATTAGCTGTATGTACTCTTTTAGCTCTAGAATTTAAAGGAATGAATTTTTAACTCATTATATAGAACAGCTGCTAAAGTCACATAAATGACCTTGAAAACCTTAGCTGGGGTTATGGGAGAATTCACAGGTATAGACATGAAACAGAAGGAAGGAAGGAAGGAAGTCCTCCAAGGAACTAATTCCACAGCAAGGAGAAGGCCACAGAGTAACAGTACTGAGAGTTCTCCTGTGCATAAAATGGCCCAGAAAGACTCTATAAGAAATGGGAGTCTGGTCTAAATTCTGGTCAGGGCCTTTCTCCAGACTGGAAGGGGCAGGCACTAGAAGGCACAAAGATGTGCTAGAGCTGCTGTTGAACACAACAGGTTTTGTACAAGTGCAGCACTGAACTTTACACCTGGACTCCACCAATGCATTTCAAGCTACATGCCAGAGCACTGGTAACAGTGTAAGAAAACCAGATTTGGCTTATGATAAATAAGAATAAGTGGAACAAAACAATTAGGATCATCCAGCTCTTCTAATCTGGTTTTAAAATACTGAGTCTTCACATTTCCTCTCATTAGTTATGCCTTGAATAATGTCCCAATATAAAAGATCACACGCTACGTGGTAGAAATAACCACTTAATTCATCCATTTTTCCTCACAAAGTCTGAAAGATTCTATCAGATACCTCAATAACATGGATGCAATAACACTGCCATCTCTCTCTCTCTCTCTGCTTCTCATTTTCTGTTTTTAGGACATCGGTTCAGATCCACATAGAGGGATGTCACAGTTTAACGCCAGCCAGCAACTCGGCCCCATAAAGCCACTCACTCACTCTCCCCCAAGTGGAACGGGGGAGAGAGTCAGAAGAGTTAAGTGAGGAAACTCATGGGTTGAGACACATAGAGTTTAATAGGTAAAGCAAAAGCCATGCACACTAGCAAAGCAAAACAAGGAGTTCACTCCCTCCTTCCCACTGTCAGGTAGGTGTTCAGCCATTCCCTGCAGAACAAGGCTCCATCATACAAAACAGTTACTTAGGAAAACAAACTCGATCACTCCAAACACCCTCAGCTTTATACTGCTGAGCATGACATCATATGGGCTGGAATAACCCTTCGGTCAGTTGGGGTTAGCTGTCCCAGCTGTGTCCCCTCCCAACTTGTGCTCGCCCAGCTTGCTCACTGGTAGGGTGAGGAAGAGAAAAGGCCTTGACTCTATGTGAGCACTGCTCAGCAGTAACAAGAACATCTCTGCATTATCAACACTGTTTTCAGTGCAAATCCAAAACACAGCCCCATACTGGCTACCGTGAAGAAAATTAACTCTGTCCCAGCCAAAACCAGCACAGCAGAACACTGTCCCAATACACAAATTTCCTGAAAACAATTCCAATCAGTTGATGCAAAATGATTCTCAGAATGTGAATTACCAATTTTATAGTATCTTTCCTATAATAACCTTAATAACATGCCTCATTCTCTTCAGACCTTTGCTTAAAAGAAATGGCACTGATGGAATGCTCTTTTTTACTGTTTTTCGTGTTTTGTTCATTACAATAGTCTTTAATCTTCAAACAACAGCATTAGCCAAGACATAAACTTTTACTTAAATAGGTACTTAGGGGTAAGTAAACCTTCCCCTCTAATAATTTTCTGATATTTACTCTCCATTTTCCCACCATTAATCTATTCTATTTGCTCCACTGCAGAACTCCACCATATATTAATTTCTTTGTAATCTGAGTGAAAATAAAACTTGAGTTCAGTACAAGTGCCTTGGCCAGCCAGTTTTGAGGAAACAAAAACTAAATAGGAGGCAGTGTTTCATCTACTGCTCGGAAGCAGTAGATCAAATGTTGGGAGAGTCTACAGTAATCTAATATAAGAAACAACTGTTTACAAAATGCAAGTATGTTGCACCCCTGCACACTCATCATCCCACCTCACTGCAGGCTCTACTGATGGAACTGAGAGTGAGCTGAGACCCCCTGCTATGAAGAGCAGAATAGTTGCGTTTTTCACGGCAAGCGTTCAGTAAGCAGAAATTCCAAGAACCAAATAATTCTAGTAGAGTCACTGGCTGTAGACTATCCGGACCTTAGACATCAACATTAAGAACGGGCAAGCAACAAAGAGGTTGCTCTTCAGAGGCTGAGGATTTCCAACGTCTTCCACGTCTTTACTATAGTAGGTTATTCAGTCTTCTATTTCCAAATAATTGTTCTGAGGAACAAGTTTGTCAAGGACAGTAGTAAGCAGTGATGAGTGTAACCCAAACTGATATACTTTGTATCTTTAGGAAGGAGCAGAACTTTCTTTATGTGACAAAATTCATAGCTATATGAGCAAGCTCTTCCTCATAAACTACATCAAAGTCGCCTAAGCCACCTTTTTCAAATCTTCACATTTAACCCAGTCCAATCCAGGGCCTATAACCTTATTTTTCCATACTTGAATACAACTGCATGATTTTCAAAGGACTGGAGATCTAAAAATTCCACTCAAGTTTCAGGGAGTGTCGAATGCTCCATAGCCTTAGAAAATCTAGGCCATGAAGCATTTGAGCATTGATAAAAAAATGTTATACTAATTATATCAATCAATGCTCCAATACTTATTGACTTTGCAACTTGAGGCACCCAGTTTTGAACATACTGATCTGACAGGGTTTGTGCCACCTCAGCAGATTGCAATGTACAGCCAATTTCTAGCACTTCTGTTTATTTAGAGTGAAATTTTCAAGGGTTTATTTACTCCCAAGGAGAAGGAAGGACCCACAATGGAAACAGAATTTGCAATATTTAAACATTGTTATAATCCCTCTGGATCTGTTAAATTTATATATGCTATTGGCTAAATGAAAACACAAAGCTTTAGAAGCATCAGTAAAACCAAGAAGGATCAGTTTCTCATTTACAACGTAACACAAGCCTGGCAATATAAAGCTAAATAGATGCATATTAATATTCTGTCTCAGCTGTTTGATTAGAGACCTGCCGAGGTAGTTGATTTTGGCACCCACACAGCAAGAGGCTGACTGTTAAGCCTGCTCTGCAAAAACATTTGATGAGACAAATGAAAGAGGCTTCAGTTGCAACAACAAAAATCACAGAGTTTATAAAGTGTTTAAGCAAGACCCTGCTCAAGTTCAGCATCACTGATAATACTGAGGAAAAAAGATTGCACTGCCTTCTAATGAGAAAAAGTAATAATACATTATTTTAAAAAATCGTAAAGAATGTTTACCAAACTTTGAGTTAACATAAAGTGAACTTAATGAGGCAGCAAATATGTGCTCAAGTGATCGCTATGCAGCTAAGTTTCTTAAAAATAACATAGACTCGAATCTGAAATGTAAGTGCTTTGAATGGAATGCTATTGCCCATCTAAAACAACTTCATTACCTTCCTTAGGTGTGAGCTATTTGATGGAAAGGCACTTAAAGGGTATGAATAAATATGCCAAACAAATTTAATATTCATTTTTCTGACTTTATGCTTACATGAGTCAAAGTGCACATAATGTAAGGCAAAGCACTCTATAGAAATGGAATGGAAAGAAAAGTAAGCAACTTCCATCATGAAATTAAATAATGGAGAGTGCAATACAGTAATGACACCTCCCCACAGCAAATGACCTGTAAAATTGCCTGTAAGGCTAATTTAAAAGTAAATTTTTGGCTGTTAGTAATAACTGTTCATGTAAAAGTGAATAAGCAAAAACACATAGGTCCTTAGGTCATGATCCTTCTTAGATCCAATTATTTCAGAGCCACAAAGTAAATAGTTGTCAAAATTGTTGCTGGTGTTTTGACTGTCCAATCCCATTGGTTAGCAAACAAATTTGAATTAACCTATTAAATCAGGAATGATGAAATGCAGCTTTGGCACTTCTGTACTCTGCCCACGTATTAGGAGGCATTTAGAATTTCCTTTAACTAAATCTTTTCATGTGGCTGTTTTCTTTAGTCACATGCATTTGCTCATAACTCACCTCCCAACATAATGCACTGCTGAAGAAATGATGCCCAGCAAGTATCGTTATGGACATCACTGATGTCTTTATTGCTTGGCTTTCATATCATAAAAACAGTTAACTCCCAAACAAGAAATCTTCTGATATCTTAGAATGTTTTTGCTAGTGCCATTATCTCAAAAATATCAGACGTACATTTCTGCACATTTCAAAGGTCTAAAAAAGTCCTTATAAACCTTATTAAAAACCCACCAGTGTTGAGAGTATCAGGGATTGCTCTGAAACCATAAAGAGACAGGGTTTGTTAATGGAAGCCTTTGTATATGTAACACACATGCAAGAAAATTGCCTATTGAGAGAATTGCTCTTAGTGTCTCCTCATTGCACTGTTACAGCCATTGGCTTGTTCTCACCAAATGTGACATTAGATTTCCCCATGTTTCAATACGAGAGTGAGAAGCGAAATTTAATGATGGAACAGAACAACCACAGATGCAGCATGTTTCCTTTCAGTCGTTTTGTGCAAGTTATGAGAAAGAGTAGTTCACTCTTTCACAGCCATCACCTTTCTCTAAGGAATCCTATAAAAAACTATTAGAGTTGGGCCACAGTAGCAACACATATGCTGTCTATGGGATGGCTGTGAGGCCGTGCCAGAGGCCAGATTCAGAGGTGACCTGACTCTTGACATGGTGCATCATGTCCAGGAGCAGTTCTAGGCCAGCTGACATACACAGAGGGAAAACTTTGCATGTGGTGACATCCTGTACTTGTGGGCATCCGTATCTGTGGTGCAGACAGGAAGCATGCAGCACTTGGAATGTGGATTAACGACCTGCAGGGACCCCTCTTCTCTTGCTTCGATATCAGGGGATGTCATGCTGCGCTGTTGTAGCCTCAGGAACATCCAAGCAAACATGAGGTCTCAGAAATATTACTGCCTCTGCTGTAGCCTCTAGAAAAAGCAGACTAGTTCAAACTCTGCATTCATGTTGCCCGAGTAGCGGGCACAGGACACGAGAAGCAGTCAGGTATGCTCACAGGCCCAGAGCTCTGTTAGTATTCCTAAACACACATCTTCCCACTAAAGCAGAAAGAGACGGGTGCTTTAATCTTTTCTTCCCTAAAGACTCTGAAGCAGAATCTCTTGAAAAACATTTGTCTTGAACATTCTTTTACTGCACTTCATTTTTTATAAAACAAGTTACTGTTGACTTGCTAAACTAGATGGGAGCTTGGAGCACAATGGTTTATTACACTAATCCAGCTCCTCCACATCCTCAGTCCTCTAGCTAAAAATATACAAATAGTTTTGAAGTGCTGGGTATGCCTGTACAGCTAAAACTCTTTTGCTGAAGCAAGGAAAACTACACAGTCCTTTTTGTCTTGCCTCTAAAATATCTGAAACATCACATCGGACATGAAGGACAAGCAGCCAGCAACTCTTCAGTTTTGAAAATCACTCGCCTTGACATCATAAACTGTGCTTGAGCTGGAAGGGAATAAACCTTGCCTTATCAGAAGCACAAATGTTACCTGAGGACAAATGTGTTCAAGTAGATACTCATTAAAAAAAAAAAAAAAACAAAGCAGCTGACAACATCACATCTTTAATAGAAATACTAAGGGACGCAACTTGGGATATCTGTTGGGTTTTCATGGAATTTTTAAATAAATCTTGCTCTTACATTCTTAGATGCAGAAGTATAAACAGCTTGGCAAAAAACAAAACAACAAAAAAAAAAAAAACAAAAAACCAATTACTTTTAAAAACCATTACTCTAAGCAACCCGATGTAAAACAAGTAACGAAAGCATTTGAACATATGCCAAGTAGGGGAAATGATTTTTCAAGTGTAATCTACGTGGAAGCAGCATTCACAGAAACATGTAGCCCACTCTTGCAATTTCAGTCTCCCTGAAATGGATTATGGGGTGTAATGCAAATAAATACTGTTGAAAATATATATGTACTGCACAGCCTTGCAAAAATTGGATGATTTACTGATGAAAGATAATAATCTATCAAGTAAGTGCTTTTTAAAATATGGTCACATGTGTATCTAGACACACATGAGTACATGTACACAATTATATTCAATGTTATAGGCAACATCATTACCTTGAGGTATCTGTGGTAATTATGTGTACAATGAAATGTGGGGGGAAACATCTGTGATGATCAAAACCAGTAAAAATTGTCATTTTCATATTGTATAAATTATTTGCAAAGCATCCATATCATCTCTACTTGATATATTTTTTCTTGCTCTGCACTGGCTTTGTAATAACAATAACTGTCTTGATAAATTACTCAGCACATTATTCAATTTCAAGTAGCCACATTTGTTTTCAAGTTTCCAGCAAAATTATGACAATAGAAATAGATTATTGTAATTGCTTCTCCAAGCAAGGACTACAGGTGGTTTGTTTTCTTCATGACTAATAACTCCTGTTTTCCTCTTCATTCAGTCACTGAGATGTTCAGATTGTTGTTGGGGGGAGGTGGTGATGTGGACTTTATAGTGTCAAGAAAAAATAGAAGAATGTTTGAGCCTTAAGAATATCTTATCATTACACGTACACATGATGATGATGAGAGACAGGGATCACTAAAGCTATTGTAATTTCTGTCAAGAGCATCTTTCATAAAGAAGAAAAAAAATTTGAACATGAACAGATTTTTCTTTTCCTTATCACAATACTGCACCGACATTATTTAAAAGAGATATACAAACATTAATGTCCAAACAACTATGCTCCTTAATTTTACTTCCTTTTCATTTGTATTCACAAATATAATTGTTATTCTAAACTGACCAATACTGTTGTCACACCTGTGACAATAAATTTTTGGTGAACCATGGGGACTAAAAAGTCTGCCTGTGTTTTGTTGTTCCTACTTTGCTTCATATTCAACCTAGTTTAAGTGATTTCATTTGAACAAGAGCCCAATGACACATTATACCAGAGATTTAAAACGTAAGGATTGTAAGACGTCAGATGTACATATTTAATATATCACAAACAATAGTTAGAGGAAAAAGCTAAGGCATTTGATAGATCTCGTGGTAAACCATAAATAGACAGAAGTAAAGTTATTAATCATAACTCTTAGAAAAATCAGGCTCAGTGTACCAAGACTAGCACCATGAGCCAGTTTATGATGAATTACTGGTTCAGAAACTTTTATTAAAAATGGCCAGGTTAGTGCAGAAAATTAGTAAGAATGAGTAATATGTTTTCCCTTCAAGTTCTGTAGGCTTCTTTCCCAACTTAGTTCACATTTACCTTAAAGGAAATTTCTCTTAATAACTATCAGGAGAGATTCTCCACCATGAAGAAGAAATCGCACAATTTGCCTACCTCTTACTCTAAGAGTTGTGAGAAAGTCTACCATAAAGAAGACCCTGGTTTAGGTTAGTTTTCTGAAGAAACTTCTGTGCTTAACTGCACACATAAAAACCTCCCTAGCAACTCGAGAAGAAATAAGTATGCCAGGAGCGTGGCCAGACTACGTTCCCTTACTGCTTAATGGTCCCTCAAAGATGCTGACAGCCTGTCCAAGAGGGAGCAGCCTTTAAGACTGGAATTCATTCCATGGAAGCCTGGCCCAGAAACAGAGGAATGCAAAGGTGCCTTAGAGCTGCCTTCATAGACATCAGGTTGTGTCAAATGCCCTCAGCTGGAGCTGGGCATGAGACATTTAATATTTGACACAGTAAATGTTTTTCAATGCAGTCTCCCTCCAACAGAGAATTTCTTGAATTGAGGGATGCTATCTCTGAGTTCCTCCTTTAATAAAAAGGATCATAGGCTTTTTGCGCTCTCTGCCTTCCTAAGAGCTAGAAATTTAAAGCTCCAGCTCTTTGCACAGGTATTTGTTGAAGTTTGATCCCAGCACAGCTGATGGAAAGAGATGCTGCAGTGCAGGCAGCACAGCTAATAAATCGGAGTGGCATTTTAAATCCTCTGCCGCAGCAGGGCTCCTCATATATGCATCCTCCACTGTATATCTGCTCTCTTTCACCTTTGCTTCCTTACAGTAATAAGAATAAATGAATGCACTGTGAGAATGCCTGAAGGTACTGTACATTACCATCCCCTTTTTGGACTCTGCAGTAAAAATTATTCATATACCAAATTGTTTCACTTCTTATGCCTTTATTTCAAGCCTAAGGCTTGCAGCATTCTAGCCTAGTTTGGTCTCCCTAATACATCTAATGTAATATTTACAGCAACTATACCAAACCAAAGGCTGTATTTTCCCAGGGACCCTCACTTCTTTCTGTTCTGCCTCCTGTCTGCTTCAAGCAAGATGGTCTCAGTGAGAAGCCAGATGATATGCTAATAACATTTTTTGTCAAGGTTTTAAATTTACAAGTACTCGCTGTGTTGGTTTACTGAGTGTGGATATGATTTAGAATAAAAATAATCAAGCTTTAATTTCATTTTAATATGAAATTTTGTGTGATTTCATAAAAGGGCTGAAGCAGAACAGAGGCTATGTGAATGCCAATTCAGAAGTTTTATATATATATATAAGTTATAAAACTTACAAATGGACTCTCCATCTCCTGGGATTTCTGAACTTCTTTTTGCTTAAGGAGCCTATTGAAAGTCTTAAAGCACATCTTTTCAGTCTGTTTGCAACGATCACCATAGATCTTCTGGCTTATGAGAAATTACCATTTGTTTAGCCTTGTATGTGTTGGAGACTGATAAAAAGTTAATAAAATGCTGCAGTATCTGAGACCAGGACCATAACCTCAGTAGGAGGGGATTTCTACCATACAGGGTGTCTGATCTGAAGTTGTTGTTGTGTCCTTTAATAGCATTAATGCCTACATACAATGAGCCATCAGGGAACTAGAGATCTGAGAGTAAATTTCATCCTTTATACACATTCCAGTAAGACTAATTTACATCTAGAATGATCTGGGTGCAATTTGTATTTCATGAAAAATGCTTCTCCTAAATAGAAAGCAAAGCATTAGCTACTATGATTTTGTGATGCACATAATTATACCAAGCATTATATTTAAATCATGACTATTATAATAATACATACTTTTTGTTACAAGGGATTCTTTCACATCAGCAATACTGAATACAAACCTTTAATTCACAGCTCTTTACACTTGCTAGATAAGTGACAGAAACCACAAATACTATAAATAGTATTTTTAACTAAAGTCTCCCTTGATTATTTTTTGGGGTGAAATATGTTTACATTGCACGGTTTAGGTGAAATAGATACTATGTCTTTTCCCATTTGTTATTAAGCCTGGAGTATACAAGTACTCTAGTCTAGTACTCCAGCAGAGTACTAAAAGGCTTAGAGATAACAGAGATCAATGTGGATGCTTGTACATGCATGTACCACCAGAAGGGATATTCTTCTCTTTTGCTATTTCCCTCATGACCATCAGTTGGGTTACCAGCATTCAGTAAATGGAAAATACAAAATTGTTACTCTGATCTCTTATCCAATGTATCTGTGACTGTCAGGTCAACTACTTGAGAGATTTACTCTCAGTCCTTAGAGACAGCAGTCTTCTGTAAATCTACCACATTATTCTACAGGCGCATAGGACTTCCATACTTCTGGATAACCCCAGGAACATCTATTGAATGTGTACATCACTGATGTAATAGGCTTGCACATATTTACAGCTTTTGGGCTTAATTATTACAAAATCATGTATCAAGGGATAAAGCCCATAGAAACTCCAACTGGAAGAATACTCAGCAGCCCATCTGCTTTGGAACACAGGCCACTGACAGCTCTCATGGAATTCTGTTCTTCTCAGGGACTTAGCTCTGGACCCCTACAAAGCCCTCTTCCATCCACAAACACGTACCCCGCCACAACTGACTGCCACCAAGCAGCACAATTGACAGCTCCATCTGAGCAGAGCCTCAAGTTAGACCAAGTCCAAAATGTGGGCTCTGACCTTAAACTCTGAAAAAATAAACAAGTCCAAAGACTGTATAGGACTCTATAAAAAAAAAAAAAAAATGGTTCTAGTCCCTGCTCTTTTATTTAGCTTCAGAGCAATGAAGAGAGGTGATACTTATGTTGCCCTAAAGAGAAACTTGAAACCTCTGTGACAGGTAAAGAAGAAAAGACACAAACCGAGTAACATTATTTAGCTCTCTCTGACTCTCAAAAACTTCTGCAGTAATAGAAGACCAAGGCCATCAGCATCTATTTTCAAAGACAGGGTAGAATTTGCCACATTAATTACCATGCCATATACTTCATAAAGTATTTAAGCACCCTCAGTCAAAGATAGGCAACATTGGGCCTACAGAAACACTAATAAAGAGCAAATTGTGGTTTTTAGGAAACCATAGGAAGTAATTCATGTAGCCTCTTCAGGCATCCTTGAAAATCTGTTAAGTATCTACTTGCATCCTTGGCTTCTCAAATGCCTTTGAAAAACTGGTGCCTAAATCTCCACCCATTTGAGCACAGACAGTCCTTACTTACTGTACAGATGGTAAAATCATGGATTTGTACCATCTTGTGCAATACACTGGATGGATTATGTGTTAGAGGTGAGCACAGACAAATATTCATTTTGTATCTGGTATATGCCACACTGATGTATGCACCTTTTCCTCTCACAACTCGCTACAAAGATGATCCGTTACAAATAAAAGTTAATGAAGACTACATATTCAGTATGAATCTGTTGTCCACACGCTTTGCCTCTGGACAAAAATGACTCACTCTTAAAGCAAGTGCACTGCCTGCTTGTGGCCATAACCCTGCAGCAGCATATTCTTTTTATAATGCAGCACAGAAAACAAACACATGCACAGTAAAACTCCAGCTGGGGAGAATAATGAAGCATTTAGCAAACCAGACAAAGACCACACGGCTTCATGTCCCTCAACACAGCAGAAGCTATTACTGGATATAATAATTAATAAGCTAATGACAGACCTTTAACCATCCAACAAGTTTTTCTGAAAGATATCTAGCCTCTTTTTTTTTTTTTTTTTTTTCCCTTTCAGGGTCAAATCAGTCAAACATGTAAAAACTTAAAATACTTCTGGTACATGCCAAATTCACTGCAATTCTCAAGCAATAAAGGTGGTTCAGAACCCTAAATACTATTGCAGAATCAAGTGCTCATACGGCTATGGAGACGCATGACCACTAGCTAAATTCAGGGCCCTCAATGAAGCTGGCTAAAACAAGACACTGGAATTCCTATACGGTCAGCAGAGAGGGAGCTAATCTGATTGGGAAAAGAGGCTCACAAAAAAATTTCATTTCTCTTAGAGCAACACACTAGTTGTTCCACCCACCACAGTGCCTGAGGCATGAGAAAGATACACGAAAAATGTCTAAATTAACTGTGGGCAGATCTTGTCAGGGTTTTCTGCAGGACTTTATTCTGATTCCCTTTTCCTTCCCAACTCCTGTCCTTTACATGGGCACACTGCTATTTTGTGAGCCAGAGGATGAGTTTCAGCAGAAGAAAACAAGCTGCAGCAAGCACTGCTAGAATTCTGATATTCCATACTTTGTGAAGGGTCCACATGTCACAAATGCAAGGCCAAGCCATCCTTCATAGACTAACAGCAGCTTTTGTCAACAGTGAGAAGGGACTTTCTCCAAGAAAAAAAACAAGTTCAGTCACTAACCCTCTAATTAGTTCTTCTCCTGGGTCTACTCTCCGATCAAGAAGGAAAGGCACACATGTTTCAGGGCTTGGAACTGAAGAAATGAAATAGACCTGCATTGTGACTGGAAGAAAAAAAAAATATGCTTTGTACATCATCTGTTCATGACAAGCAGTTTGCTGGTTCGGGTTCACACTGAGAGAAGCTGTGATCGCCCACTGAAATGGAAGAGACAGAAAGAGACTAAGGAAGAAAAAGGTCTATTTAAGCTCTAGGGCAAACTTCGCACGAGAACAAAAAGCAAATGAACTCACCATGAGTAACTGCATGCTACAAAACCAGAAACAAAAATGAGGTCTGGACACGTCTTCCAACATGACAGTGGAGGAAAAGTTAACTGATTTTAAATTTCTGAACAGGTTTATACAAAATAGGTAGAGGAGCTTCGGATTTGACTTCCATTCCCTCTGTCTCCCATGGACAGAACTGCACAAATAGTTATTTTAAAAGACAGAGTTGGAAATAGGGAGCAGAAAATAAGGCAAAACGTACAGATGCTTGAAGAAGAGACCTCACTCTGCCACAGAGCCATCTCCGAAATGCTCTGGACTTTGGTTTCCATCTTTGAAGAAAACTATATTGTGGAGCATCCAATTCACAGTGGGGCTGTGTAATCCTATTAGTGTGTTTTGAAAGTCTTTCTCGTTGAAACCAGGATCCTCTGAGTCCGAAGTACATAGTCTTACCAGAATACATCTAAATTTCAGTAAACAATGCTAAATGATGATAAGCACATAAAAAATTAGTTTGTTTTCCACTGTGAGAAAAGGAGACTTTATTTTCCACTGACCAAGCAGCTCAGGCTTTTTGTTTTCTTTTTTTTTTTTTAATTTCATTAATTGTATACTAATAACCTATGAATCCCCCAAAGTATGATGCTAAATCACTGTATAAACATAAGATAAAATAAAAACAATGCCAAATGTCTTAAGCATCCAAAGATTAACATCTGCTACAGATTTTGAGACAAAAGATTAATATGTTTTTTGTGTGCACTGATGTTTGTAATTCACATTTCATCTGGAATCAGTGGCATGCAAGAATTTTTTTACCTACCTACCTCCTCCTACCTGAAAAATTTTGATTTTGACTTCTTATATTGTTTGACTTCTTATATTGGTTGACTTCTTATATTGGTTGACTCAAAAAGCATTCAAGCAAAAATTTGCTGCTGTCAAAATGATTAAGTTAAATAACTTTTTAAAAATTGAAACAAATTTGTAATTCCATTTCTTTTTAATGCGTAGTAAAATTATGGTCTTTTTAAAAAGTTTAAAATGGAAACAATAGTCTTCTGATTATTTGCAGCCAGAAATTCACAAGTCTTAATTTTCTATCGCAGTCCATGAGATACAGAAAGTATTTTCCAAATTTTATCTCTAAAGAGAATCAGTTATTACTGCAATTTATGTCAGTCTTTACATTTAAAGACCTCAAATCTTCCAATATGTTAACACGGCAATTACAAAGCATAGGTACAGAGTTTCCTTCACAGTAGTTCAAAGAAAAAATAAAGTAAACCTATTTATTTGACCAGCTTCCCCTTTATTCTCACTCATCTTGCAGAGGAGCTTGGCTTCCTCCATTCTTTGAAACAGCCCTTGGCAGAAAGTGGACTAAACACCTGATGCTTTCAATAACTATACAGACTCCTGGCTTTCTGGCAGTTAAACAGAGGTGAAATATCTCTTAATTTTTTTCCAACTTGTTTGTCACACACCGAAACTTTTTTCTGGCCATCTGGCACTCCCTGTAACTCTTCTGTTACCCAGCTCTTCTCCCAGCGTGGGTCTCTCTGGCCCAGCTATTCCAGTGCTAACATTCCAAAGGCCACAAGCTTTTTAAGTGCAGGACTCTTTCCTTGCCCACAGCACTAACCCATAGCAAATATTCTCTTGGAAGTATCCTATCTTTCCGAGACAAGAAACATTTCCTATGCATGTTTTTCTCCTTCTCACACATTAAGTTTCAGTGCTATAAGGTATTCAATTATTACAATTATAACTACATTGCTATAGTAATAGCAATAATTTCTACAGCAGTTGTCCAGGTCTGCAGGAACTGAGTCTGACTTCTGATATATGAAGCAGTTGACATCTGCAACGTCTGCCTGCATCAGCATTTATTGTTTTTCAAGGAGGAGCTCTCAGAGAAGAGTCTGTAAACAACATTTATAAAATACAGATGCTCTTGGTTGCAGATGCATTGAAGGAAGCTTAATAGCAGTTTAGATGGCTTCAGTGGCTGTGAACTTCCAAGATGATTTATCACCAGTAAAAAACAACCCATTTTGTAAAACTTATATCCTATTACAGAAGTATTAAATGAAAAGTATAGCTGGAGAAATTGTCTTCTCTACAGTTCTGGTTGGTTTTTTCTTTCGTTCTTTGTCATTATCAGCAATACAAACTTGGGCAATGAATCATTATATTTTTTTTAATGATGAATTTCATGTTTCTTTTTGAAAGTATCATGGATAGATAAATAAATTCTTGAAAAAATGGGATTTGAATTCATGGCTATCCATAGTTTTTAAAAAAAATTAAAGCAGAAGAGTATTCTTTTAAGTCAGGATGAATGCATACATTTGTATTCCCTTTGCACAATTGACTGAACTTCACTTTCAAAACGTCAAGGATAAATATCCTTCAAATGGTTCCTTTAAACGATGATAACCATAGTAACGGTGTCTAGTTTGCTTAAACCTTTTTTTTTTTCCCCGTTTTTTTCTTTTTTCCTTTTTGGCATGTATTCTTTGCAGCAATGCTGCTAAGAGAGCTAAAGAAAAGCAATCCCTACCAAATGCATGATTTGAATGTGGGTGTTCACAGCGCTCATATTTTAAGTTATGAAAATAGCTTTTATTTAGTAATTTAAAAAACTGTTTATGGATATGAAATTTGAACAGACCATTATGAAAATATAGTGCCACCTTCTGCACTCATCAGTATACAGGGGATGCTATCCGCTGTTTACTACCTCTTTTCGCCACGCAATTATTTGCATTTTTATAGCAGAACCAGAAGGGAAAGAATGAAACCAGAAAATGTTAAAATTAAGTTAAAGATAATTAAGAGATCCAGCCACACGCTTCCAACTACCTCAAATACAAATGGACTTTTTATCACTTAATCCCACAGTTATCTGGGAAAAAAAACAATTCTCAGTGTTTAAACTAATATAATATTTCTAAGGCACTAACTAAGGAACACAGACTTAGGTCTTGTTCAATCATAGCAAGTGTAATCCAAGGAAAAAGGCAGCTTGCCAAAGGAGTGTTGAGGCCAGGTAGCCAAGAACACGCAGAGGCCACAACAGTTCCAGTTGTGGTTCCAGAACCAAGCTGCCATCATCAGATTTCCACAATGCAAGGGCTGGACACAAACTAATTTTGGCCTTGACTTTGAGATTAGCACAGGCTGATTAAGGATGACAATTTAAGCCAAGGAACCAGAATTGTTCTCCCTTATCCTCACATTTCTGACAACTGTTAAAGGCTGAAAGCATAGATATTTTCCTACGACATCAGAATAACCCCATCACAAAAATATAGCATTGTAGTACCTGTATTTCTGTCAAGAACAGGCAAACTTTGCATTCTTTTAGAGTACTCAGATGAATTGGTCTTCATATTTTATGTGTTTCCTTGACAGTGGGAAAGGAACAGATTGTGCTGTTATAGCACATAAACTATCTAGAGGAACATGCACTTCTGATCTAGTGTACATCTCTGAGCTGATTTTGCCAGAATAGCTAGTTCAGCTAAGTTTTTACTCTCTCATTAGAAAAACATTAGAGTTGAGACCTGACCTATGTGTGCACCTGTTTGTTCACGTACCAATGCATCTCTTAAAAGGTGGACTATTGCACTTAATAGAAGAAACATACTCGAACCCAGTGACAAAATAGTATAGGAAGGCTGCTTTCTTCTTGCTTCCCTAAGAAACCACACAGGACAATCACAACCTTTTCTAATTAATTTAGATTAAAAACTGTATGTATAGAAATGGATATGTAAAAATTGCAGCACTTCAAAAGTATGTAATTCCTTAGAATATTGGTAACATTCAACGCTGAAGTTCTTGGCTAATGTAGTTTTACTTGACACCCCTAAACTCCAATGATCTTTAATTCATGTGGTTCTGATTGAAGATCAGAAATAAAATCTCCTTAAAAATTTATTTAAGAAAACTTGGCACTTGTTCTCTTTGTACATAATTTTTCAAGTAGCACAGGTAAGATTTTCATGTTTTCCTTCTACTTACGTGGAACAGCATTTCCCTGAATAATCCCATTTCTTTCTATCTTTAGTTACAAATCTATCATTTATCATTGTGATATTTCACCCAGTTATTTCTAAATTAATCATAAATTCTTAACTGGGATAATCTGGTCAAAAATATCACCTTTTCTCATATGTCTTCTCATAGGAAACAGAATGCCCCATTCAGTGAACCTGTCAGCAATAGAATAAAGTTCTCTGGTGGTGTGGTTCTTTGTTTGCTGGTTCTTACTGAGAGTTAAGTAACTACTGATGAATTTGAGACTGACTTCTAAAGCTGCTGTTCTACATTGCTATTATTTCAATATAACATATTTCACACTTTCCAATTGTTTTACTCAGCGTGGATATAAAGGAGGCAATAGCACAGCAGCCTTGCTTTTTGGATTTAGAATGGTTTTCAGTTCACAATGTCACTGCCGTTCAATGCCTCAAGCTCTAGGAAGAGATTATCCATTTATAAAAGCATCAGAAAATTTTCTTTTATGATAAATAAAAAGTGCCTTGCATAAACAATAGTGGCGGTTACTTATGTTTGGGAACAAATTTTCTCATGTTCTATACCTACTGGGAATCTATTTAATGTGAATGCAAGATGGGCACTATGGGCTTTTTGGCAATATGCATACCTGTTTCATTCATGTGCCACGTATCCATCATAAGAAAAACAAACGAATGAAAAAACCCAAGTCAATGAAGAAAACAGCCTGGATCAAAATTCTTTTTCCTGAGCCTACGTCAAGATTGTGAGCTTACATATTTGTCTATGTATTCTATTCTAAGGCATCATACTGGGACGTTAGAGACAGTTTATGATTTCAGGGAAGGATTAAGAAGATGGTCAGGGAAATTCACAAGCTGCTTTGGTACTGTCAAAAGGAAAAATGGCAATATTATATGCTGAAGGGCTTTCCTGATTCATGTGACAGATTATCCTTAAAGGTCAAACAATGCTTTGCCAAGTCCCTTCTTGAGTTTGCAATGCAAAATCTCCCTATTTGCAAGCTTTGGGAAACACAGTACAGTTAAATCAACTAAACATTTGTTTTCTTTTGTTTTTTATACTGCACAGCCAACTCCTTTCATTCTGCTGCAAAGTATTTGCAAGTGGTACACCATCCTTCCCACAGTTATCCAGCATTTACCACCACATTCTCCATCTGATCAGAAACAGACCTTATGGATTCTTTTAAACATTAATCTTGTGGTTAATAATGCACTTCTCTCTTTTGCTTGTCCTCATGAAATAATGAAGAAAGAGTGACCCAACATCTCCATTTTTTAATAGCATTACATGAACAGATTTTAATTTATTTCTGAGAAATAGGATATTTTGCAGTAAATTCTCATCAAATCTATATCCAGGTAGAAGACAAATGTGGGTGTCTGTTATCCATCACCAAAAAAAGGAAAAAAGAAATCCACTCTTATTTTCAATATGGAAGTAGAAGGCTTTCCCCATAATCTTTTTTTTTTTTTGTGAAATATTTGCACATTGGTCTCATTATGTGTCTGATGGTTTTGCAGCCCATAAATGGTCAGTTTTATCTCACCTGAACTTACAGTGAGCTTATGAACATCTTAAAGACTCTGAAGTAAGAAGACTTTGTCAAATCATTGGACAAGGTATTCCAGTGACTACCAGTAATTGCTATCACTTAAGTACATGGTTTGTTGGTTGGGGATTTTTTTTTTCCAATTTTAATTTCTCTAACTGTTCCTTGATGCCAGTTATTCTTTTTTGTATCTGATTTCTATGGGAAAGTTTCATTGACTGTCCAGTTGGGTGGGGTTGGTTTTTTTGTTTTGTTGTTTTCTCTCTCCCTATTTGGATCAGAAAATGTCTATATATTAAATACGTCCAGCAACCGCACTCTGCTTTTAGTGAAGTTTGCCAGTGAGTTAATTTTTATGCTTTTCCCCCCCCTCTAACTTTCTGAGTTATTTTACAAAACATATAAAAGCTAACCAAGGCTTTGTGAACTTTTCAATGAATCTTCTACCACTTTCCCCCAACAGCATATTTGCAGTCACAAAAATTAATCAAATTTCCCCTTTTTATATAACTCAAGCAATTGAGTTTTTTTTTTCTGTGACCAAGCTCTGTAACCTCTTCCTAAAGGCTCCAGAATAGACTGCCTCTAAAACATACAGCATTTTTAGATAAGAACCTGAAAATTTTCTCCTAAGGTTAATTGCAGGAGAGGTACGAGGGGCTGCACATCAGTTGCAAGATAGTAATTTAATTTCTTGTTTATAACGCTGTAAGTGGGTGAACTTCAGATCTGACAAAAAGAGACTTTGTTTTGTTGTTTTCTGAGTCATGATTGCACTCCATATGTGCATTGTAGCAGATGCCTGCAGAGGCTCCACAGCAAGAATTCCTGGGATTTTATTTTATGATGGTTAACACACAGTGGTGAGAATCTTTATCTAGTTTTAAGTTCCTGAGTGATCATTAGCATCTCTCTTCATGCAAACAAGTCTTCTGTAGGCAGATCAACTTTATTCCACCTTCTACTTATGACTCAGACTGACAATTCTGAGCCTAATTCACAGAGAAAAATTACCAGAAAATGCACCACCTACTTACTATTTTACTGTGCAGGTGACTCAGATTAGGTCTGTCTACAGTTCTATGCCATCTACGCATGGGGAAAATCATGTTGTGTTTCCACAAGAGGAACAGCCTCTATTGAACGAGCACTAAGAAAGGAGTTAAACATGCTTATTCCTCCCTTGACTCCCTGGGATGTCAGCCCAAAGGGCTGGGTGAGCTGCACATAACTTTGACAAGTGAATCAATTTTAAAACAACTATGAAGAAGTTTGCCATTTTGGCTGAATTAATATAAGAGGATTTTGTGGAAAGACACTTCATACTCATCACAAAAGCAGACATAAAATTGTATAAAAATTCACAAAGGGCTGCCCCTTGTACACAAATGGCTAAGAGCTGTGCCTTTCTCAAAGCTACTCTTCACAATTTTTCTGCATTTTTATGTATGGTATATAAAGTTCCTATTTTCTTTGAAAACTTCTCTGATTTTTAATCCATCAGTTGTTCTAGAAGCTGCTCCACTGAACTGGCAACTCCAGTGATTCAAATGAAGGAAGGAAGGAAAGAGCCAAGAAAATTGGGATGAGTGAAGATCAACTCAGATCTTGAATTACATTAAAGCAGTGTCCACCATTTCACTGATTTCAAGAGGGCCTGCCTGTGTACTAATTTCATCCCCATCTACTGTAAGAGGCAAATATGCCTTCAAAAATTGCCTTTAGTGAGCTGGAAAGCATAAATCTGGTTAAAAATATGAAGAGCAATTTAATATTTCCTTAGATAATGGAAGACTAAAGCTCTATCTTTTTTATCAAGTCATGTAATAGGCTATTCACAAGCCTCAGAGAGCTTCTAAGTATTCATTAAAAGAATTTCATGATCTGGTAACCTTCTTAAATATTAGCACAAATTAGATTTTATTCTATGTTATATTCATTTAAAGAAAATTTCACTTTTGCTGTTTATTTCTCTAAGAATACATGCAAACAGGCAAAACGAACATTTGTAAACAAACTATTAGCAACAAATATAAATAGTTGAGAAGACAAATTTGAGCTAGTTTCATTATTTACACAAAATCCCAGAACAATAAAACAACATTGAAAAGCACCCGAGCATCTCTCTTCCTGGCTGACAGATCACTTATCTGTTTTTTGCAAAGGTATCAATACAGAACACGCCACCAACACAGACCATTCTTCTACCAACAATAGATGATCACTAACACACCAAGCTTCCTAAGAGCTTGGCATTCCCAATGCGATCAGCACTAGAGTGCCAGAAATAAAATTTCAGAGGATGGATGACTGGCAAATAATGCAATCACATACACAACAAGGATATTCTTTTGTAATTGCAAACTCAACGCTGTATTCTATCTTCAGAAATACAAGCTTTAGAGAAACAGTTATAGCACAAGAGTTAGATTTGTTATATATCATCATAGTGAATTATTTCTTTGACATTTTTCCTAAAGTATACGTTTTAATTTAAGCTCTGCTCCATTAGTAGTATATGGATTTTTGGCAGTTTTCTAATTCATAGAGTTTTTCAATATGCATCTGAATGTTTCTTCCCTGCTGGCCAGTAATACTGTTCAGTTGCTCCACCTGATGGAGACCAGAATTTACACACAAACATACACACATTACAAATTGTTAAGCAAAGTCAAAAATTCATTACAATTAGCTGCAGCCAAGAGCTTATGCTGTGCACGTAATAGTAGGAGTGTGCTATGATTTCGTGACTACGGCTCTCAGTCCTCATGTCCAGTGTAACAATGAATCCCAGTGTTAGTTCCCAAAGATGCTGTCCTTTTCTTCATACAAATGCACTTGCTCTATGTGTAATGGATCAAGAATCTCTTTTAAAAATAATCAAAGTCTTTCTCTAACATAAGCAAACTGAAGGCAGATCCTGGAGTCATCCAAACTCACCAACTCCCAGATCCAACTGAACTGTTAAACTCTGTTAAAATACAGCTTTAAATTCTTTAGTTCATCCACTTATTTACAAGTTTGATTTTCTTTACAATTCTCAACCCATTCCTCTTGCCAGGCCTCCTTTTATATACTTTCAAAGTTTGCTTGCCACATAGTTAAAACTTTCAGCCTCACCCAACTCACACTTACCACTCTGTTTCCTTTCTTTCCTTGGCGATTGGATTACATGTATTGTTCTCCTGACTACTACTTATTTGGCTACTTCCAAATTCGTTCATCCCATCTAAGAAACTTTTCTTTCTAAATACCAATAACCTCTAGCCACACAGTTCCACAGTCACTTTCACTATCTTTATTTTCCTCCACTGTTTTGACAGTGTACATCGGCTTTTCCTCCCTGGCCCTATCATTCTACTTCCCCAGTGATAAGTATTGATAGGATGTCTCACCTGTAAATGTACAGCTTCTAGAGACAAATAGACAGTTAAGTTTGATGTCTAGGACACTAATGATCCATATTTTCACCAGGTTCCTTTGTTCCATTATTCATTGTTCCTATAAAGGTTTTTCCATGGGCTTTCCCTCTTCTTGAATTAATATTTCAGCAGTGCTGGCTTCAGGAGTTTTTCAAATAGTGCAAACTATTTTTTATGGTAATCACCTTGTATTGCTCTTTTGTTTGCACCATTTATTCTCCTAAATGTGCATTCAAAATTATTGTCCTGTAATTTAAGTTTATCATGCCTTTAAAGACCCTAAATTATGTATTTATGTACATGTTACTGTTCCGGAGGCCCTTCAAAAGAGCATATTCTTGTGTACTTCTAGTCTGATACTAGATATGCTGAGATATGAAATATGCCCTCAGGTGAAGTACTTCACTTATGTTATTTACTTTCTTCCACTGTGCTTCCACTGTGCTTTCACTTAAAAATAAAAATTAGTAAAAGTAGTGTCATATTATGCTCATCTTGTATTGTACAGATACAGTCCTCAGATTAAGGTGGATGTCTTCGGGAGGTAGAATTCTGAACTAACTCCTATGATTTGCGGTACTCCCTTCTACTGCAATTATTTAAATGCAATTATAGTATTTGTCATCGTAAACAGGTTTGCAAATAAATAATACGATGTGATGTCCTCAAAGAGCAGAGATTAGAGAAGCCTTGGAAAACTTGCTACAGAGTTGCTGCAAAATTTCAGTATTCTGCAAAATATCCTGTGCATTCAGATAAACATTTGGTTCAAAAGTCAAACTGATCATCCATAAGAATATGAAAAACTGGTAGCACGAACAGTAGAACGCCATAGGTCTGGACTCCCAGGTCAGTAAAGTAGACTACACGTTAATTTTTGTGGCTATTTTATGTTCCGAGAATAGAAAAATCCTCTTTTTTATTTTGCATTCCATTTTTGATTGATCCAAGTCTTGTGGACAAATGAAAAACATATTTAGCACTGGATTGACAAAACAATGCAAGGTAATTTTCAATACAACATACTTTATGGAATCAGTGATGTTAAGAAGTTGTGCCAATGACACATGGAATATCCCCTGTTTAATACAAAATAGAACGATCCAGAAAAGCATAGTTCACTTAATAAACATAAAGCAGTGTAATCACAACAGTGTCAATTAGTGTGGAATAAGACAGATTACTTAATGTACGCATGCAAGTTTAAATTACTTAAGTATGCCTCAAAATCAGTTTTAAGAAACCATGGGAAAATATAGAGGCAGGCAGGTAAAACAAACTGTAGCTGCAAGTTGGTACTTAGTATTTTGATCTATTTACACCTGGGTAGCTGTTGGCAGCATATTTTATTTTGCAGACTTTCTGAGTCCATCTCTGTAGGAGTGGGTTCTAATGAGTCAAGCCATTAGCAACAAATCTCAGGCAGCAAGAACAAGACAGCAGCAGCATTTCTACTCATTGCTCAAACCCTTCTGGGTGTTATACTCTAAAGGAACAGAGACAGACAAGGTCAAAGCTGAACATAAAGCCCTTTGTGAAATGTTATTTGTACACAGTACAGTCCTCATTAATCTATTTCAAATGCCTACCATATCCATGTATTAATGCAATGTCTCGTGTGTGTTGTTCAACCATTTTCTCCTTTTTGCATGCTACAAAGCTCAAAACCAAAAAAAATAGCAGCAGTGAGAAAAAGGTCAGATTCACATTTAAATTGTTAGCCACCACAGAAAACCAAAATTATTTTTCTGGACAGACTGAATAACAATATTTATTAATTAATACATCAGAAACCTTTACCGATATTTCATTAACTATTCAGTCCCTCCAGTAGTGACTCATAAGAACAGCAGGTCTTCCTTTCTCCTGTTTTTCATATAGTCTCACAGAGAACATTTTTGCACCATAAACGTTAGACTTTCCTTGAGCTTTTTTTGGCTTGTTTAACATTTTTTACAGGCCTATCTTGAATTCCGCAAAGTTTAAAGAATCATTTTGATAAAGGAGCATTAATTTATTCCATTTCCATGAATATCCTAAAACCTGCCACAGGAAGGGATAGGGAGAAGATTACAGCAGCAACTTCTAAACCACATGATTCCACCCACAGATACTCTGATGCAAAAATCTTCTCCTGGGTAACATGCCCTGTCAAACACAAAGATGTGAACTGCAAGCAACATTTCCCCTATTACCAGAAGACTTATATTCAATTGCTGGTTTCTCCATTTAAATTCTTCACAGGTTTTCCCCAGCAATTCTCTACTATTCCACATCACTTTCAAATTCATGTCTGTAGAGCTAAATGAAAAAATAACTATCCAAAACAGACTTTTCCCTGTGGTTTCTGTTATTAATTATTGAGTTTCACAGGTGTGAAGGTTTCAGTGTGACTAGGCCAGTATATTTCAGGACACCTGCATTTTGAAAACATTTGCTTACTTACTCTTTCATTTATTATTGGAAGGGTAAGTTACATAGTTATGAATAAATTTATATATTAGGAAGGGAAAGTTGCCAGAATTCTATCAGGGAAATCCAGTATAATCCAGTAGCAGATCTGGATACCTTGGAGCAGCAAGATTAGATCTCTTACCTGACATGATTTTTCCCCACACACTGTCTTGCTCCTGTCACCAGGCTCAATGTCCCTTCCCCACAAGGAGACTACAGCTGATCCAGGACAGCCGGACAGAAAGTCACATTGGTTTGTTCTGTGGTTAACTGCAGTTACCCATCTCTGACATAACCAGCCAAGGTCCCGAGACATCCCCCATCATTTAACTCCACAAACCTCTGATCTCCAGGATCCTCTCTCACTTCAAGGAGATTTCTGCCGGTCTAGATCTTCACTTTCTTCCCTAACCTCCAAGGTCCTGAATATCCTAACCAGTCTATATGCAGAAACAAAAGTGATCAGCTTCCTCACTGGCAGTTGCGTCACATCTCTATTTTGTCATGTTTCAGGATGTGGCATTTCTGTTCAGTCCAGGTGTTATCCAAATCCACACCTGGATTGCACCCACTGCAGTTAGCAATGCATCTGCCTGACAGTTCAAAAGTTCCATTTCAGACATTCACCCCCACACACACACAATTATCTGCTGCCTGTTCACATTCACAGTTCAAGCTATTTTCACCTACAACAATCCTGGGGGTTTGTTTTGTTTGAGGACTGGTTTGTCTTTTTTTTTTTTTTAAAGCTAACATCTCTATCCAAAACAGATAAGTTTTGCCTACTTCTGTCAACTTAAATGGTAAAAAGGAAGTTCAAGTAAGAAATAAAAGTAAAGGATGCACAAGAAGGTTCTAATTGTTTTAATGGGGAAAATGATAAAATAAATGCATAGAGGGAAGTTCTAAAAGGCATGCACAAGACTTTGGTAGGAAATTGGAGGCCTAGGTAGGAAAGCAGAATCAGAGGTGGAAGGACTGGATTTTGGAGAAGCCATGCAATTAGCTGTATAGGAGGCCATGCAGTCTTGTCTATAATACCATATATTTGTTTTTCCATTATTTATAATAAACATTTTCTTACAAAATTAAGGATAAGACCTTAAAATCAACCAGAATAGGCATAATTAACAGAAAAGTTTCCTAAGAGGAGAAGAAAAATATAAATGAACTGAAGGTCAGCACAACTGCAGATAACAAATGAGAAGGGAGGAATCAGTAACTACTCATAGTATGCCAAAGTGTAGTATTGGACATGAGGTAAAAAGGAGGATGGGGCAATATTTCTAGAGAAAATGACACTTTCCCACATCAGCTGGGTTAGATTTGTGGTGGCAAAAAGAAACCCCTTAAAAGATGTGGAAGAGGAAGCCATCAATACGAATGAGGGGAAAAGCAAGGACTCAAAACCAGTTAGCCACTCAGTGCCAAACACTGGAGGAATGGAAAATGCAGCCAAAGGGAGAGTTGCCAGGGAACTCAGAAGCAGTAGAAACCTGGGATATGGCAGAGATAGAAGGGAGGGAGAGGGGAAGCAAAGTTTTATTTTTGGCTGTTATTATTATGAAAAAAAGGAGACATTTCAGACAGAAAACTTGAAAATATCAAAACTTTGAATCTTTGATTAATACTGTTGTTTTAAGTGAAATTGGTTTGCAGATGTTCTGTGAAACAAGCTACAGTGGAAACATGAACAGAATCTTTAAAGCAGATCTTCCAATATCAGTCACGTTATCTGCCATCTGTTGGGAACTGTGACTGGCAGTTCATATAGTTTTCTACAAGCTGACCCTAAAATAACTTCTCATAAAATTATTCTATTTTCTCACTTGCTCTAAGTAAAAGACATCCTAACTTCTTTGAGCTAGGGCATGAAATGACTTGCAAAATATCAAAATACACTCAATAGACATACCATCCCACTCAACTGATATACCATGAAGTTGGAGAGACCATCAATATTCCACTAATTTCTGTGTAAAAAGCACTTCTCTGAACAGAAGTAAATTCCCAGCCAATGAAGGAATCTTTGTGCTCATTATTCCTTTCATTGAAGCAGACAGAGGCTTGACAAAGAACTACACCACTTACAGCTACTGAAATAAATTCACTAGACATCCAATGCAGTATCACACTAGGTACAAATATATATAATGCCCAAGCTTCCAGAGTGTTATATTACAGCAATAACTAAATGTCATGATAAATAAACATGCAAAAATCAGGAGATTCCTGTTGCATAAAGAAAAAGGAGAGCTTAGAGAAAAGAAATTGCTAGGTAGAGAGAAGGAAGAAAGGGACACTGAAAAACCAAATATGATCTCAAATTCATCGGATATGGTTCAAATGTACAAAAAAAAAGAAAAATCATACTATCTTCTGTGGAGAAGACATGATTTCCTAGCAAAGCTGTATTGATTTGTAGTTACTCAGGCAATATGAATGAAATAAAACAGAGTGATAGGGAAGAGTAGACAGGAAACCTGTACTTACTGAATTCAACATGGGAAGTGCTATTCACTGCACTCTGTCCAGATTCTCTGTTTTTTCAAAATCACAGTAATGCCACAAAGTATTCATAATGTTCAATTCCATTTGTAAGTATTTCCAATTAGAAAAACAGATATATCAACTAGGAATTTTAAGACTTATTTATAATATGCATAAGGATTATTTCAGAAAGGTCTAGCCAACAGCAGCATGTCGACATATTAGAAAAAACAAGTGACATCAGCAAACTGCCCTCATGCTGCAGAGGGATTCACAGATGAGGCACCTTTCGCATGAGCTCTGGTAACTAGCTATGCCTGTTTCTCATGTGGTTTCCACCTGAAAGTTTGAATTGCTTTCAGAAAGGGTCTATGTTCTCATTTCATCAGGGAAGAAACTGTCCCACAGATTTGCTCAAGGTTACACGGAAGAATGAGGACCTACTTTATAATTAAAAGCTCATTTTGTCATAGAATTATACGTATTTAAAAGAAAGTTGAAAAGGACCTAAGGAAGGTGAAGTAATGCATACATAGACAGTAAATAAAGTAAATTGCTAATAATAATATTGGTATACAAATGCTGGAAATTGCTAGGAAGCCAAAGAGAAATTCACTTGAATTAAGATAACGCCTCTGGTTCCTAACAAAAAATATTTCAGTTCAGTCTATGTCAACAATGAAGGCAAGTCAGGTATATTGCCAGAACCATCCCTTGCTCTGAAGACACCAAAATAGTCCAGCAGAGAAGCTTGCTCTCTGCATAGACTCATGCTGTCTGGTCAGATATGCATGTGTAATTATGCATAGTAGTTAGTGCTTAGTTACTTTTACTTCAGAGCTATAACAATTTACAACTGAAGATCTATTCAAAATATGTTTCTGTGATTTAGCAATATCTATTTTCAGGCAGAAGGCTTTTCAAATATGAGTACAATGAAAGACAAGTGAGTGGATGTTCCAAAAATCAATGATTAATTATTCATTTTAGAAAAAATGGATTGTTAATTTTAAAAATAAGTCAGTGTTCCCTTGACCTGGAGGAAAGACAAACGTTTGGAAAAAATGCCAGCTTTTCCATTTTGTTACATTGGTTTTGCAATAAGACATTTAATGCAGTAACATTGGTACAAAGCCAGTGAATTGAAGTGAACAGTCTGTGGCCCAGTATTTAAAAACAGAGATAAGTTAATTTCTCACAGACATAGCTTTCCTCTCCATAAAGTGATTTCAGTTCAGTTTAGAATCATAGAACAATTTGGGTTGGAAGAGATCTCTGGAAGTCAAGGAAACAAATCTCCCACTCAAAATAGTCAACACTGTCTTCAGACCAGCCTGCTTAAGGCTTGGTCTGGCCAGGTCAAAAAAGACCCAAATACAAACCAGGTATACAGGACAGGAATTGTACCTACATGCAGCATCAGAAATACACTTTAAGTGCATTCACTTTCACGTCTGGAAAATTCAGTGGCTAAAGAGAATATGTTAGGTTGTAACACTTCACAGTAAAATACATTTTCTCTTCTCCTACTCCATTAAGTTAATATCTAAATTTCCAGGTTGGTCTCCAGCCTCTTTCCACCCGGAGTCCTTTCCTCTGCCATATAGTTTTCTAAGATGTGGGAAAGGAAAATGCTTAGAAGTAACATTCATTAATGGATGTCCTGACTACTGCAAGCAAATTATCCACGTGTCTGTGAATGTACGGCTCTCATGGTTAACACTAGTTAACACAGCTACACTCCATCTGCAGGCTCTTAAAGTGATCCTTACAGTGACACAACCCCTTCTGCAGCCTGGTTTCCACCCCCATTTGGGAAAGAGATATAATTTTCTTTTCATGTTCAAAAGGAATAACCTAACTTTTAACAGTCTCTCCCACTCCAGCTGCAATGGGAGGATAGAGCCCTTCCCAGCTACCAGGAACTCAATGATAAAGGCAGCAGATGTGAAGGAAACTGCATTTCTTAAAACCAGAAGTCATAATTCCTAGTTAAAGCAGAAAGAAAGCTCCCTTTGCCCCTGTGATATAAGATGCTCTCCCCCTGTGTTAGAGGATTTTGGACAAAGGTTCAGAAAATGAAATGTACAAATATTTGCCATTTGCTTCTACATTACACCGAAATCAAAGATATAACCCACAACAATACAGGAAATCCAGCTTCTACATTTATTATAGTGTCTACTTAATTTCTAGGCTAGATTCCCCACCACTGGATTATTGCTGTGATGCCCTGCAGCACAAGAGTTGAAATTGTTCCTGGATGAAAACTTGTGATAATGCTTTTATTTTTATTTTCCTTGACAAATTTTCTTCTTCTTAAACCTATCTAGTCTTGTCACTCCTTCCTACATGAAGTAGGACAGTATTATTTTCATATTGATTTAAGTCAAGGATCATTTTCTGCTGCCTGTAGGCTGATTTCTTTCCACCATGACTTAATACTCTTTCCTTTCCCTTTTCCTGTAGAGCTGTTCTATCACTCAGAATATGCTATTATTCTCCTTCTGCTTTATTATTTTTGATTGTCACATGATAGCGCTGTGCTTCTCAAGTCAGTTTCTCCCATTTGAGTTTTACCTTCAAGAATTTTCTTTGTTCCCATCTTAGGAATCATGTTGGGTTACCTTCATCTTTGTTTACCCTCATTGATGTTCTAAATAAAACATTGCAGTGAAAATCCCTGTCCCACTTCCTATTTAGATTTTTATGTCAGCCTGGTTTATATTATTCATTTTTGTCCCTCGGATAGTGGTTGGAGTATGTTTCAGAAAACTGGTGGAAACACTTTTCACAGGAAGTGTCTCGCTTTGAAAACGAATCAGCATGTATAAATTCATATGTTTTTACTCCTTAGGAACAGATGTTAAGGGAATGTAGGTTAAGCTTTAGATCCAAACTAGTCTCTGCAGGACTTTAATTTGCTATGATAAACAGAAAGATGGAAATGCAAACCAACAGGGGCATCCCAGATTTAACATGCCTTCTGTTCTGGCTGAGCTACACTTGACTCTGTCACTTGCAGATACACTCTTCTACCACAGTAATCAAAACTAACACAGAAATCTCTCTTAATCATTGAAAGATTGCTAGCCTTATCCAAAGTTGTAAACATACAGTTCAACAGAGACTGAAATTTGTAAGTATTTCAGATAAACATGTATCATCCAATACTGTAATTTTTCATCTATGAAACGTGTTTATAAGAATACTTGAGGAACCAATAAATGATACAAAGCCAGAAAAAGACAAAAACTTACATAAAAGCGTTCCATGAAGACTGACACAATCCTTAATTAGTTAACAAGAGAAGGTTGAAAATATTTCTATTGCCTTTGAAAATGGCAAAAAAAAAAAAAGGTTAACAGATTTGTTCTTACCTCCAGTCACTGCTCAGTTCTGCTTGATACCTTCAGCAAACTTTTGGAGCGTGCTGGACCAAGGCTGCCAGCCAGCCTTAAAAAACCCTCATTCATTTGCATTTGTTTTTAGGCCAATAAGCTATAATTGATTTAGGCACCTGAGTGGTAATCTTTTACTTGACTGTGGCAGGATATACACAGCCCATCTCACCTCCAGAGACTTTTTGCATTTAATACTTGTCTTGGTTTCTGTAACATTTTTGACATGTCTTCCAAGCAGAAAAGTCTTTAGGGAAAAAAAGTCATTTTACGAGACAGAAGCACTAGAGAGAAAAGGGCACACGCCTACTACAAGGCAAAGGCAACCTGAAAAGAAATCTAGAGAAAGAGAGGGCTCCAACCTGTGCATTCTATACAGTTTTTCAGGAAGAGTTTGTAACACCTAGGTACTAGAAGGCATAGATCGGTATCTTCCGTGAGCCAATGCTACAGTCCAGGTAGAGGAAACACGACAAGCAAAGCATCACAGAATCAGAGATTGGTTGATGTTGGAAGCCACCTCTGGAGATCATCTAGTCCAACCTCCCCTGCTCAGGCAGAGTCATTCAGAGCTTCTGCCCAGGGCCATGGCCTGTAGGGTTTTGAACGTTTCCAAGGACAGAAACAGAGCCTCTCTCTCAGCAACCTGTTCCAGTGTTCAGCTACCCCCACAGTAAAAAAAAAAAAAAAAAAAAAAGAAAAAAAAAGAAAAAAGTTCTCATGTTCACAAAGAAATTCACATATTTCAGTTTGCACCCATTGCCTTTTGTTCTGTCACTGGGCACCAATGAGAGGAGCCTGGATGCTTCTTCCTTATGCTGCCTGTCAGATGGTTATAAATACTGTAACATCTGCCCCGGGAACTCTCCAGGCCAAATAATCCCAGGTCTCTGGGACATATGCTGAGATGCTCTATGATAAATACCATCAGCAATTCATAAAAAATGAAATAAAGGATCCTAATATTGAGCCTATGTTTAAATACTTGCTAAATCAGGAGTGAGGACTCACTGAACACAAACTGCTTTTTTGGAGCAGGGTGTTCCCAAAAAGGAAGCAAAAAAATTTTAAAAAAGCCACAGTCCCAAAGAAAATATAAATTGGGATGACAGATTTCCATATCTTTTTCAGAAAAAAATCATTTTCTAGGATTAGTTCGTGATTGTTTCCTTCAGACTCAAAAGAAATATGTTTTCATATGAAGTGTCCTCCATACAGGAATAAGATTTTGGAAAGCACCAGTACACAGTCTCATTCCAAACCTCACATCAAGAGAGCCACACAGCAGCTTCCACAGCAGCAGCTGTGAAGAACTGGACAGGACTCTGCTGCAACCTCAGGAAGATTTTTAGGCCTGCAACATACCTGTTTTTCACATCATCCAAGATTTGGCTGCAAAGGCTATGCTTACACAAGCAATTAGAGGCAGGGAAAAGAAGTGGCTCTGCAGAGGCAGAGAGCTGGTGATGAGGACCCGACACCTGCAAGAAACATGTTTTGAGGTTTTTGTTCAGCCGACCTCTGGACTGGCCCTTGTCCTTAGGGAGGGTGCACTCCTGCAGCACTTCTTTCCATTTAATTTCATTTCAAAGGAATCCACTGTGCCTCATGCAAGACCTTACTGAAACACAGGATGTGAACCAAAGCACAGTAAGTGCAGATAATCTGATTTGCTTCACAGGTGCATTCTTGATCCAAACTATAAAGTTAATGTGGACGAAGCCAGTGTTTAAGAGCATTTTTTCTAACCTACAGTGACAGGGTGTTATATAAAACTTGCAACCCTTTGCTTGCATTGTTGTTCCCATTCAAAAGATGAGATATCACAGCAAAAGAGCCTAAATGTATGCTTTGTGCAGCTCTCGAATTAGATGGGAAAAGAGTCTTCTGTAGTCTGACAAAAGAGGATTTTTATAAATAAAAGAACATGGTATCTCAGTTAAATAGTCCGTCATAATAACCAAATACAGATGTCACTTACCATGACTTTTTCCAGAAATAATACAAAAATAATACCATTTTGAAAATACAATTGTGTCATGATAGAAATTTGTGTAGTACCTTATTCAATCCCAGGCATATGTTACCTAGTAATTCCTTTGTAAATTTATGACAATAATTCCTTAGCTATTTCTTTAACATTTAGAGCTTCTCCTTGACACATGCAAAATAAATGCCATCTACTTTCTGCAAAGCATAAACAATCATGGAATTACTTTGCAAAAAGACTGCAATTATCATTTAATCATGCTTAATTATATGGGTAATGTACCTCGAGCAAGTGTTACAGAAACTGAGAAACAGATACTTCATTACAGTTACAAAAATGGTATTAAATCTAACAGAATAGTCTGTCATGTAATGTTCACTACTATCATACCCAGAGGCATCTAACTGATTTCACTATTCAGAAGAAACTCGCACTGGGGGGACTGGATTTTAGTTGCTTTCCAGCCCCTACCCCCTGACAAGGTAGGGGCCAAGGTCTGTGGTCTAGAGCAAGTTGAAAGAACACCAAAAAATGGGAGCTACATCATAAAAATAGAATTTGAAATCTAGTATCTTCAGTTTCAAGACATCCAGTGTTGCTTATTTATATTTAGGCTTTTTTTTTAATTATGTACAAAATTAATAAAAGGGCTCAAAAAATTACCCATGACTCACTGATGAGCTAACACTACTTTTTTTATAATCTCATCAGCACCAAGTACACTGTATAATACATAGAAAAGCTGTTCTCTCCTCTAAGGGTTTTGCAGACCAGGGGTTCTGTGCTGCTGTTGTGGAATGTCTTCTTCACAGCACTCAGCTCTTCTTCCCTATGTTAAAGGATTTGGCAATCTAAGAATCAAGACTTACATATCTGGGGTATGAACAGAATTGATTTATGTAAGGCAAATGCTCTGGGCAGGTCTGGGTATGTTAAACAACTGCAGACTCATTTTCAGAACTTGCTGAAAACAAGAATCTGCAGTGATTTATAGGGGTCTTAACTACTAAATCACTTATTTGAATTTGTAGAACAAAAATTAGTACAATTTTTTTCTTTTACTTTTTCCTCTCATCTATAACATGCTAGCTAAGCTCTAGAGCTAAGTCATTATCAATATTTGTAAAAAAAATTACTATACAAAAAGCAATTCCTACAGTTGGTACCTAAGACATAAAATTAATGCTTGGATAATATAAATGAGGAACCTCCCATAGGTAATATAAGGTTGATGCTCTTATGATTGTTGGTGAACAACCATGACATATGTAAATATCTTTGGCTTACTTAATGCTACCCATTGCAGTAATCTTGAACAGCAAATGTGAAAGGATAAAGATTAGTCTTTGTACTTCTGCTTTAAAAAAAAAAAATCTGTATACATTTCTGAAGAGAAAGTGTTATTCAGATGTTATCTTTCCAGCTTTACACTAACATGAGCTACTTTAATTTTTCTCCTAATGAAGCCCAAGGCAAAGATGCCTAATGGCCAAGATTTCCTCTAACACTTTTTTGCACAGTCCTCTGGGCTGGATTTTACCTGTCTGTTCAAAGGCAGACCTGGCTACAAAGTGGGTCAAGCATTCCCCAAGCATGGCATTGTGCACAGCTACACTTCCTGTGTTTACCAGCTACAACATTAAATGAGACAAAGCAAGTATCAAGTCAAAAATTACTTTTCAGATCCAAGAGTAAGCAAGTTGATGGTTCCACTGAAGCAAATCAAAGTTTTTCCACTGACCTCAGCACAAGTGTCATTATTTAAATCTTATTCAGCCCAGGACACCAGCCCTCTGGCCTCAATACCATGAAAATAAATGGCAAGATATTACAAAAGTAGTCATATGAGAAGATCAAACACATTTTTAATTAAATGCTGCTCAGTGCCCTATGGTTCAAGAAAGAGTTTTTCCTGTTAATGATTTATTTAAATTCTGTTTGATACTATGCTTCATCTGCTTTTGTTTTCTTTTTTGATCCTAGGCCATTATTTACCTTACAAACATTTCAAGCCTGCTTAGCATTCTCCAGAGCTGTGAATCATGCTGCTTTATCTTCCTCAGAGGCGTCCATTCCTTCTTTTTTTATTGATGTTCTACCTCCTCTAGGTACCTGATCTTTGTCCTTTTATTGATGCCTCATTGCATGCCTTTTTCTCCATAGTCAAGCAGGTTTCTTCAAGACAGTGCACCACAGAGTCAAAGCAAGACATCTAAGAAATACTGAGAAAGACACAGGGCAGAGGTTATGGAGTGCAGCTAACAGCATGTTGGCCCTGGGGAGACTGAGAATGGCCTGGCAGCTTGATTAGCATGTGGAGGGGAAATACAGAAAAGGAAAGAAGGATCACGTGGCCAAGTGAAAGCTGAAACAGAACCAAACATACAGAACTACGATTAATTAAAATTAATTTAAAAGAAATATGAATAAATGCCTAGCAACTTGTATGCCAAGAATTATTGTTAAACATTGAAAAAGGACCAAATGCTGTTCATCTGAGGCTGCTGAATGATTTCATTTATGGCAACACATTATAATCCACATACTCAAGTAAAGAGATACTAGTCCTCTGACAGAAGCAGCCCTTCTTATTTATAGTAGATATTATTCCACACAGTGGAGCATCAGCACAACGTAGCCCGCTGCTACTTTTCTTCTGCATGAGCCTCCACCTTAGTTCAGGTCTGACCTTTAATTGTTGGAATGACTGTTGTGGAAGTACAGTAACCAGACAAAGGTGAGGGCCTAGACACAATTCAACCTTTTAGACCCTTTTGATTGCAAAGCCCTATGAAGCTATAAAGAATAAGATGCTTCTCTGCACTAAGAGGACTAATTTAAATATACTTTTGAAACTGTAAGTTGGATACTTAATTCCCCACAAAGCCAGACCTTAAGCAATTTATCAGCATGGGTGTAGGGACCTGATTAAAAAGCCAGCAAGTCAGATTTTTCCTTTAGCTTCAATGGACTTTGGAACTATACCCGAAGGATTTGCAGGCAAGATGACATTAGCAGCCAGATGTACTGAGTTCCTTCTCTTCCAATATGTAAGATTTCTTGCATGAGTGACACAGAAGAGATTACAGTAGGAGACAGCAACTGGAGAACAGCCCCTGGAGCACAGGGTTGAGACATGGCAGGAATGTGGCAGTAGCTGCTGCAGCTGGTCAATGGCTAACAGATGGGGTTGCCCAGCTACAGCTGGTCCAAGAAGAGAGTTAAGAGCTGGAGAGAGCCCACAGCACCATGCTCCAAGTAAGCCTTCACTGCAAGGAACATGAAAGTCAGGTTAATGGCACACCTATCTCCCTCAGATGGAAAAACTCATGTGAGGTGACCTTTGAGTGGGATGCCCTGTGACTGGACTTCACATTTCACCTTGCCTGCAGGAAAGAAGGCAATTCTACATGGCCTCTTACACAATATAAAGACAAACTCTGTCCAGTGGGATCTAATTATGGAAGCAGAATCAGACCAAATTTGTTCTTGATGACAAGTGATGCTTACAAGAAACTGTTTTCTCTGTGAGGGGGTGTATCTTTGGGTGATTTGTTTTGGTTTTATGCGCTGTTAAATATCTAGGCATTGTGGACAACTGAGAATAATAGTTAATTATTATTATCTGCTATCTGCTTGTGCTGTGTAAATAGCTATCAACACAGAAATAAATGAGCGGAAACACATTTTGTCATTTATTTAAAAAACAAGCCTTAGTAGATTTGTCCAGATTCTCAGCCTGTTTAACTAATGTTGATCATTTTCATAAAAATAACTATTTGTGTAATATTAGATTGTATAGAAGATATAATATGTATCATATGAAGTGTCAACTATAGTTTTTTTACTTACATGCTTTAATAAATAGCATGGAATAAAAAAATGAATTTTCAAGACAAGCACTCTACATACACAAAAACTGGTAACTTGTTCTGATTATTGAAGTAATAATGTAAGTGACCTTGAAATAGCAGGTTAGTTTGTAAATCTCCTTAGCATCTCACATAGTTTTACCTCCTGTTTCATAACAGCTGGTTTTAATTGTGGCTAATAGTTCTTCTATGAAAGTGACTCTATGGAATCATTTTTACTTAATCTAGTACAACTAGGGAACAAAATCAGACCCATCATAGTTTCCCGAGATGATTGCTGATGGATCAACTTAGTATACATTAATTCAGCTTTATTTCATGCTACTTCATGTTTTCATTGTAAGGTATATTTAGAGGCTTGAACTAGCAATTGTTGAAAAGATATTTTTTCCCCTAAATTATTTTTTTTATTGACAAATCTAAAAGTAAGCAAATAATGTTCCATGCATACAGTACTGGAAAAAAAATCCTGTGATTGGATAATAAGGATGCTGAATAAAGATAAAGTCATGGGGTATTACTTTTCTCATACAGGGGATTAGAAATAAAGATTACATTATCAGCACTTTACTCATGCTGAGAAATAAGCTGACATACTTCATCACATTTCAATATCGATGAACTGTTTTGCTTTTCGAAAATGGATTGAAAGTTAGGAGGAAAAACCTAAAGGATTAAAAAAAAAAAGTTTGGATGATGCACAAATCACTCTGTCTTCATTTGGAATCATATTCAATGGAAACAGGACCAAAGAAGTTGCATGACCAACATCCAAACATTGAGCTTCAAGTAGCCAGTCCAATACTGGCCACATCAGATGTCCCCTGGATCTCCACTCTAAAGCCTTTTTGTGTATTGTAGAGTGGGCTGGGTCCTAAGAATATCCTAACAGGAGCTGAAGACAACAGACAACGTTCTACCAGTTCACACATGGAGAGAGCTTAGAGAGCATGTAGAAAAGTTAAAAATTTTCAGGTCAGGTTTTCTCTGAAATACTTGATGGTACAGTATGTTTGGGAAAAAAAAAAATGTAGCTGAGGATATTCCAGCCACTAATACTTACCTACAATATAAGGTTAGAAGAGACAAAATTAACGCTGATCTTTAAAAGGGTAGGGGGGGGAAAATACTTGATACTATCTCTGACCCAGTTACATCTTTCCTATGAGGCAGCCTAGCAAACTTTACCTTCTTAATTTTCCAGTTTTTAATGCCTTACTGAATTTTGCAGCATAGTTCAGTGTTAAATATGCTTTCCAGCCTCCCTACCTGATCACCCTCCATGCTGTATGCATATTTGCTTCTGCACATGCAAGTCCTGAACAACTGTTCTGGGAAAATCTTTCTGAAAGTGGTGGATTTCTGGAAGGACACACTGATTTTGTTGTGAGAAATGAATTCTGGGTAGCCGGAAGGCTTTAAGATGAAGCATGAGATTCATCTGACCTCACTACAGCACTAAAAGCTGTGGTTTCTGACTCTGTCAGACCTAATTAGTTGATGAAGATTGGGAAATGTTTAAGTTTAGTTCAGATGTTGCTTCCAAAGAGCCCCAAAATATGAAGCTGGTGACTTCAAATTTCTGAGTAGATGAAAAAAATCCCTCTGAAATCCAGAGCCAAAGCTCCCGGAGCTTTCCTAATCTTCAGCAGGGGCATCCTGATCATTAAGTCAAGTTCTAACAGCTTTCAGTGTCACCAGCTGTGAAGTCAGGATTTGTTATGCAGCCCTCACATCTTCAGCTGTGGGACAGTGTGTCTACCAGGACTGACGAAGTCCATCAGCCTCAGAAGTCTTTATTTTCAGCTGGCCTGACATAAACCAACCCGGCAATTTTTTGAATCCTTGATTAACTTTAATTTTATAAGTTTACTGAAATAATAACTTTTACAGGAGAAAAAAAAAAAGATCAATTTAAAAATTTCCCAGGGGAAATTTAGCTGATCCTTAACCAATATAGTTTGCTTAATATCCACAGAAACACAGTAGTAATCAGGTACAGTTCCACACTTCTCTGAAACAATTTACACAGGTAACACCTCAGATTGACTACATTTTCACACAAGGTCACTGCCTCCAGAAGAGAAACATGAACCCCAGTCTCACTAGTTGGGACTCTTAAATCATATAGCCATTACCTCCCTGAGTCTATTTCCTACCTTTCTTCTGCTATGGTTTTGAAAGATACTTCAGGGAAGGTACCAATAAGAGACACTATAACATCCATTTCAAATGGAAATCCTAGATTTTCAAAGAGATATTAAACTCTCCCATAACACTAATACTAACAAATAACATCATCTTGATTGAACAAATGATTGCTATTTTTTGACCCTTGAAGGGACAGAGGTCAAAACATGTTATAGCACAATATATATATTATTCAATGAAACTGCATAGCTTGAAAAACAGAAACATCAATAAAAATGTGGGAAAAATATCATGGGATAAGTCTGATGACAGTACCATGGTAACACTTTTTGCTGTACTGCAGCCATGTGCTAGGATTACTTTGCAAGGGAAATAGCTTTCATATCCAGACCGTTCAATCAAATATTAAGTTATATTGCCTCTATAGGCAACTGGGGAATATAAATAATAGGAAATGCTTATTATGCCTCTTCTAGTGTGCTTAGTTATTAAGCTATTGTTTCAGTAGTAATAATAAGCAATATGTATATTTTGATTCTCAAGTAGCTTGTTGGAAATTAAGTTTCACAGTAGTGTTTATGTATTAGCCTGATCAAATGCTGCATTATCTTCTACACTTCTTGGTGGTATTTATGTATTAAGCTTCTTTTTATTAAGTTTCTTGCTGAAATATGATGTATTAAGTAAAGGCTCCCCATAGTAAATTATGTAGGTTTCTTGGTAATATCATGGCATTACCCTGCTCTGAATGATCTTATGTGCCTCATTAGCATAACATGAATTGCAATAGGAAGTTTAATCTTCAGTCCTACACTTCTTTATGCACATCTTTTTCTCCTCGTAACTTTTCATTACCGCAGGCTAGGACTTTAGGCTGATCACCAAACAGGAATCCTGTTCCAAGATGAATGAATTTAACAGCCTACAGGAATAATATCTCAATGTTCTCTCAATGATGGTGGCAAATAGGGGAATGGAATGGAATTTCAAGGCATACATACATCATTTTTAACTGCCCTGCATACCTAATGACAGGTGAAATGAACCAAGACTTTGCCATAGTGCCATAAAAGAAAAGAGTGCGAAGACCCAGATTCTTCCTATGGATTTTGTGCATCTCACTAAGCCAGGAACATAGTTCTTCTGTGTCTCAGTCAGAGAAACAGGCAGTTATATGAAACAATGTAGATCCTATGAAGAAATCATTACAGTAGAGGTTTTTGTCAGTATGTTACCTTCTACTGCCACTCTGTAAGTATATTTTTTTCCTATCCATTTTGTGATATGTTTATATGGGCACATTAATTGAGATACTTGGCACCTATGCACAAACTTTAAAAAAATACAGAATTCTTATGTTCTTTTCCTAGAGGCAGAGAAAATTACATCAAACGAGATTTTGTATAAAAATATTCCGTTACATATTGCTTTGCTTCAAGGGAAATAATTTTTTTGATGTTTTAAAATAAGTTTCAAATGACTAACTCAACCCAAGTATGTTCAGAGCACTGAGCAGACAGGTTAAATAAATAATGACTTAATTATGGATAGCTTTCATCTCTAACCTTAAGATCTGATAGGCTCTTACACCTGCACTTTATAATTAGAGAGAAGGAAACTTAGATTGTGTTTGACTTTTAAATGACAAAGACTGATTCTTCTCAAAAACGGCTCAAATTGTTACGGATATGATTGATCTTCTCCGTTACTATCTTGCCTCGCTGCAAAGTAGCTTGGATCAGATCAGACATGTGATATCAATTTTAAGTGCTTTATAAAGGTCCCTAAACGTAAATATATCTTGTAGATCTTAAGGTCCCACCAGGCAAAAAGATAATTTTCCAGGTACATAGTTCACATTTCTTGAAAGCTCTAAAGGCTATTTGTACAAGAAGCCTCCATGGCTTAGTAAGAGTTGCTGTGTCCTAGCCAGGAGTTATGTCATTGTCAAGAAAACCTGTTTACATATTTATGCAATTGGAACTAGTAATATGTTTTAGATATATATTTTATGAGTATAAACAAAAAACTTCTTAAAGTTACTTTTTTTTCTTAACATGAAAAATATAGGAAGAAAATATGCACCAAAAAGCAATTCCAAAAACTACTTTGACAGGACACACATTCTATCTGGACAAGAGGAAATAGACTCTCAGTGTGAGTAACAAAATATATATATAAAAAATACCTCTAAAATATATGTTGTTATTTATTCTAATCACTGAAGCATTTGTTTCATATTGGTTACTTTGTATAACCTTGTTAGAAAATGAATTATACTAAATGTATGGCATTTTATTAGTGACTTGAGCAACAAGAACTTGTCAAGATTTCTCCTTGGCTGAGCTCAAAGCACACGCACAGGAGAACAGAGAGAACCCCCCAGCTGTGTGACAATATTGTGCTTCTTAAATGGACCGAATTTCAGAAATGTTTGTTATTACCACACTGAATGACATGCTAAACAAGAAGATATGAACATTTTGTTTCCAAACGTGTGAATAGTTAGCCTAAATAAATAAAAACACTCTGACTTTTGGATTTAAGGTATGATTTCCTAGGAATTTATATCCTAATCTTTAAAAATACATGATTCTTTATTTAAAAATACTACAACCTGTATTTTACTGGAGAAGTGTAACTTTTGATAGCTTTTTGTCATAACATTGTGATCTCTCAACTCACAGCATGGAACTGTGGGTCTCTTTAGGGTCATAATGTTTCTGGTAATATGAAGCTATAAGTGTTTATATTAGTCTAAATGCTAGCACTGGAAAGGGAGCTGAGCCAGCACAGTATTTTCTCTTACAGCCCCTCTGGGTACCAGCCTACTGCCTTCTGGTTCTCAGGTAACATCCCTGGAAGAACTCTGTGGGTTTATGTATTTAAATGCTATACTTCCCGTAGCCATGTATTCCAGACATTTTCAGATTCAACAAAATATAATTTCAATGGGGACCAGTCTCCTCTCATCCTTTCTAACAAAACCAGTCAGGTTATCATTTAAGTTATACTGCAAGACTGAATATGTGTAACCTTTTTCTACTGTAGGATTTATTCATGTTTACTTATGGATGTTTGCAGTTTTCTACTATTACATTTCAGCAAGACTCTGATATTCCACTTTGGAATTTACAACTTTTTTATCCTTTTAAAAAAAAGGATTTAAAACATTGTTTTTGAGATACCCTCACGTCCTGGTCAAATTGAAGTTTGCATTTCTTTCCAGTCTACCAGAGGTTTTGTGACTGTTTTCACACTACCCAGTGTCTCATCCATCTTCCAACCACATGAAAAAAAAGCATTATATCCATATATTGTGGATACAGCCCTGTCATAGCCAGTAGGAGCCGTACCAGGGCTGCTTCTACCTCGCATTCGTACTATTAGCACCACAGTCATTCCTGTTTGGATTGGGTATCAGGTCAAATTCAGGCTTTTGGTCAAGAACACACAAAAGCAGAGCAAAATCCAACTGCTGTTTAAATTTATTTAAATAGAATTACAACTATTTTCAACACCGGTGAGTTTAATCCAACATATCAAAATCCAGAGGCTAATTCTAATTTAAATATATGCAATCAAAAACACATTTAATTTGATGGTGATGTTCTCATACTCAGTTAAGAGAAAAATAGGCATTATACATCTTCCTTGTTATCTGTATGCTATAGAAAGGCAGAAGGGAGAAAAAATACCAGAAAAAAAGAAGATCTGGGATTTTTCAGAGAAGCAGCAGAAACACTTATCAAGTCAATGCCATGCAAAAACTTGTTGGATGACTTGGCAACAGCAATTGGGCACTATGCTAAGCAGACATTGCCTAGTATTCACCCACTGTAAGGGTTTACAAAGCATGACTGAAAAAGACTACTTGGAGTGTCTGAATGTATTTGGAAAAACTTGAGCAATATATCAATTCAGTCCCAAATACAAAAGCATAAAGCCATAGAAATACAGTAGATGCAAGGGAGAGGAAGCAGAAACATGCGAGTGATTTCACTGGATTTCAACTGCTTCTTCTGGAAATAAAGAAGTCCAAATAACAGAGCCAGATAAGCTGTTGTGCTGGACAGTAGCAGACTGGTGCAAACGAGATAACAAAATCAGCTGTGCTCAGCACCTGCAGAATCTAGATGTTAATACTTCCGCCCCTTTACTTCGGTTCCTTGGGATTATTAATCATGACTCAAAACACCTCTGATGTGTCATTAAACAAAAAAAAATGTCTTGTCCATATATAGAAACTTTGTTTTGCAGGACTCACCTTAGTTCTGGACAGGCCTTTGTTGCCTCTCTTAGCTTTCTTTCAATAGAACTTTTTGTTAACAATTAAGTTAAAGAAAAATGTGTCTTTTCACCACTTGTATTTAGCCTTAGACTGTATGTCATACAGTACTATAAAATATGCTGTTCTCTGAGGAATTAATTCACAAATATATTACTAACCTTCAGTTAAAATATATTATTAATCTTCAGTTGCCTTATTTCCTAAAAAAATTCCATTCTGTTTAACTTCTGTAAGTAGCAATGAACAATAGAGTCAAAAAAAAATCATAGTCTAGAGAAAAAAAAGTCATAAAGAACAACATTTATGTTACAAACAACTCATGACAAACACCACTGTACTGATACAAGAAAATATACAACAGTGTCACTCAAGACAAGAGTACATCTTCAGTGGTAGAAAGTCTACAAACAAGTCACAGAAAACAAACTGAAAGGACTGAAACGATGTCATTCAGCCATAACTTAACCCAGGCTTAAACAAGCCACCATACTTAAGGCATGACAGTTTTTGTACAGCATCCAAGAGAGCAGTATGTGGCTAGCAATATATTCATCTACCCTTCACTCCTCAACTCAAATATACAGTGAGGTCCATTCCTAGATACATCAACTACAGCTGGCTTTTGGCACACATCTGAAGTGAGACAAAGACCTGCCTTGGCATCAGCAATGTCTTACTCTTGCTCTGATAAGCCATAAGCAAAAAGATGACTGAACCTGATTTATAGTTCTTTTCATGACAGCATGTTCAATACAGATGCAAACTTTTCACTCTTCCACTTTCTTATCTTAAAGGATTACTCTGCTGTCTGAGCAAATGCTAAGTAGAATGATAAACCCACCATTAAAGGAAAAAAGAAAGTTATAGGCTAATAAATTTAATTCTTTTTCATTTAAATGGAGAAATTGGCAGATTGAAAAATGCTTCTGCCAATTCAGATCAACAGAACATTCGCTTTACAAATTATTCTTTTGATAGCAAACATAAACGGTATGTGAGACACTATAAATTGAAAAGATCAAATGTCATTAAGCTGTGCACTCAATGAGACAGCATCAGAATAAGCAGCATGTGTATGTGCCATCATACCAACACATAAATCACTCAAATTAAACAATGAAGCAGTAGTCATTTCCCCCTTTTGACTACTGCTGATTGTACGCATGTTTGTCTCCAAGCATGACCTGATCTGCATGATTAGGTACCTAATTTGTGCATCAAAACTTCCCAAGTTTGGTAAAAATCAAAACCATTGCATTAAAGAAAAAGAATCTTAAAGATCAAAACAGTATTTGGGGCACGGATGTGCAGCACATTGTAATACACTACTGGGGTGGTTATCTTCAGCCTTCATTAAATGTGCTGAATAGCCTTCAAAGCTTAATTGGCATATTGTGATAAATGCTTACATTCTTTGTTACAGCAGCAATTATTTGAAATGTCAGCTCCTCCTGCTATGCTACTGCAAAGAGGCCTAAATAATAAAGGAACTGGTCTTAAAAATTTAGACTTTCTTTAAAATTGTTACAGGCAAGATCATTTATTCATTGCCAGAGAGCTTTGACCACATTTTATTATTATTACATTTTGCTGCTGTTATACCTGAAATCTCATATGCTATTGGTGACAATATCTGACAGTTTTATTGCTTATTTTAATCTTATTAAGATAGATAGCAAGATGCTGTATCTTAAAAAATTCCTCTGTATTTATTAGTTTCTCAATTTGATCAAGCTCAGTCAGTACCTCACACTTTATTTAAAAATAAATTGAATAATATAAAGAGATTAATTTATTTTTGTCAAAACTACATCAGAGCAGTATAGTCTACCGGTAGGACTGCAGGTCACAAGTCAGTACACTAGGATTTCTATTGGGCTTTTTCCCCCCACACACTCACTATACAGTGCTAAGCAAGTTACTTCATCTCTCTGTCCATCTCTGGATTCGTCTTCCATATTGGGCATCCTAATAATTTTACAGCCAGTCATTTTCAATACTCCGAGAGGGCACAGATGGAAGTCATTATTCAGACCCATATTCTTGTTTTCTCATAAAGTCTACAGAACAGTGTCATGATGATTTTAAGAATTTCCTAGAGAACTGAAATTGCCAGTCCAACCATCTCTGACAATTACTTCACCTTGTCTACAGTCCCACACCAATCCTATTTCTTGGTAAGTGCCCCAATCATTTCAAACCCAGTGTGAGAAAGTTCATTCCAACCAAACGTATTTTTTCATAATAGACAGGACACCTGAAGACTCTCAAAAGGGAAAAATCAGATCATTTGATATCTGGGCCATGGCTTTAGGGGAGGCTGGTGGATTTGGATGAACCATGCAACATATATAATTAATATATGATATTTATAAGGCATGACAGAACTGCAGAGATACCACCGTCTATCCAAAATCCAATTTCACTCCTGTCCTAATTCTGTTCTGCCACAAATATTAATCAAGACATCCCAACTTGATGGAAAAATTGGAATGGCCACATGTATCTTATCAACTGATGAGTTAGTATTAACTACTTCTGTGCTCATAGCATAGATTCAACCTTAAAGCCTGTTATTTTCAGTCTTGTCTCACTTATGAAGTCTTCATAAATACAATGGACAAAACAAAACCTACAAGTTTCATTTCTCTTGAATTTAAGACCTGGAATCTCAGTATTATTAGCCTAAACTTTACTTGCACTCTGGTGCTCAGATACAGCCCACTTAAAGAAAAAAACACATCTATTCACCTGTCTTTGGTTAAGTAATTGAGGTAAGGCTCATCTCTACTGACAGTGGAACAGAAAAGACAAGGATCAGATTTTAAATATAATGAGTCCAATAACCCATTATTTTGGTCTAACATCAGTAGAACTCAGTTTAGTGCCACAAAGTCACGATAGTTACATACATCTTTAAAAGCATACAGTACTATCAAAGTATAGAACTTAGGAACATGTAAAATTATCACATCCGGCAAAAATTCATATAGCCTCTCTCATCATGCATTACTGATGAGAAACAGGACAACAGGCACACATCTTCTCTCACTCAAAGTTGCATAAAACTATCAGTAAGCCTAAAGAGCACAATCAATTTAAGCCAAGGAATTTCAGAAAACTGAGTAAAATCCTCCCTGTTGGAAGACATCATTGACTCATACCACAGATTATTATGTCCAGTGACACAGGAACAAAATAAAGGTAAAATATAAAATCTAGTCAGTTAATAATTCACATAAGAAATACTGTATAGGACCCGATTATAAGTTAAGAATAATTCAGTGAAGCAGGTGTTCCATTCTCTAGAGACCACTGCACAAATCCTATCTTGTACTGATATTTACAGACACCAGCTCACTTTAGAAAGTGCAATCTCCTCTCTGTCAGCTGTAATAGCATTAAGGCCTATAGTTTAGTTCCATGTAATGCAAGAAGGGATGTGAGAGTCATACAGTTTGAATGTAAATGGATGTCTGGTCTAAGTCAACCCGAAATAACGAGAATCATTCCTTCTGAGCATAAAAAATTTAGAAACACTGCCTTTTAAACCTCCATTTTATTAACCTTTATCAGCTGCTGTAAAACCAGTACATGATGAGATTTTTGAACTTTGCTGTCAGTAGCTAAAGGGTAATGCTTGTAGTGATTGCTGTTTTGCAAAATTATAATTCTTATACCCAAAAGGTCTTCTGTTGGATTTATTCTCAAACAATTACCAAGTGGCACTGGGAAAAAACAAGCATGTTCTGGCAGCCACATCACAGGATACACTAGGAGAGAAGCTACAACTCCTGACTGTCAGCCCTACATCCAGAAACCAAATCAAGGTCAGAAATTGCTTCAGGAGAAAGGGCCGTTCCCATTCTTGGGGAATAATGTATGTACCCCAATAGTCCCAGAGGAACAATCTTTCATTACAGCATTCCTTCAGAGCAATCTCTTAAGAAACCTCAAAAATTTCAGCAATACTGTTATAGATTGCAGGACACTAAGAGAGACAAACAATACCTCTAGCACATGAACAGAATTAAGGCAAGATGCACTAACCTTAACTTTTAACTCTAAGGTTTTTGCCTTCGTTGAGGCATCCCTCTGAAGACTTAAGAGAAGCTCCACAGAAAGCATCCAAAAAAGGAACATTATCCCAATCAACTCTTTCCAGGATATCTCATAATGGATCCAAGACTCACTGAGGGAGTTGGGCTGATATTTGGTAGACAGAGCCAAGAAACAGAAAGGTCAGGAGAAGTCAGGCTCTCTGGTTGTTAATAAAAGATTAAAAGGGAAAAACTGCCTGAGCAGCTTCTTATAACTGAGACTGGGCAGCTAGAAGCTATCAGGGGGCAAAGAGACCCCAGATGCAGGGTCAGAGATCCTGAAATAAACTTTGAACTTCAGCAAGAAAGAAGACCTGAGAGACAGCGGTGCAAAGAGTATTTTCACCAGCAGGTTAGACCATTGAGAGTTCCCCCCTGCTGCATTTAGCTGTTTGAGAGACAGGTCCAACAACAATCATTTCACATAGCACATTGCAAGTTTTCTAGCAGGTAAAAAGCCCAGATCATTTATTTTTTCCACAAATAAAGTTTTCAATGCACTCTTCTTCCTCAAAGAAATGACGTATATGGTTCTCTGATGGGTGCCCAGGAAAGGTACGCCTACCTGTCTGCATCATCTGCTGTCAGAGTACTGGTAACTAAAAGAAATTAAAATACATCATCATCCAGAAAGCAATAACTGCCAGCAAAATACCCCAAAGTCAAAGACAAGTAACTAACTGGTTAAGAAGTGTCAAAGCAGGAAGTAGACTGTGAGAGAGCACAGAATTTTGACAAAAGGATTAGCACAGCCATAAAGTAGTCCTGAATCATTTCAGTTGCCTTCCTATTGAGGCTAAGCACTACAAAGCAAAGAGAGATGATGCCACTTACCCAAAGTACTGACACTATGAAGCACTTGCAATAATAGAAAAGTACGAGCCAAACAGGCGCATTGTGACAGCCCTTTCCATCTTCTAGCACAGCCCAGTCACAGATATCATTACTTAAGAAGGATTCTAGAAAAGAATTATTCAGTCTCACGGCTACAGCAGATCTGCATTAAAGGATTCTTTTCCCTAGGTGTTTTGGAGACTGTTTCCTTGCACTGTATATTCAGGTAAAATACATAAAGCTAGGCATCCATTCTAGGAGCTGTTAAGAGTGGATGAGCTGCAACTCAGCTCATTATACCTTTTTACAAATCCCAAATCTGTGGACCCTCTCCTTCTCCTCCAGCAGGCCAGCTTACATAGTCAGACCCACATGTAGAACCCTTATCTATATTGTCTATAGTGGCCTTAATAAAAGGGAGAATGCTGGAATGAATGTGAAACAAAACCAAGAATGCATCCAGCATAAGCATTCCAGATTGGAACACAACTGGAGAGGAATCCAAGAACTTTTCCCACTTTGTTCCTTGTTTCACCATTTAATCAAAAGTTTCAATGTTGGTTCCCCCCCCCCCCCCCCCCAATACAATTCTTAGCTTTCTGCTAAAGGACTATTATCAAATACTGGAAGTCCTTTCTCAGGGATAAAAATAACAACAAACCTTGAGAGTAGTGTAAAAGCTAGTAAGTTTACAGGTGGCTGTATTATAGTTATGAAAAAAAAAAACAAAGCACAGTCCAACAAAAAAAATGGAGAAACAGGATCAGTATTACCATTCCAGTTAGAAACAGATACAGCTGACTTGAGCTAAGCTATGAAAGTTGATATCGTCCAAGCTCTTGAATCTTACTCTTTTTTTCTGGAATAGCAGATTCATGTTGGCTTTTAGGCCATTCATACTGCCTTTCCAATGCCTTATTTTCCTTATTGGCAAAACAGACATCATAATTTTAAAACAGCTTTGGGAAATGTTTTGAATCTACACAAATGCAAAGTATCAGTATTATTATTGTAATTCTGGTTCCCTTTAAAAACCTAAGCACTCATGTGCTTATAGCAGGCATTTCTAACACAGCATATAAAAGTGTGACAAATGTAATTCCTATAAAAGTACCTGGATGACATTTGTGCACCTGTCTCAGAATTTTGCAGCACACAAACTGAGTTTAAAAAAGGTAGCTGCAGCAGATCCCAGTCATTAAAAGAAAACAAAACGGTGTTACAGATCAGCAGTGACGATCTAAGCAGAGTGCATTGAAATGTGTATTTAAGAGAAATACACTGTAGTCAAAGCTCAGCAATTTATCATGTGTTTTTACCTCACATCTCAATAACTAAGATTCTGAGATTTGTACATTGTGCCTTCTTGCTTTTCTTGAAAAAACAGAACCACAAGGGAATACAAAAGAGAACAAATAGGAAGGGTACATGGTTTTGTTAAGTCTAATTATGATGACAAACTACTTGCAAAGGTAGGCATTAAATTATACCTAAACAATCAATGGATTTCAGAATCAGAACCTTTGTGCAGGAACCTGACACAACACATTGCTAAATAATTTTCCCTGCTAGAAAAAAAAGTGGATCAGGGTGCTGCTGGGAAACTATTTTGGTAAGGAATGGTACTGAAAAGGCAGATGATAGAGTGGAGGTTCAATTGCAGCTGTAACCTGTCTGTGTTTTCTGAAATCAGTCTGAAGTTTTGAATCAGCAACTGTCATTCTTAGCAGTAGTAAAGTGCTCAAGGAACATTCACATTCAGAATTTGTCTTTATTGTCAACTGACTTTTGAAGAGTGTAAAAGAAAATCCCTCCAGTCCAACAATGCCCTTGAGGAAGCACTTAAGTATAGGAGTCAACAGGATAACCTGTTCAAGTGAAGAAAATGCCCTGTACTGTATTGAGCTGTGTGCCAGCAGCTCACATCACAGGGCTGGGGCACAGAGGGTCAAGTAATCTGAAACTTCATATTTCTCCACTCCAAGGAGCAAATGAAAAGCCAAGACTTTTAATTTATAAAATTTCTGTCATAAACTCTGGCTGCACTGATTTTATATCTTCCAAGGGTACATTAACTATTTACATTCTTCTAAGTTAAAGCGTAATTAGCATAATTGACATGAGTAGTCATGCTCTCTGCTGTTAATCATCAGGCATATCTGGACTCATTTTGGAGGCAAAGGGCAAAACGTCCCTATATAGAGGGCCAATATCTGCCTTTTGGGATTCTTTACATTAATTTACCTGCTTTAGACTGTTTCCCTTAATACAAATGTCAGCTTGGTAGTCCTTACAATGACAGAATTTCTTGATTATCAGGAGGTTAAAATAACTTCAGAATACCTTTGATTTGGAAAAATTCTGGAAACCAGATAAAAGTTAAAAAATTCAACAGATTGACTTAGACCTAATATTACAAACAAAAAACCAAGCTTATTAGTGTTTGAAAATTATTAGTTTGAAACACAAAAATGGAGACTGAAACACGAGTCAGAATATAATCCAGATATGTACATTGTTTTTAACCCCATTTCGCATTTGAAGACAAGCATGACAGAGCACCAGAAATTTAACTATTCCTTTGGGCTTATTTATCACTATGCTATTTCTCTTCTGGTGAAACCTTATACGAGTATGAAACATTCATTGCAAAGACAGCAATTTGTACATAACAGTAAATTAACAGACAATTTACTAGTTCAGATCAAATTCATCCTAACCAATATAGTATTTTCAGGTTTCCAAGGGCATATATCAACATGTCACTGATGTGCCTGAGAGGTCTGATGCAAGTAAACAAACAGCTTTGATTAGTTTAGATGGTACAACAGGCTTATTTAACAACAGATTTGTCACACTGGTATATTTTGATAATTATCATTCTTAAATTATTAAGGAATATCTTTATTTTGAGAAGCAGGTTATTTTAATAGCAATCATTTCTCTGTAGCTTTTATTAATAACACTGCTTAATAGCTTTTAAGGTCAGACAATCTAGATTGACTTCTCATGCAACCTAGACTGATGTTCCTGTATTGAATCTCATTGTTTACACTGTGTTGAGTTTTGATTTGAAAGATAGATCCACCACTTCAAATGATAAAGTTAATTATTCTTTGCCATCTCTATCACTAGTCATTCTTCATTAAACATGCAGATGCAGATTCTAATTTAGCTTCAAGACTTTGTTTCTTGTGATGCTTTTTTCTGCTGATGCCATCTTAAAATTTGTCATTACCTCCAATTTAAATACATCAGTGGTATCTCAGAAGGAGAGAAGACACAACAAGACACACTGTTGATTTGACTAAATTTAACAATTGGCCTCTTTGATTTTCTACCATATGACTTTTAAAACTCTTCTCTCTACTCAACCGTCTATCACCCTTTCAAAAATCTACACACAGGGAGCAAATGCAGCATTCCACTACCAAGTTCAGATCTGCTGTGTACACAGGTAGTCTCCCACCATACTATTCTCATTACAGTTCACAATTACTGTATAAAATAGGGCTCAGCTTGACTGTGAAAGCACTAATCACCTTCCTCTGACCTAAATCATTACTGACAGACATTTGAATCACCTGCCACTCTTACAATCATTTCCAGTAACGTCACATTTAAAAATTACCTATCTTGAAAGGCTTGAGTTCTATTATAAATTGCTCCCAAACTGAGTAATTAATCTCCCAGTTCCCAAACTATGTATTTTAAAAAAAAGGAAAAATCATTCACATCGATCTATATTTTAAGAGTTTAACGCCTTGTCCTTTTTCAGGCCTGCTGCAATCCCTTCTTCAGTAAGACAGTCATGGGCTCACCTAAAATTATTAGAAAGTTTAACAAGAATAGAAGAAGAAAAAGAAATTATTAAATATTTTAAATATTCTACAAAAGCAAGTATGCTCAAGCTCTTTCTTCAGTAAGAGCTTATGAGACTTAAGAGAAGTCAAGGGAAGAATTTGAATTCATTAAGATGGACTTTGGATCTGATCCATAATGCCTTCCTCAGTATGCCACTTCATTACGGATGACATGACTGGTGGGGTTTTAGATTTTGTTGTTGGGGCTTTGTCATATAATGAAATCTCATGGGAAATCTTAAAAAAATTATTATTCTTTTAAACTATTTCTATCAAAGCCAACTGAAGTAAAATGCAGTATTTCCTTTATGTATGTGAAATAGCAGTTGATCTCTTCAGAGATGAAAACCAGTCTGTTTAATTAGCACCCTCACTTTGTAACCACTTTCATTCATCTGCTGAGATCTAACCAATATGAGATTTATTATCCAGGTTTAGCTCTGAAAAGCCACGTGTCATTCTCTTCTCTGTACAACATCACCTTGGGATTTAGCAGATCAGCAGACTTCAATTCTGCCAGTCTGAATCTGCTCCAACACCAGTTTTGCCATAATGTGACTGCATTTGTTGCAGCGGAGTGACTTCTGCTTTAGACAAGTAAAGCAGAGAACAGAATCAAGCTCAGTGATGTCCTGTCAAACTTGCTTGTGTCTGACTGCAAGTTTCAGAGATTAAAAAAAAAGGGGGGAAAAACCTACAGGTGGGGGTTTTTTTGGTTTTTTTGTTTGTTTATTTGGTTTTGTTTGTTTTTTTTTGTTTTTTACACACAGGAATAGTCAAGGGAAAGTTACTATCAATTGTAACTTCTCTACATCGTTGAAAATGGTATAAAGAATAATCTCCTAAATGCAGAATTTTCACCAAGTTCCCTTACTATTAAAAAAAAATAGATTTCATCTCCCTCCATGAAAAGTCATTTGGGGACCTGCAACCAATTGTGGTGCAGAAGTGCAGCACTAGTGTCTGCATACTCAATCAAACCCCAAATTGACTGGTGATCACTCAGGAGAGGTCTTCCCCTAATAAACACCTGTCTTATCAATGCACACTGAACTGGCTAAAATGTTTTCTCATGGATTCAGAATATTGTGGATGACCTTTAAAGTTTTCAGGACTGATGTACAATTGTTCTTCATGCCACTGCATTCCAGTGGGATAGTAGTTTTCCGGACTAGCAGAAGTTAAACATCAGATTAGAAGTGTGTCCTTGCTATGAAGTAGTTGTGCACCTCAGGATTTCAATTACTAAAGGTGTAAAAGTGTTAAAAAAAAATGCATGGCTAAAAAACAATTAAAAGGTAAGCAAGGCCCATGCTTTAAGTTCCCAAATCTTTTTAAGAGTAAAGTAAAAAAAAAAAAAAAAAACCAGACAAACAGCATCATTTTCTAACTAGAAAATATAACATATTCTCCTTCCAAATGTGTCATGAGAACTTGTTGATTTTTATGACAGCTTCAGTGGGGAACGTCTACATGAAGTCTTGGCTCTTGTTTCATTCTGAAAATGTCAAAATGCATTGTTTCAAAAAGGTTAAAGTAATTTTTCAGTTCAGTTTTATCAGGTGATTCATCTCATTTAAGCACTTCTACTATGTTCTAGTATGGTAGAATATTACACTAACACTAGGATTGTACTTAGCCTGTAAACTAGTAATTATTTGGTTCTGTAAACTACATATTTTACCATACTTGGGCATTTTGATACTATAAATAATTTTTGAGCATAAAGAGCATTTTGCATTTGAAAAAAATTTAGATCTAATTACTAAACAATCTCATTGAACATATGGAGAAGGACATTTCAGATTGAATTTTACACTTACCACATCAAAATTGTATTTTAATTGAAAATTTTTAAAAAGAGTAAAACAACCCAAAGGTGTGTGCTTTGCATATAGAACAAGGAGCTTCACAATGAACTTAAGTTTATCATCTTTCTTATTTCTACAAAAGGACAAAAAGCAGAAACAAGAACAAAACAGAAATTCTGCAGCTATATCTGTACCTACTTTTAAGGCACTTTTCACTGCTTTCTTGCTCCACAAACTTATCTCCCAGCTCTAACCAGATTGAAGCAGTCTCTGGTCAGTTTGTTGTTTGGTTTTGTTTGGAGGTTTGTTTTTTTTTTTATCCTGGATTGTTTTCATTCCTACTATAGAGCATTTGCAAGGAACATGCACAGAAGATACAGGCAATGTATGAAGAATGAAACATACAATTCACTTCTTATGTTTCCTTACTTCTGGTAAGTACACCCACACACATTGCTTGATTTTAGTCAGCTAATTACTTGAAGGCAGTACAGGGGAAGCCAGTTCTGAAGGGTAAGTGCTGAAATACGAGGGGTCATGCTTTATGCACAGAAGAAAATGGGAATACTGCTGTAAGAAAAATGAGAAATGAATAATTGTGTGTGGGAAGAGGGAATAGAAGGCATCAATCAAAGCAGAAAGGAAAGGCACAAGAATCAATAACTGCTTCTTAACAAATCTGTCCCTATTTATACTTGGCATTTGCAACTAGTTCTGTCATACACCTGTTTTTTCCTCAGCCATGTCTCTTTTTCTATCTGGCAATCACTCTGCAATGATTCTGAAGAGGTAGATTTGTTGTATTCCCTAGGTTTGGGTTTGCTGGGTTTGGTTTTGTGGGCTTTTCTTAGTGGATGTTCCCCAAACCACTACACATTCATATATAGTGGTTGAATACCTGGTGTGAATCATCAGATACTTTCACAGACCCTGCTATCAGTCTGGAAATCACCAGCATACTACAGAGAACCCAAGCAGTGGCTGCAAAGATATGCACATTAAATATACATTAATCAGACCTCACACAGTATACACCTTGCAGTAACCCTCCACAAACAAGAGAATCACCCTGTTTAATCCTTCCAGAGAGCCAGAGTGTCCACTCTCATTGCATAAATCATAGAAACTTTTCCCTATGTCTTGCAGGGAGAGGGAAGACTAATGTTGGCATATTATGTGGCCATAATACAGTCTGCCAAAATTTCGAAGGCTAATTTCCTTGTGAATTGTGCTCTATAATTTGAGGCAGATGAGGGCCTGAACAGCTGACATCAGTCAGACTGTTCAGGTGAAGAAGGACTTATCACAGGAGAAAGGGTTTATAGGATCAAGGCTAATGCTCTGAGCTTTCTTCTCTGTTTGAACTCAAACACTTAAAGTGCAATTTGATTAAACTTCAATTCAAAACAAAGTTCTTGAAAAGTGAAGGATTTAGCCCATTCTATTTTTGCATGCTCTGCTTTTATTTTAAGGCACAATAGTGACTGAAAATGCCAAAAAAAAAAAAAATAGCTCTTTGTAAATTATTTAAGTGTTACATCAAAGAATGTTTCCTGAAAACTCAGCCATTGTGAGAACATAAGTAATGGAATTTAGACAAATACAGTCAAGAAGCCTTTGTTACATGTTTATAAGAGAAAAGAAACGTCTCAAAGTATCACAGCACATCAAAAGGAAATTGAACTTCTATATGCTACATTGTAATGAATTTCATAGTGACTGCAAAACCAGCAAGCGTGTATGAGACAACTGCATCTATGTTTCCCAACTCAAATACTTCACAGATTTACCAAAATTGGGTAATCTCCAGCTCTAGAACACATGCATTCTCTATGATGACATTTCAGGACTGGCTCACGCCAAGGGTTTGTGTATACAAACTCTGAAGTGCTTACAAATTTGCTATATAAATCCAAAGTCTTCCAAGGGAAGCCCTTTTTAATTACCATACTATGATCATTTATATTTGTTAGTTTAATAAACTCAGATGCCACTAATGCTTGTAACTGGGATTTAACAGGAGTTTCTTAACAGAAATTTGGCATTTCTGAAAAACTCCTGGTATCTTTCATTTGTTTTTTTTTTTTTCAGAAGTAGCAAGTACTAATAAGGGCATTAAGGTGCCAATAAGTTTTCATGTTAGTATCATGTAAATTAAGTATGTCATGAAAATCAGTCGAACTAGGAATCCTAGGAATTCTAACAGTTGCAATCACCATTTATTGGGGAAGGAGAGGGGAGACCAAAATCTACAAACACAGAATTTGCTATACCACTTCTTTTAAAAGAAGTCCAGGTCCCAAACACTCATACAGCACATTCATAGACATAAATTCAGTTCCTTAATCAAAATATTCATGCACCTTTTTACACTTTCTGGCATCACCCATCTTGCTTACACAAGGAGCAGAAGGAAGCAGCAGATGTGCCTTTACTTTTGCTCCCCACCACACCACAAAATACAGGAACAATATAACCTTCAAACTCATTGTTTAAGTAAGAAGACCAAGCATACATATACTACAAGAGACAGGAAAACAGATTTTAGGAGATGACGGTCCAAGTCTTATTGGACTTATTGCAGAACTAGTCCCTAACGAGCAAAGGAAGAAAGACTAGGAAGGTAGTCTGAAGAGAAGATTCAGGGTAGCCCGCTTTTATACTTTATTTTTTGAGCTATATTCGTAAAACATGCTTGGACTGCTTAGCATCATGTTCAATCTTTTAGATACTGTCCATTTTCTGATTCTTCTGGAAAAGCCTTGTAACATTTCCTAAAAAGGCTAAGGCGACCTTGTACAGAAGCTGCTTTTCTTTTTTCTCCTCTCTTGAGGATCAAGCAAACACTAAAAAGCAACTGGGTGTGAAAATATTTTTGGCTGCTTTTATCTTATGTGCAGTGGGAACCCATTAAAACGTAAGAAAAAAAAACTTCAAAGTCCTTCCCCTTTTCCTGCAATATTACATTTTCTGTGCATTACATTAAAACTATCAGCAATTCAGGAGACGGGAAGTGAGACTTACAGAAATTGACGGAATGTAAGAACGTACTAGAGAGAGGCATGAGAAAAAAGGTGAAGGCAACAGTATCTCAGAGGGGAAAAAAAGAAGAAAGGTTAAAAAGTCAAGTTTCCAGTACTAACGTGAGAATTATTTCATACAGCTATGATAATTTTGAATTCTTTTCTTATCTTCTTTGATGCTACCTATTATGGAAGCACACCAAAACGACTTCACACAAGTAATAAACAAACTTTACTTTGTAACTAAATCCAAACAGCTGAAACCAACAACAGAGGTAACCTAAATAACACTCTGACAACACGTAACAAGCTGTAGGTTGAAGTACCCGGTGGGGAAGCTGTTACAACACAAGAAGACATGGGAACGATGACACATAACGCTGATTCCAAAGCGCGCGTGCGCACTCACTAACCCGCAAAGGCAGGCCTCACGGGAGGGTGCCCACAAGAGGGAATGGCTCACCCAAAGGTGCCAGGGCTCGCTCGAGGACATCCAGAAGAAGCATTCACTCACCAAGCCGGGCATGAGGGCACTCAATCCCGAGCAGTTACTTTGGGCACCGCCGCGAACGCACCACAAACCGGCTGCTCCCAGGAGAACCGCTCACAAGGGAAAGGCGGAGAGGGGGAACACGCTCTGGCAGGGGAATCCCTCTTCACAGCCCGCTCGGCTCCGGGACCGCGCTCAACTATTGGTGGCGATCCCGAGGCTGCCCCGCGGTGAGGCGCCCCATTGGTCGGGGGAGCTGCCTGTTGCCCGGGGGGGGTCCCACCTCCTTTTTCCCGCCGCTGAGGAGAGGCGCGTGCTGCTCGGCACCTGAGCAGGGTGCGCACGTGCGGAGGCCGCCGCGCGCCGCCGAGGCGCGAGAGGAGCCGGGGGCCGCTGCGGGGCCAGCACTAGTCCCGGGGCCGGGGGGAGGGGGGAACGGGGGAGCCGATCCCGCCACATCGCCCAGGCAGCGACAGCGGGCAATGAGGGAGCGGGTGTCTACACTGAAACCCGCTGGAGACTGAGCCCGCTTTAAGGCTAAAACACGTGCAGAACAATCGTGTGATGATAATTGAGACAATTACTGTCTCAGCCGGTGACCCCTCATCAACACAATCGCAAGGGTTGAAACATAAACAGATTTAAATGACACTAGATAATTAACGTTATGGAATTGTCAGAGTTGGAAGGGACCTCTAGAGATCATCTAGTCCAACTCCCCTGCCAAAGCAGGGCTGCCCAGAGCACATCACTCAGGACTGCATCCAGGCGGGTCTTGAAGATCTCCAGAGAAGGGGCCTCCACACCCTCCCTGGGCAGCGTCTTCCAGGGCTCTGGCACCCTCATCAAAAAGTTCTTCCTCATATTTGAATGGAACTTCCCATGTTCCAGCTTGTGCCTGTTGCTGCTCGTCCTGTCACTGGGAACCACTGAAAAGAGTCTGGCTCCATCCTCCTTCTTGTAAATGTAGATAAGGTCTCCCCTCAGCCTTCTCTTCTCCAGGCTAAAGAGCCCCAGCTCTCTCAGCCTTTCCTCATCAGGGAGATGCTTCAAACCCTTAATCATTTTAGTCGCCCTACACTGGACTCTCTCCAGCAGTTCCCTGTCCTTCTTGAACTGGGGAGCCCAGAACTGGATGCAGTATTCCAGTGGTGGCCTCACCAGTGCAGAGTAGAGGGGGAGAATGACCACCCTCAACCTGCTGGCCACACTCTTCCCAGGATCCCATAGGCCCTCTTGGCAACAAGGGCACTCCCAGACCCTTCTCCTCAGTAGTGCTTTCCAGAAGATCCACCCCTAACACTAGATAACACTAAAGAGGCAATATTGATCCCAATGTGAATGTAGACTACATATATATAGACTAGGATTATCCTCAGCCCATTCCACCAGCAGGAAACTGTGCGCTTCTGGCAGGGGGCAGCAAGTGTCAGACACTGCAGCTTCGGGAGGAAGAGAAGGGCTCAGGACACTGGGGCAAGAAATTCTCAGGACAGCAGCCATCACAGCAGAGATAATACTCCTCAGCAAAGTTTCTAATTTATATTGAATGTGACGTCCATGGTATGAAATAATCCTTTGGTCCCGCTTGGGTCAAGTGCCGGGGTCTTGCTCCTCCTCATCCCTTCACCCGGAGAGCTCGAAAACATTGAGACCTTGAAACCCACATGCCATAGCTGCCCACGAAGTAGATATTTTCACAAATTCAGACACTAGAGTCTTCTAAAAGTGCAGTTTTCCCAAGCATTAGAAGAGAAATCAGTCCTGTGATGCTCAAGCCAGGACAGGTCTATAAAAGAATGTAAGAGAATTCCAGGAATTACATTCTGATGTGAAACCATAGTGGGACACAAGTATCCCATCGCTAAATACTGGGGTGTCTGGGCTGCAGCTCTGCAGCTGCAGATCATAGAATCGTAGAATCGTCTAGGTTGGAAAGGACCTTTAAGATCATCTAGTCCAACAGTCGACATAACTGTGATTAAAAAACAAAAACAAAAACAACCAACAAACAAAAGAAAACTATTAAAAAAAGCCCCACATCACTAAATCATGTCTCTAAGTTCTATGTCAACCCATCTTTTGAAAACCTCCAGGGATGGTGCTTCAATCACTCCCCTGGGCAGCCCATTCCAATGCTTAATAACCCTTCCATGTAAAAATTCTTCCTAATAGCCAATCTGAAATGATTGGGATGACGATGAGATGATGGTGCTAAGGGGCTAATCAGGCCACTGGTCCAGCCCTGCACTCCAGCACCTGTGGACCCGTTTGTGCTGCTGTGGGTGAGCATTTGGCATTTCAGCGGCTCCACAAACTCACAAACACTTGTCCTGCTATTTGCAGGGAATTAAACATGGGAATTAAAGTTTTGCTGTTTGTTCTGCAGTTATTTGCTTTCGTAAATGGATATTTGTATTTCTATAAAGCGCATCAGTTAGCAGAAGATGTGTAGGCACCAGCTCTATTTTCTTAACATTACATAATGCTCAGCATAATGACAGGCTGGCTCCGGTTAACAAAGTTGCCAATAAACTTGGCTTTTTTGCATCCGTGCTAAAACACTAATTAAAATATCTGTTCAAAATAAATTGTTTCAAAGAGAAAGATTTAGAGCGCTGCTATTTTTACCAACATAATTACATCCTTCTCAGTGAAGTAGAAGTCTTGCAGGTAGGAAAATTTCAGCTACAAAATTATGATTAATTAGCTTCTCTTCTGAAAGATGTATAGGGGTTCAACTGTACATTAAGGCTGAGTATCATGTTTGGGGGTGCTGTAGAGATACTGTGCCCTGAAGTCTCTCCCTCCTACTCACTCACTGCTCTCCCACTGCTCAGCGCCCCTCAGGAGGCTCGTCACGCTCTCTGCCACGCAGCTACTCCCTTCTCTAGCCTGTGGGAAAGGGAAACTGTCACTGTCACTCACAGCCATGGCTACATCTTCAGGTCTGTGTGCTCTAACTTCCCCAGTGCTGACCAGTCTTGCCTGACTGTGCTGTGCATATGATACCATTCTGTTCCTGAGATGCTGCTAATTGTTTTTACCATTGCATCATCATTCATTAGCTATTCAGAGATTGCTTGCAGTGTCCAAGAGGGAAGACCACTAGACCATTCGATGGACAGGGTAAGGTGCAATCAGAAAAGTAACTCAGAGCTTTGTCACCCATAACATAGAGAGTCCAGGCAAACTATCCCAATCACTGACATTCTTTACAGCAGCCTCTAAAACTAGATTGCTGGAGGCTATATTCCTCTTTCTCACACAAAACCGTCATGCTGCTTGAGAAATGAAAGGTCACATAAGTGGGGGGAAAAAATCAAACTGCCTTCAAAAATGTTAATCCTAGTAGTTATAGAATGATAAGTGTGTTAGGTCAGGTTTTCACTCTGCTATTACCCTCCAATACAAGTGTAATGCAAACTATTTGAGTCTGTATTGAATATCTGAAGTATTTTAGAAGAAGGTTGTTTAACTTTGAGTCCAAACTGATATTCCATATATAAATTGTGTTGGTTTATGAGCACTCATAAAACATTTTTGCACATCTGTGGAATAACCACCTTTTAAGTCCAGATTTCCTTCTGTCCATGAGTGTATTAGTTCCTTTTTCCTGGTCTCCCAAGGTGCAAGGTCCCAGGACAGCTAAGTGTATCAGCTTCCAGAGAAATAATCTGGAAGCATTTTTAACTTTTACTGTGCTAAGTACTTCTGTCCTTTTTGGCATGAAGCAATTCTATAGCTTCCTTCTCTTCAACTCTTAGCTCCTTCCATCTGTTCTGTTTCTGTCAGCTCAAAACAAAGATGAAGGTGACAGCAGTATTACCTGACAAAGCATTACACCTTGCTGTTTGGAGGTACATCGAGACCCATCGGCTGAGGTTTAGCTCCCAATGACCCCAAAGTTGAAATAAATTTATTCCAACTCCCTGGAAAAAGTGGCACTTAGAAGACGCTTAAAAACTACCAGGTTACATTGCATCCAAACTTGCATTTTTTATTTTTGTTTTCCATTATTCAAAAATCTTTATATTTTCTCACTACTGCTGACAAGGACAGATGACAATGTTATGAACACCATCATTTTTCTACTGATGTTTTCAGTAGCCATACTATTCTGTCCTTTCTCATTTTTTTTACTTACTCTCCATCTCAGCTTCTCTCCCACACAGCCCTTCCTGCACATTAATAAGAACATTCTTATCTTTTTAAAGAAGACTCTTAATTCTATAACAGAAGTAAATATACATGATTTATTCATTTGCGATGACACGAATTACCTGGGGATAAAATGCCCTGGAAGTAAGCCATTATTTCAAAAAGATGCAGTGCTTTATTTGAGGTCAACCAGTAAGTGCTTACACAGGAAAAGCTCTAATGGGAAACAGCCCTTGAAGACTAAATCTTCTGTTGATTAGTTATTCACTATGCACCAAGCCACCTGCTTCCATAAGGTCCAACTTCCAACATAAAAATACTTTTCTTTTAAATTTTTCTTTGTTACAATTCAATAGCCTGTTTGATTGATTTTACAGTTGCTACTCCAGGATCCCTCTGAGTTTGAATGAATTTCAATGAGTAATTCTTATGAGTGTGTATCAACTGTGTTAAGCCAGCATTTTAGTTACATGTCCTTTTTCAAATCTGCACACAATTATTGTACTAACGCAGCTTCAGAAAACACAAATACATTTTTTTATTTGTTATTTGAAACATTTAAAAATCATCCAAAATAAAGGTTTCCTGAGCACAGGAAGATTTTCTATTATTCTGAGAGCTCAGAGGAAAGTCTAAATGACACCAACTCATCCCCATTTCCCACTGACACATGAAACATTTGAGTCTATGGAGAGTTAAAACTCACAGCTCTGCTGTATGTATCAAATCCATGAGCAAGCTACAGTCCTACAGTCTTTCTCTTCATTTGGCCCAGTGATTTTGGGGAAGGCACTACAGGACTGGGGAGAACTATTTATGCATGTCGGAGAAGAGAAAAATGTAGTGTTCTTAAATGTCTAGTACTTGTTTCCTTTAGTGTGGACTGTACCTTTAATATCATTAAGGTTATATTTTAAAGAACTGATGTATGCAGAAATCTAATTTCTTTTAAAAGTTAATCAAAAGCATAGGAAAATAATTTGTATAGCCTGCCTTCCTGAGCGTGAACCTGTCCCACGCAAAAAAAAAACAAAACAAAAACAAAACAAAAAACAGCAAAACTTCTGAATTAATCAAGAATGATCAGGCTCTTCTACAGAAACTCAAAAGGGAAATTGCAATTGTTCTTAAAGTTGCTAAGTGAATTTTAGTCCCCAGTTCTGCAATTAAATGCCAGTTTGATGCAGAAATCTAACAAGGTCAAAAGGGAATGGAACTCCCTACAAGACCTGGTTTACTTCATATTTTGCCTATTAGTAAAAGTTTGGATGAGAATTTTTTGCCATTCTGATGCACAAACCCACCCTTGTTGGCCAATCAGAGGAACCTCATGAAAACTTTGATAGCCAGGGTACACACAGCTCTGGCTCTCCCCAGGCCCAAAGGATTTAGGCTCCTTCTGCCTCCTCTTTTCTCCCTTTCCACATTAGAAATTCATTATGAAATTACAGCACTGTCCAACACAAGAGGATCAGTTTCTGATGCTGTGTTTGATGCTACAAGCCGAAAGAGCTTGGTGATTCGATCTCTACACCTCTCCAAAGACCAGGGACATGTTGCTTTTGATATCCTGTTCCTGCTAGGGCTAACATCTCTGTCCCACACAGCAGTTCAACAGCTTTCAGGTGTAGAAGCCCCCTTCACTGCCTGATATGGAGGAAGTTTTGCAGTTGTATGGTATTTCTGGCAATCCAGAGAACCAGACTGTTGTGTCACTGCTCCTACCCTTCTTAAAAGCGAGGCTGCATTTCTAAAGAGTTCCTTATCCCTTCTCTGTATGAAATGGATTGGCAGGTTCCTCACTTAACAGTGACACATCAAAAGCTCTCTCAGTTGGCATGCCATTTTCTTCTTATTTTCATTAGCTTCCCTTGATAGGTTCTTACCCAAAATATGAGGGCTTTCTAGTTGCTTCTATTAGCTGTGCTGCTGTTTAAACAGTGCCAACTCACTGCTATGCAGAATATTTTACAGAAACAGAGAGAATTCCTTCCATAAGGAATTTTCACTGTGTGCATTCACTTATAAGAGTAAAGCTTTCCAGCTTGTCTGCTGTTAGACAAGGTGAAGGGTTGGCAGGAGATTCAAGATGAAGCATCCTCCAGCATTGCACTTCACTTCCTCTTATGAGTCCATATTTGTCCTTCACTTTAACATTGTCTTCCATTACGTAAATCAGCCAAACTCACTTGATCTCATTAAGACAAAAATAAAATTAAATGTGCCATGAGAAATATTATATCCATTTGTTCTTGCACGTACTTTAAAGTATACATTTTGGCTCAGGTTTCACAAGGATTTCTTCATCTTCCTTATTGAACTTCTGACTTTTGATCATTCAGAGTTCATATTTTAAAGCTATTTCTTGTAATCAAGGTGACATTGTGCCAGAAGCTGGGTTCTACTGAACTATGCACATCATGGAGTATATGATGCGTTTAATGCCCCCCAATTCCAGAACACATCTTGAAACTACATAATTGCTACTAGTAATCAGGCAAAAGCACATCCCTGACAAAGAACAAACGTAAATCCTAAACTCCAAGTTCAGCTAATCTTTTGGGAGAGAAAAAACTTAATTCAAAAATCTCACAATAAGATAATATTTTCAAAGGAAATCTTGTATGTTCAAAGCCCTTTGTACAAAAGTAGTACTTTACCCATCAAAATCTATTAAAAAGACTTTTTCTTTAGTCAGAAAACATTTGGTTCCAGAAAGAGAGACCTACAATTGAGTAATTCAGTGTATGTGAGCATTTTATTCATAATATGTACAGTAATAGCAAAGAAATACCTTAACATTGTCTTTTGGGGAATAATAAGAAGCAATAGATTATATTCTAAGAGAACTTAGTTAAGTAGTAGACATCTGTATTTGGTGCTAACTTGCATTGAAACAGTTTACATTTCCCAGTGTTTTAAAGTTACTATTTTTGTCACCTATGACAATGATCAGAACACCAAGGTGAAATGATTTTAAAGGACATATTTGACTAATATTAGCTAATACTATATATAGCCCCTTTGATTTGTTACTTTAAATTAACACAGCAACATTAAATTAACACAGCATACGCAGAGCTCAGACAGCAGAACACCAAGTGAATAAATGTTATGTTGTTTAAACCAATACAAGTTTGACCATGCCCTTTTCTCCTCATACATCCTCCAGCCCTCCCGGCAGTGGAAGAGATGCTGTAAGATAATATATAACAAGCCAAACTCTGGCTCACATGAGTTTCAATTTGCTTAATCATTACATTAGTCTTCCTCTCCTGTATGCTATGGCAATCATTTCAACACCTGTGTCCTTACTACAGCATGTAGCACATACTAGAAGGTGACCTAACCAGCCTAGGGGTTTCATTTCTCTATTTAATTCTCTCTTCTTCTTTCCTTCTCATATCTTTAACCCAATTTTATGGGAACTTCATTTCTCCATTCCCAGTGTTATCTTCCCCAAATCAAGAGACTGATCTCATGCTTTACAGGCTAAAGTACAGAGTACTACTTGCACCCCAAAAATTTGCAATTTGAAGTCAAGTCAAAGCAGTAAGCAGATAGAAAGAGGAAGAAAAACATATTTAAAGAAAAAGTATAGTAGTCATTCTGGAAAACATTACAATATAAACAACTCACAATACATCCACAACTTGAACTCTCTTCAACAAGATTTTGGATGAAACAATGAGATAAACATTACTCTTTCATCTTAGTTATATGAAAGATAATGAAAATACTGCAATCCAGAATACAAGATTCGGCACTTAAGTGCAGGTATATAGGAAGAAATCCCAGCCTCAGTGAAACACATGCGGGTTTATTGCAGGTTTTTGTGAAGACAAAATTGTTTTCAACCTTCCTCATGCCAGTCAAGAGCATGAAACAGGGATTTTCATCTCAAGTCTTGGTTTGAATGTGATTATGCGCACACATTTTATTACACCAGCCTACTCTAAAATGACTCTCGGCTTCATTCCAAAGTACAATAGAATTTGGCTGTCATGATGTGGGATGCAACCACAAAGAGGGAGGAAGGAAATTGGAAGCAGAGGAGTGCTTAGTTCGAAGTTTCAACTTCTAAATATCTCTGTGTTATGAGAAGAGAGGCGACATCTATTCACACAGAAATCTTCCCCTCTTTTCACCCCCTCTCAACTTTTCTGCCCAGGCACAGTGAGCAGAAGCAAAAGGGAGGTCAGTAGCATTTTAGCCACTTAGAGCTTTCATAGCTCTTGCAGATAAGATACAGAACACAAAGAGGAACTCAGGCTCCCATGATTTCATCACATTCTAGACCTATGCAGCCAGATCCTGATGGCCCCACACTAAGTACTTGGAAGTCAGTGGAGCAACATATGGAGTAATAAGCATAATAGGAAGCACAGACTGCAGTATCAGCCTTTGCTCTGTAATATTCTGTGCTCCTGTGACATTTTAAGAAAATGTTTCTAAAGTGTATGGTATATACTTGCCATTTTTCATAACCAGTTGCAACTACAGAACTGAGCTTTTAGATACTGTAAAATGGCATTCTTGCTGACATCTTCAGTAAGTTAATATCTGCATAAAACATTCTATAGACTATTTTATAATTTTTAAAATGCTTTATGTAAATGTTTTTGTATTTTGACTTGCAAAGTAATTAACTGAAATACCCCTACATTAATTTTAATCAGCTCACTATGGATGAAAGGAAACTTATGATTTTGTTCCCTACTCATTCCAAGTGCTTGTCAACCCAGAGAGACTGGTTCCAGCTCTCCTTTGGCAACACAGTGGTTTAAGTCAGGAGGAAGCAAAAGATCAGAAGAATAGATCCAGTAAAATTCATGCAAGTGAAAGAGAATCAGTGCTGACCTCTTCAACAGAAAATATTAGAAAAACATACTTTTATATGTCATTTACTTATTTATGTAGCTACCTTCTTTTTACATGTACTTGAAGAGGGCATTTCATCTCAGGTGCAAGATTTTGAGTGAAAACTCAAGCTAAAATTCAGTTAAACAGTCACTTCATACACTTTCATCATTGAAATGATTTTTAAAGAGACTGAAACTCCTTCACTTGGTTTATTTTAGAGATGTGTCATTGAACTGAAGGTAATCCAATTATCATTAAATCTCCTGTGGGTAACAAAATAAATACTAAATTTCAAAGTATGTTTATTTTAAAGGCAGTACTGTTTGAAACACTGGTATCACATCATTTTAATGCGGCACAGTTTTAGTCAGCAGTCTAAGCCAACCAATACCAGACAATTATTTTATTACAACAGCATTAGGTTGAAATACTTCTTACTTTAGTCACTTCTAATGCTTTCATGGCTCACCCTGAGGCTTGCCTGCATATAAGGTCTCTTTAAAGAGAAAAATATATCTAAGGGTTGGCTTATATCAGCTCCCGCATGGCCACTCTTTAATAGCTATGCTGAACCTGCCCAGTGCTGTAATACAGCACAGGCAAGTGATCCATGGAAAAATACGAGCAGTGCATATACACCAGAGATATCAAAAAGCACATTCAGTTGCCCCACGTGCTTATTTAACTATCAAAACTTAATTTGAAGCAGATATTACAAAAGGTTTGCAGAGAAGAACACAATCGTTAGTCACTGATGAAGTCTTTCCAGACCTGCGAGGTTTGTACTCAGTGCCCAAGGCTGACAGACTCTGCTGAAAGTTTTCAGCCTTCTCTTTTCTTTCTCCACAGTCTTATCTCCACAGCACTTTGCCTAAGGCTACCACCATTCTCTTTGCTGATTCTTCATCTTAGATCTGGCGGAAAGGGGCAATGGGGGGAGATAAGGAAGAAAGCTTCAACTTTCATTCATTTATTTATATGTATTTTTTATACAACTGCTCATGAGTAATTTCAGAAACGACAGTGTAAAGCCTGCTCAGCTTCAGATCTCCCTGGGCCTTACAGAGGTTCTGAAGACCCTAACACTTCCCCTCTTATTTTGCAGTTCCAACACGGGCATGCTCATGCTCCCAGGAGGACACACTTGGCATGCTGAGAAGAAAGAAGTTCAGAAGAAAAAAGAAGGCACTGTGACAAGAGGGTGTCAGCGGTGGCAGGAGCAGCAAGGGACCAGGAGACCAGTGTGCACTTGGGTCTGTGATGCCTGAAGTCAGCCAGGAGCTGCCCACCTTCCCTTTGCCCAGGCAGAGACTCTCTCTACAGACACAGAAGGTGCTCAGCAGGGGACAATTCTGTTTCCCCAGCACCAGAGCTCCTGCAGGTCTGCTGATTCCTGCAATAGATCAGTCCTCAATTTGGCCATTTTAAAGAAAAGTACATCTTCTTCATAGCAGAACTTTTGGTATTAGCTATTTTAAAAACAAGCAGCACAATGAATGCAATTCCTCCTCCATCTTGCCAGAGGATCATACTATTAAAACTAACCGATTCCTATGACAAGAAGAGAATTTCCAGTAAGGCCTGAGGACAAAGAGAAAAGCATATATGGCACAGGCCAGATTTTTGATTCCTGCTCTTTTAGCTGTAATTGCAAAGCTGCTTGTTCATTTGCCTAGCCAGTGTTGGAGAAATAAGAGAATTTGCCTCTCCTGCCAGTCCAAAGGACTGCTAAACAGGCGTCTCTGGGACACCAGGCAGCCTGTTCACATCCACCACACCTGGCAGAGGAGCTGGTTTGCTTCCTTTGTCCCCCTGAGCAGTATTTTGCAGGAGACTGTACTTCCCAACGGGGCTCTGCACTGAAAGAAGCCCCAGAAGGGTTAGAAGGCGTATTTCTCATCTACAACTTTTTTTTTTACAAAGTTGTCAAAAAGGTGTTTTTTGATGTTGTAGAGGTTCTCTCCCTCTATAATGAGCAATCCAGGATACATGTCAGCCCCAGGAGTACTCTCCAATCTAACAGGCAGGAGACTGTAGCAACTCAAAAAAAAGAGGTTTTAAACAGGGCTTTTGCAAAAGCGTTGCATGGGTTATCAATGACAACTCTCTAACTGTACAGACCAATCGGGATATGCCCAAATATGGATGAAAAATAAATTGAACCACAGAAACTGCTTGTAATTTAGTATTAAGTATTAATACTTAGTATTTAGTATTAATTTTCTTGGAAGGAAAAGGGTTAGCAGAAGAAGAAAAATTTTAAAATTATTTAACTACAATTCAGATTTTTAAATCTATAGTCAGCGTAAATTCTCCTTTATCTCTGCACCTTCTTTGTGAGAGGTGAAACCAGTCACTCAGGGGAACAGCATTTCAGGAAAAGCTCATTAATTTGGTCTGTTTTTTTTCATTTTGCCAAGTCCTGTGAATCGTAATCAAATTCTGAATGAAGCTACTGTAGAGATTCAGCTAGCTCAGCTTTTTAGCTCTCTCTCCAAGAGAAGAGTTTGATCCACAGAGAAGAAAGGAGGCAGGCAAGCCTAGGGAAGGAAAATTTGGCTAATTGAGTTATGCTGTGTTCAGAGCCAAACTAATGTTCCCAGTTGATATCGGTGTAATCCTGACATAAGAAGCCTGCTGATCAAATAGAGGAGATAAACATACAGCCACTTTTTCAAAGGGTGCTAAACTCCCCAGTTGTTTCCCTGTTCTACAAGGAACTCTCAGTGTCCAGTAGCTTTGAAGATGAGCTCACAGCACTATCTATGAAGTTAGCTGGGGGAAAAAGACAAATCAAAAATCCCTTAAGAATGCTCATAAAGTTAATTGGCATAATCCACTCAAACAGGGAGGGCCTAGAGAAAAAAAAAAAAAGAAACCTGGAACCTGGAAAGAGAAAGAACATGAAGTGAAGGGACTGTGAGAGGGGATGAGTAAATGTAATTTGTGGAGAATTTGTACATTACAGACGCACAATGCTTTCTCTCATAATAAACGTGTACCAGCTATAGATTACTTTGCTCTTTATGAACTTGGACTGCATTAGCCCTAGTTAAAATGCTGAAAGTCGCTTCAAAGCTATGGATGCCGCTGGGAGCTCAAGAGGAATTATGTCAGAACCTCTTATCCTCTGTGTGCAGTTTGCTTGTTTCTGTTCTCCTGAACCTTTTTAACTTCTCCTCCCAAGCCACATGCAGGTACTGTGGCTCCATTTTGGGAATGCAGAAATGGACTTAGACTTCCAGAATTCAGACTTTCTGTTGTAGAAGGAATCAGACATCTCAAAAGACTGACAAAAAAATCAGAATTGTTTTTCAGACACCTTGAAACATTAAAAAAAAAAAAGAATTCAGCAGAACCAAGCTAATAAACCATTTGTTACATCAAGCAGATAGAAGAAAAAGGCAAGCATGTAATTCAAAATGTATAAGTGCATTGACAAGAATTAGATATGAATTATAGTCTCTTTATTTCTTTAATTTCAGTGAAAATAAATTTCACTGAAATTCAACTTTATTTCAGTGAAAAAGAACAAGATGATGTATTAAGAAGTTTCAGGAAGACAATAAATCACTAAGTGCCTTATGAAATGCTAATGTGTTATTCTGTCATTTAACTACAAGGAAAACTTATTTGAAGGTGCCCAAGCTCAGCATACCTGGGTGATTTTCCTAAAAGCAGAGTAACCGGAGCATAGAGCTATCGCATTTTAGCCACATCCTCGCTGTACTCATTGGGGAGAACACATCAACGCCGCCAGCTGCTGCCTGATGCAAGTGACAAGCCAGGAAAAACCTTTTGAACCTTACAGGGAGAAGAAATGAAATGCAGGGAGCACGACACAACCAAGGCAAAGAAACTACATTTACATTAAAAAGGAAAAAGAAAGACCACTGGAGATCATCATACTCTCCTTTGTAAAATAGGTGCAAAAGCGCTGAAAGAAATTAACATCATCCAGGCACGACACTGACTAGAACTAAACCAACTATTGCACGGAAGGAAATGCATTAGCAGGAGCTGTGTGGGTGGCCAATTTTTCGATAAAATGAATTCTGAGAAGAAAAAAAAAATAAAACTTAAAAGCATGCTTTTAGAAAAATCAAAACAACATAAAGGCAGTTTTTTCCTCACAATCATAAATATTACAGTCTCTCTACTGTCACGTCTCCCATTTATGTAACTGTGAGATGTTACGTGAATTATACTTCGACTCCACACAACATTATACTAGGAGTAATGATATTTTCCCTAACATTACAGGCCAAACATAAATAGGTATTTGATACAGTTCACACTCAAGTCCTGCTCTGCGTATCTGCTATGTGCACACAGACCTGCAACCAGAAATTCAAGAGAGAAAGTAAGATGGACAAATTATTTTTGAAAAGGAGGGAAATACTAATGTATTAATTCTGTTTTTACTTCTGAGAATATGAAATAAATCACGACCAAAATCACTTCATTCTTCTTTGTAGCTCTAACCTAAGAATTTATTTCTGCATTTCTCTGGAGCTGAAAGTGCTAAAAGGGACTGAGGCTGTACATTAGCATGCTGTACAGAGATTACCCACACTTAAAAGGAACTTGATACCAAACTATCAGATCAACCTCTCTGGATAGATTTTTCAGGTGCAATCCAGGTAGATGCACTGTCTGAAAACTTCCTTTAGGTAAGATTGAACTTGGGTTGGATTTTGCTGTTAGCTATCATCTTACTAGGAAGTAGCAAATCACTGAAATAAAGGTTTGAAGCTAATTTGGGGACTACATCCATGCATAGTGGGTGAACAACATATAATTCTCATAAAGTAATTTTCTCTCCTCTTGATTTCAAGGAATCCCTTCAGCCTCAGTAACAAGTTGCCACTAAACCAGCACATTTAAATGGTACAGATGAGAAGTAGTTTAACAGAGAAATAACTTGAACATCAGATAGGAAAATAAAGTTTCTTTAAAAAGGTATTTCTATCACTGTATTTCTATCATTAGAAATATTTCTATCATTAGTAAAAAGCATATATGGAGACAGTTCAGAATAGCCAGATTCAATCCAGCTATGAGAAAAAGGAGTGGAGAACTTGCCCCAAAGCAGTTTTTCTACTAAGATAAGTCTCTGAAAACACATAAAACTATGAGTGCCTAGATACTCCCAAGAAATAGGACTCCATTGTACTACGGATAAAGATCAGATATTGAGGTACAACTGAAAGCCTGTTTTTACCACAATCTGCAGATCAGAAAGAGAAAGCAGAGGCATAAAACTAGTAAGAAACCCTCGGAAACATTCAAGGTGATGTCGTACGGGACTCTGAGCAACCTGATCTTGTTGAAGATGTCCCTGATCATTGCAGGGGGGGTGGACTAGATGACCTTTAAAGGTCCCTTCCAACCCAAAGTATTCTATGAATTAAAAGATCGGGGCTGAGTTTCTGAGTCAGGCTAGAAGATAATTGTTTCAGAAGCATGTAAAGTGTGATTCTATTCTGAGGACTCACATTTATAAGCAATTTGTTAGGCCTGGGGAATATGGAAATATATTTTTGCATGTGTGGCACCATGAACAAATGCCTTATTTCAGTATTGAAAGTCATTTGCTACCAGGAAAAGTAGAGCCCTCTATCTACAATAGAGCATTACTACAGACGTGAGGTCTCAGAAAATTCCAACAGAAGAAAAAAGTTCCCGTTTTCTTGCTTCTTAAAAGCTCTAATTCACAAGCAAGGAATCTTAAAGTGAACAGGAAACAATTTAATAATAATTACGTAAGTCTTAGGGGACCAGCTGAATAAAAATCATACAACTCTTTTCAGTAAGCTCTTTTTTTTTAATATTTTCAGTATCAATAAGGAAGTTTTGACAATTCTTTTGTCACAGACAATGACAAGTACAAAAGCTACCTCACCCCTGCTTGGGGAATTGGGTCGAAAAAGTCAAAATGTTTGTTAAATTCGTAAGTCAATTACTTGACTTACCTGTCATCACTCCAAGTTGATTTGACTATTATCTTCCAAGCTTACAGATAAACAGACGTTGAAATAATGCAAGCCACCTGGAAAGGGAAAAGACAGAGTAAGTCTAACTTTTGAAAAGATTATGCATACAAAAATATCTGCTGTGACACCAGCTTTTTACTCCTTCGATCACCAGTGAATATTAACTTAGCGCAGGCATAATCCCCTTGTGTTTATAATCATATTTTCCAGCATGAAAAGCCAATTATGTATAAAGATTAAACAATGCACTATATTTTCAGTGAAGCAGATGGCATATATTTCTTTCTAGTATACTTATAAGTGCATTGCCAAGCAACTGTGACACAGACACCTTGAATTTCAGTTTAAGTCTATGCAAAGCCACGGTAGTAAGTTCAATCAAAAGCTCCCTGATCATAAACTCATTCCCATTTGTTTAGAATTTTGAGCATTAATGCATGCATTTGCACTCGGAATAGTACAAGTGCTTAAATGGTTTGTGCAACATCATGATATACTTTGAGATATTTGTTTAATTTTAACTGAAAATTGTTTAATTTTCCTTTTTTATAATTTATACGTACAGGTTCTAATTACAATCAGAAATTCTGTTTCCACTTTGTCTAAGAAAGTAGACCAATCTCCTTCTTCCTCACTACAACAAAATTTTACTTGATACTGTGCAAAAATTTTCTAGAACTAGAGATTAAAGAAAGTAAGAAAAAAAAGTAGGATAGATTAACCTAATACAGCATTGCCAAAAATGTCAATAAAGACAGAATAGTCATTGCTTTTGTAATGCACACAAAAAGAGATTTGTGTATCCTCAGAGACTTCTTTAACAGGAATAGTCTGTACCAGAATAGGAATTCAGAGCCATGCCTTGCACTTAATTATGCACTAGCTGAGGTTTTTGTCATGATAAAAGACTAAGTTGAGCTTGTAACAAATAATAGACCTATCAATGATAGTTCTTCATAAAATAGGAGAAGAATGAAAAAGAGTGAGAGGATTTATTAAACAGAAGATAGACAAGATAAGACAATAACTGATTAACACAAATAGCAAAGACAGACAGGAATACTATTTAACAATAGATCGTACTGCCACTACTGGCTTTTACCACTTCTGCCACTGGCCTTCGAAACAAGACAACTGACTATCTTCTGCCCCCCAGGCTCATACCTCATCTAGCAGATTTTCTAAAGCTATAAAGTGCTTATCTCTCAGTTTAGACTATGGAACTATTAAGAAGTTTCCATGTATCTTTCCTTGACACTGAGGTCAGACTGACAAGTCCATAGCTCCTCAGAATCTCAGAATGGGCACCACATTTGCTAACCTCCAGTCAACTGGGACCTCCCTGGTTAGCCAAGATGACGCAGCTGCAGGTCGTGATATTTCACAGACACCTGCTCTTGAAGGTCACCCCTAAATGAATGGAGTTATTCACCAACAGTCGATGTAGAAAACCTATTAGCACCATCAGATAGAAGAATATGAAATAAATGGTGCAGATCAGCTGGTTCCACAAAGTACACACATGCAAATATCTGTATCATGAAAGCGTGTCATGGAAAATGTTCTTTCCAAACAAAACAGGATGCATTTTTAAAAAGCTTTTGCAAGTGAAGCTCCTTGAAAATTAACTATTCTAAAATTAGCATTTGCTTAAATCTGATTTAGAGGTTTTTTGAACACAACCAATATTGCTATATATTATTTGACAGCCTTCTCATCTTCAAAGAGACAGGTAGATGCATATTTGTTATCTTCACAAACATGATCACGAACATTTATTTTTCTTGTTGCTCTTCAAAACAGTTTTTAAACTTGACTAAATATATATCACATTGCATTCAGATCTTCAAAAATTAAAATTAATTAGTACTTTTCCCTTTTATGATCTGTGCAGAAAAAGCTTGGCAATAGACACGGTGGCCAGTACTGAAAAAAAGGCAGAACTCATGCATGTGTGGGTTTGGGTTTTTCTTCCCTAATTTACCATGAAAAGGCAACTATCTTAAAGGCAGCAAATGCTGATACTAAAAGTACCTCATCCACTTATTTTATTTTCCAGGATCTTAGTAAGTTAATAACTACAACTTCAATCTTTATTTACGTTGAAACACATCTTTTGCTTCCAAGTTCTTCAATGGTCTTCCTTTAACATCCTTAAAAGGTCAAATCAAATCAATTCATCAGAACAGGAATGAAGAGCTGGTTGCACACAATCCACTTTTATCATGGAATACAGATCTATTTTCTCCAAAGACATTTTTATTCTAAGGCCTCAGTGTATTCCTCTCAGATTGTATGTCTAGCAGGATTCCTCATCATCTACTAAACTACAAACAACTATAAATGCAAATTATTGTGTCTGAGACTAGTTAGATCTGAGCCTCTCAGACGCTGCACAAACATTCCATTAAAGGCAGGCAGAATTGTCCTCATCTTCAGAACAACTTTTAATTGATTAGTTAGTCCCTACACTTCAAAAGCCACTCTTCTAAATTCTTTCTACTGTAGAGTGCTTCTATAGAACATCTAAAAGTTAAAGATAGCAATTGCAGGATGCCTGAAAAATGGGCCCTCCCTAGGAGTTTTCTTTCAGGCTCAGGAGTAGCTAAGGTGGTTGAGAAGGAAAACAACCATGTCACGGTGGTGATACCTCAATTTCTATTAGCACCAGTAAACTCAGGTTCTTGTAACCTCAGGTTACATCAGTAACCAGCAGCACCAGTAACCTCAGGTTCACCCACACAGCACTTTTTGGTTCTGGCTGTATTATATTTGCTATGTGGAAAGGCAAGAGCTTTTCAGGGAGTCGACCAATTGCAGTTCAGTGTGGTTGTCCTTGTTTTCTTCCATTTTTAATATAACATGCTTTATATTTTAAAATTTAGTAGATTGCTTCAGGGAACAAACAGTTTCCTGAGCACTGGAGTTAATGAGACCCCATTTCCAATAGATTTGAGTCTCTTGATCGATTGCCTTTTTAAACTGAATTATACCAATTTTTTTCTGACATTTTCATATATCTATAGTATTTTCATGGAGACGTATGAGCTGCCAACCTCAGCTATACACATAAGGTGACAGCATCAAAAATTATTAGGAGAAAAACTTGAAAACATTCCTACCATGTCTCTCTGTCAAGTATGTTTGAAATAGATCATGGAGTCAAGGAGTCCAGATATCTGCTTCTATCTGTGCCACACTCCTGAATTTTTAAAATGTGCCTTTAATGACAGCAGTATAAGGAATACCACATACTTTTTTTGCCAAGATACAGTACTCGGCTCCATAGTCAATCACCTCAGAATAGCTTCCAAGTCCTTGGAGAGGCTGAGGAAAACAACACATTTCCTCAGGGGACCATCACCTTTTTTCACTTAGGAAGGTTCTTCCCTGCAGGCCCGAGACCCTGGGGACATTTCCAGGCAGCCTGCGATCCCAAAGGGACTCCTGAAAGCAGTTTTGCAGACTTCTCTAAGCTTCACTGGCTGCCGTAATGATCTCTCAGCTGAGTTCCATTGTGAGCCTTGCTCAGCCACCCCACGCTGCCTTAGACTTCCCGTCAAGTTTTCTGACTTGTGCAGGTTTTACAAGCTGTTCTGATACTCAGGGCTCCATCCACAGACTCAGCAGTAGACAGGCTGTGTTTGAGATGAGGTGTCCCTGAGATGTCAGAAAACATCCTTCTCAAGAACTGTACCACTCTTGACTCTGCATTTTACAAGCTTTCTGTTTACTCCTCCCCTCTCTTACCTCTTGTACACAGCTATATTTTTATTGTCCTTCCTCAGATTCAGTTAGTCAAATTATAGTATTAGCATACACCTAAATCAAGTCACAGAACTGCTCAACCCTTTTCTTCTATTAAGCTTCAATCAGGCATATTATACTCTGTATTACCAGCTTTCCACAGTGCCGTGTCTTCTCCCAGTGTTGACCTCCAAACTTTTTTCCTATTTCTCCTATCAGTCATTTGTCAATTTTACTATATGTTCTTAATTCCTTTAAATTGCCCTAGAATTATCTAGCCTGCTTTCCAATTCCAGTTCATCCATCCTCTCACTGCTACTTGTATTTTCTATCAACAATCCTTTACCACTATATTTCTCTCTACTTCAGAGCACTGACTGCAAGGAATTTATCAAAATCAAACGATAGGTGTCATCTCAAAGCATCTCATATTGCTGTTTGCAAATATTTAGGGACAGAAGTAATAAAATATTGGGAAACAGTTTTCATATAGATTTATAAAGGTTCAGTGCAAAGCTTCTTGACCCCATCTAGAGTCAAAATTCTCAATCCTGTAATGATTTTTAAGTTCTCTCTAAATTGCCACCCGTAATTCAGCATCTGGTTCTGGTGCTTCGTGATGGGAATGGGAAATGTGTGAGGTCTTTTAGACACAGATTCTTTTGTCTCACCTCAACTGCCTAGTACCTGAATAGAGCCCAGTCCTACAGAAAACAACTTAAATAATAGCCATACGAGTATTATTCTGGCTTTTAGCATTGCATCTCAGCCTGTCTGTGGTTAGGTGTCACCGTGAAGTGAATAGGTAGGCACACATTGAGAATGTAATGTATTGCTTTGTTTTGACATGGTCTGCTTTTTAGGTACACTTTATCTGGGACTTACCCTTCTACCTGGACATTTCCAAACTGTTTTCCGGGTGGTGCAGAGGGTTGGAGAAGCATTTTTAAGAATTCTTTAAGAACATCCCTTTTCTGACTCACAAGGCTTTTTCAGGGCTTTTAGGTGAAAAGGGATCTGAAATTTTATTTTCTCAGATTCTGCACTGACAGGAATTTATATCAGCAGAGGTTCATTTAGAGGCTGATACATGAGCAAAATCTGGCTTGGCCTCCCACATGAGCTTACACATAAAAAGCCTCAGTTCATCTTTACTTTCTCTTGTCCCCAGGAAATGGACAATAACCCACCCTGTGTCTTGCATCTTCAAGATACTCAGTTTCCCCCAAACCAAAATATACCTGGTTTGAAATATTTTCTGGCAGTCTGTTTAGTCAAATTCTTCCGTTTCTCTAGACCTATTTTAGAAATGTTTGATAAATTTTTATTTCTTTTATATTGCTTCAAGCTACTCTGTTCCTTGAATCAACCCAATAACAGAGTCAGTGTGCCAAACCCATCCCCAAGACCTCTATTTCCCGGTACACAATACTCCTTCCCTTCTCTTCTCTCCCTATGCTTTCTGAAGACCCTTCTCAAACAGCTTTTGAGGCCAAATGCAGCATCTGACCCTCGTTGGTGCTCATAACCCTCATTGATTTACAACAGGACAGAGCATTACTTCACCTGAGCAACCTGCTCAGGTTTTTGTATTTCACTTGTATGTGATGAATAAACTCCACACAGTGATTGTTTGTTTCATATTTGCTGTGAAATTAATACATTTTACAGGAGAAAGTACCATTTGACTCATTTCTGATGTCTGATTTTACTTAGATTCAAATTCTTAGCGCTAAGCTCGTCTTCTCAACTACACATTCCTCTTAAGAAAGGGAATACTTTTTTTTTTTTAACTGAGTAACACAAATTCACAAATGGTTTCAAAAAAAAAAACAGATTTGTAGTCAAGCATGTCTTATTTTGTAATCCAAAAGTTATCATGCTTCCCTGAGGAGGAAATAGGAAAGATCAACACCAGTTTTGCAGTATTGTAACAAAATAAACTACTGAAAGCCACTCAATAGGTTTAATACTAATTGTCCACAGAGCAGATTAAATTGGGTTTATACAGCGGCAGGAATTGGTGCAGGGGGAAGAAGAGCTCTTCTGCAGATATTCTGACAAGAAACTCATGACAAAAAAGGAAACTACCAGAGAAGATAAGATGAAATGTTATTTTGAAAGTCATTATAACTGTTTAGGGAAAAACAACTTCAGACCACGATGAATTACCCCCTGCCAGGTGGTTAGGTCCTGAGGCTGACAGAGAAAATACAAAGGCTTGAATTTGAGATAAAATTTGAGTTTAATCTTTAATGTTAACTTTTGATTAACCAACTTTGCTGCACTTTGACAGAACAATAGTACAACCATAACCATGTATGTGATATGCATTGCAAAGAGGCAAAATATACAAGTTATTTTGCTGAATGTGTGACCTGTTATCTATAGAAGGAGGATCAAAGACAAGAAGAATTCTCTTTCTTCTTGAAAGAGCTCAATAAAAAGCATGATGGTCTACCTTGTTTTAACCATTCCCACTAAAGCATTGTAGAAAGTATATAGAACATAAAAGATGCTCTGCTGCTTTGACAGACTCTGCTGGTGATCAACAGAAGAGAGTAGATCCTTTTGAGCTACTGCTCTGAACAAAACAGAAAAAGCCTGTGATCAACATTAAGAAAAGATAAATAAGGCATTAATCTTGTACCCCAACCCCTACACTGAGGTAGAGCCATGCCCCAACCATATGCAGAAAGAATGTAAAAAGTTCTTTGATAACTTGTGGCCCTGATTCCATAATTTGTAGGATAAAAGGATTGCAAAAGATTTGTCTTGCAGAACAAATGTTGCTATTATAGTTGCTTAGTTTTTCACTTCACTCATCTGGAATGAAATTTTAGGAGATGAATAGCTCTAGACCTTTTGTATTACAGAATTTTAGAGCCCTGCATTTTCAGGAACACAAGAAGTCTTGTTTCAGTAAGGAGAAAGAAAATGAGGAAAAAAAATCACTGTTTCTGAAGTTAACTCTAGCTGTGAGATGTTGGTTTAAATATACATAGGGCAGAAGGAAGCATAGATTTTAATCTTAACTCCAGTTTTGTGGTCAGGAATCTGGACTTTATTTCATTCTCTATTTATCAGTACGTCCCACAGCAAATGCTTCCAGAAATTGAAATAAATACATCAGCAGTTTCCCAATAGGTGTGCTTTAGTTCCCTGAGAACACTACCACTTCACACCTCATGACTGTTAGACACTCAAGTTTGAAGAGTGCTCTTTTACTCAGCATCTTCTTACAAAATTTCTTACAAAATTTCACACTATCTTGCAAGGAATTAAGCTTCAGATTGTCTTTATAAGAAAATGCTATTATCCTATTTCATGGACAGGCAAAGTGAAACTTCAAGGTTAAGTATTTTTTTCCCAAGGCCTAGCAGTACAGAAAAACTAAGGTATTCTTATTTTCTGTTATACATGTCATCTGCTGGAAACACCCTGCTTCATTCTGGTCTGCACAACTGAGTACTGAAGAAGCACACAAAAAAAGCATCACTCTCACAATGGTCCAAAAACTACTTGTGTCACGAACACCACACTTCAAAATAAATCAGTCAAGACACTCCTCCTTCCTCTGAGTCAGTTCTGAGCCAGTGTCCCAACACAGGGCAAGAGATCAGTGCTGTAACTGACCTGCCATCATTCAGGTGTGACATCTGCCAGGATCCTGACTGCTTCTGGTCATTCAAGACCCTGTAATATTTTTTTAATTAACTCCAATGTCCTAGCCAAAACCCATTTTAGCTAATTATATGCAGTCTGCCTAACATGCCCCCCGTAGTTTCAGTCTCAATAGATTATTCTTCACTTTTCTGCCCAAAGATTTATGTAGCTGCCTTCTGCAAAACAGTATTTAAGGTTTTTAAAAGTGGAAGTCATCGTGGGTCAGACACAGACCTATTGCATTAGTCTTTCCTCTCTGTAGATTTAGAAATTAAGACAGTGTTGACATCATTATATTTTCTGTTTGTGTCCAAAGCTTTTAACACTGCCTATCTTTAAAAAATCCAGCATAGGAAGCAATGCAATTTCCTGATAAAGTCATAAAGATTAAGGACACATATAAGACCTGAAAGGAACAGAATTTTCTGTGGGAGATGATCAGGCCTTTCACTAAATTCATACCTGCTTAGTAAAGCACATGCACAATCAGAGTTACAGACATACAGAAGCGCTTGAGTTAATACTCCAAAAAAGTGACAAAGGAAAAAGGTCACATCATATTTGAAACTCTTTTTGAGTTGTGCTGGTTTTGCCTGGGATAGAGTTCATTTTCTTCATAGTAGGTAGTACAGGGCTGTGTTTTGGATTTGTGCTGAAAACAGCGTTGATAATACAGGGATGTTTTTGTTACTGCAGAGCAGTGCTCACACAGTCATGGCCTTTTCTGCTCCTCACCCCACCCCACCAGTGAGCACCCTGGGAGGGTACAAGAAGCTGGGATGGGACACAGCCACGACAGCTGACCCCAACTGACCAAAAGGATATTCCATACCCTATGACATCACGCTTAGCTTATAAAGCTGGGGGAAGAAGGAGGAGGGGGATGTTCAGAGTTATGGCATTTGTCTTCCCAAGTAACCATGGAGCCCTGATCTCCTGGAGATGGCTGAAAACCTGCCTGTTGATGGGAAGTAGTAAATGAAATCCTTGGTTTGCTTTTCTTGCATGCCAGCTTTTGTTTTAGCTATTAAACTGTCTTTATCTCAACCCATGAGTTTTCTCAGTGACACTTCCAGTTCTCTCCCCCATCCCGATGGGGGGAAGCGAGCAAGTGGTTGTGTGGTGCTTAGCTGCTGGCTGGGGTTAAATCATGGCAGAAGTGAAGGAAACTACATGGAAAAAAGGGGCAAGTGTCTAACTCTCCACCAGGAATTCTGTACACCTTTGGAAGCCTTCCATGTCTGCCATCATAACATGGTTACACCGTTTACTTCCTTTCTGATAGCCACTGTTTAACACAGCAGATTGTCTCTCCTGATCACCGAATGAACTGTCTCTCCTGCTAAAGTACTGTGCCTTTGTAGTGTAAATGTGCATTGTGTGATTTACTCCTACATTCTGTTTCAGAAGCATCCAGGAATTTGTGAACTGTTATGCTGACAGTGGGAAACTGCTGTAACCTACCAGGATCAATAGTTTCGTTGCTGCAAAGGTACAACACCTCAGCCTTGCCTTCACAGTAGAATTCAGTCTAAGGATTTGTCTGTTATTTTTCAGTCTAAGATCCTCAGAGTTTACTCACATTTTCCTCAACCCTTGGTACAAAGGGTATAGTAAAGCATAGTGTCCCCTGAGCAAGTCTATTAATTACTGGTAGCCAAAGATTTATGCAATTAAATAAATTTATCTTCTGTAGTCCCATAATCTACTTGTGAACTGCATTGACGTATGTGCTCTAACCTTGACCAAAACTGATCTCCATGTACTTCTGTTCACCATCCTCAACATCACAACACTTGTCATTTCTGCAGCTTTGCTTCTCTTCAGGGGAAAACCAGTTAAACAGAAGACACTCCTACTAAAGTTCAATGCTCAGCACCACAAAGCCAAAAGCCACAAGCCTGACACTGATCAATGCGGAAAACAATCAAAGGGCATCAAGGTCAAATTTTGCAACACCAACAAGGGATTTTAAATCTTTGGTAGCCTGACAGTCTGGTTTACAATGAATTAAGTTATATTCTAAGCAGTGATAAGAATGCAAACTCCCACATTAACACAGGCTGCCCTGTGGAACTGCATTCATATCTTTGATTTCCAAGAGAAGAATGCTACCTGCCATTATCCCCAGAGAGGGCAGACGAGTTCTTTTGCAGATTACTGTAAACGAAAACTGCAGGATGAAACACAGAGCTATGAATCATCGGGATTTGCTTCCCATGAGCTGTTCTGTTTCTCACAGAGAAAGTGCTGGCTGGCACAGAAATAAGGCATGAGAGTAGCATACACTTAAAAACACCGTGGATGCATTTTTTTTCTAATTAGGCTTAAGCAACCCATGAATGTTTAACCTATGGCTTAGCTGCACTGAAGCCATACCTCTCTCATATTAAATATTGTCTCATTTAGAGCCAACAACTTGTTTTCTGCAATAAACACAAGTCATGAGGTTAATATCCCAACACATTGCTAAAATCACACAGTTTGCTTCATTTTGTTTGCTTGCTTTTAAACTCTGGCTGGTCAACGAAAGCATTATTTGTTCCTTGACAAGTTGTTAGGTCCTTTCAAAACTACATTTCATAAAAATCATTCCCAGCACAAATTGCTCTCAAGTCAATTGCTCAACATTTATTGCTCTTCCTGAGTATCCAAAGAAATGGATTTGTTTTGGACAAAAGATGTTGCATGTCAAGATCAATTTGCCTTCTACAATGCTTTCATGTCTATTCTGTTAATTTCGTTTTGTTCGAGCAATGATTTGACTGCCTTAACCAATCCTCTAGGATGCTCATTTGCGCAGGGGACTCAATGTTTTCAGTCTTGTCTTTTAAACTTTTTAAACTGCTATAGAAGACAAACGCAGCCCACTTCAGTCATAAGTCATGACTAGGCGTAATGCGTCTTTTTATTTCCCCCATGAAAACATACAGTAAATCCTTCTGCAGCTGCCCAGTAATCTGTGTAGCACCTTCACAAGCACATTTTGCAGTTTTTTTCAGTGGACTGATGCTTTCAATAACAATGGGTCATATAATGATGCTGAGCAATACACAAGAACCCCACTGCTCTGATCACTCATTCTAAGCCACTACAACTTTTTATAATAAACTCACAGAAGTGACTTCTACCCATGTCAGCAAGTCTCCACGTCTGCTTATGCTCCTTTCCACAAGCATAGGGCTTATTTCTTCAGTGCCACTCAGAGCATTTGTCGAAAAAATTGTTTGTCTACATTCTTCACCCCACCAGACAAGTGGTTTATAAACCAGGTTTGCAATCAAAGCATTTGAAGAGGCAAATGGAGAGTCTTTCCCATTCCATTGAGGGATTGCTGTGGAACTCCAATTAACAGTGTGCACGCACACACACATAATTGCAGCAATAACCACCAGTTGGGGACTGTGACAGCTGCATACAGCTTAAGCTGGACTTTGGGGAGATGGATGGCAACACAGTAGCCAGGAGCTGTCTGGAGCAGAGACCCAGAGGTCTTACTGGTATGCAAATATGACTATAAGTCAATCATTTTACTCTATAAATAGTGCACAGCCCAGGGCTTGTTGAGATCTCCTGCATGGCAGCAGGCTGCACACCAGGATGTCCCCTTGAGCAGGGACACCTCACAAGGTTACTCCTCAAATTTGACCACAGATCCGTGCTAAGTGAGAAATAGCTTGCTAAACTTTGAAGCTGTGCTAAGATTATACCTTAGAATGATTGCGCACATATAATCCTTTGGACGTAAACCGTTGACTAAGCCTGAGGCTAGGATTGGATCCAGCCACACTTAGACTCCTCTGAGTAGGAGTTTAGAAGGTAAGGGGATGCTCTCTGAACCTCGTCACTCAATGGGAGGGTTCCCCCAACCCATCTGACTTACCCTGTCCTCTATGCAGTAAATAATCAAGCGTACCTTGCTATCCAATCTTGTTAAACCACTGTCACACTTACTGTTGAACTTTGTTAACTCACCATTTTATATCGAGAAAATATATTGTTGATTCCTCTTGCAAGTGAAGTGCATCATCACTCCGCCTGTGACAAGATGTAAATTCAAGCCATAAAGTCAATCCATAGTTAGGATTAGCCCAGGTAGCACCGGGGAGGTCCAGAGAGATGAGACAGGCCTGAGATCAAGCTGGGAAGCCAGTCCATGGCCAGGCAGTTCCCTGGTGGTGGCTGAGCTGGACATCGGGAGCTGCACAGCACTGCTTGGACAGGGAGCAAAGGCTCCAGACTGACCTTAGATAAGGATCCTGGGCCCCTGAGTGAGGGTGGGGTGAGGAGGGCTGGAGGCCCGTCAGGTTTCTGAAAACTGCAGCAAACATCTGCAAAGCACTAAGGTTAGCTCATTAATGAAAGTATAAGCTTGTAAGAAACATACAGGAAATCTGCTTTGCTGTTGCATGAGAGAAAAATTAGCCAATTTTAACTAGATTGTATATAAGGCAACAATTTCATTTTGTGCTAACTGTAGCCATTCATATTTTGCTGGTGTATATAATAAGTATTGTATTCAGAGAAAACTGCACTGTTCGATGTTTCAACTTACCGATACAGCATTTCAATGGCGCTTCAAAGCAGTTAATAGAATTCAAGCAGAGTTTTTCCAGATTGCCTGGGGAAACTTTAGATTGTGCATCACAATACTTACTCTTGGTTTTGTGAAGTTTTGGTAACCTCCAAGGAGACTTTGGCTCATTACTGATATCTACTGTTAATACACACTGAAAAACAATAGATGCAGAAGACAGATTGGTCATCAATGACTGTGTTCGCCAAAAATCACTATTTCAGCAGTCAGACTACTCCCTTCCAAAGAACAATCCTTGCTCTCCTTCACTGAGTTTTCAAGTTCTTTTTGGAAGACTTCCCTTTCTAAGCACTGAGTATTTCCAGATTAGTTTAATTTTAAGGTACTAGAAGAAAGTGAAGTTTTATAGTCTCAAAAGCTTCACATTTACACTGTTCCTCAAGAAAGAAAAAGCAAATGTGTAAGTTGTTTAATACAATTCCTGCGTAGAACCTTTCCTTTATTTTCATGTGTTGACATGATGCCCAAATAGTGGTAGTGAAAATTTTAATGAGAAGCTCTATTGCCTTTTGTTTAAAATTCTTACCAAAATGTATCAAAATTTCTAGTTTCAACTTTTCCTTATATTACAGTAGCTCATGAGGAAGAAAGAAAAAGCATTACAGAAAAATGGAATATATTTTCATATTTTGAAATAATTGTAGGTATTTTTCAGCTAAGTGCAGAGCTGAAAACATCTGCCATTCGTCTGTTCTCGCTGCCTGTCTCTGAGCTGTCTGTTCTGGTTGAGCAACGCACAGTCAAACTGGCTCAGTAAAACTAGACTCTGCAGTACAACCCAAGAAGGTTTTGCAAAATGTAACAGGCTGCTAAAGGACGGTTACCCAATATGTTTCATGCTGGAGAAAATCTGATACTATCTATCATAGTACATGAAAACAGGTGTGCACATTACCAATCTGAGCAAAGCATCCGAATTTTCATAATTGACATTTTCCTGCTACCGATGGCATATGCTGTGATTTGCAAAGTTATTTGAGGCACTCAGAGGCACACACAGAGTTTGTTAAAGATTTCCATGTTACAGAATTTAGTTAGACTTTTTTCATGGACTCTTGCTCTTCATAGTTAATAGCCTTTTAGACAACTTCAGTATGAAATTTAATCATGTATCTATCTGCCTTTGCTTTAACGCACTGAGTACTTAATAAGCTTATTTCCATCAAGCTCTTATCATTCATGATGTATTCGAGATGTTTGAACATACAAATTTCATATACAATTACTAGAGAAAATTCAGACCTTGATGAACTTATATTTTTTTGCAGTTATAGTAATTTTAATAGCTAAAGACAACTGGTGATACAGCTGAATGCATCATAAACCAAATAGCTCCCTTTTACAGTTAACCAAACAGCTTCTTCCTCCCCCTCCAGTAACTGAAGAACAAATTATCAATAATAGGCAGATGGCCATTAGCATAATCCATAAAGCCAGAAGACATTACAGTACTTTGTATCTATCAACACTGATTAGCAGCATAACGTTTAATTAGCCTCTATGAAGAGAACAGTGAGTAACAGGGTAGGGATATGACAAAGGAAACAGTTTTAATAATACACTAGATGTTTTTCAAAGTGAAATAATTTCCAGCTCACGGGCTATTCAGCAAAGGGTGCTTTAGCAAGGATTGGTTCAGAATGTGCATATTGATCAAAACAAGGAAAATTACAAGTTTTCATAGGTGTAAATTTAGCTAAAGTATTAGAATCTGAACAGAAATAATCTTGTATGAGCTGAACCAATTCTAGCTTGCTAATGAAAAAGCAAATGGATTAAGGGATAGAGGCATTTTGTGACTGCAGAAGGAAAAGGTTGCATCTTAGAGCCTGGTTAGTATTGAAAAACTTTTGCTTGGATTATGTCCAACAGGCCTTTGACAAATCCTCTTTTGCTGGCCTTCATTAAACCAAATATATACCTATATCTAACTATATAAAAATATAAACTCAAAGTCTAAAGACAACAAAGCATAACAGCTTAAGTCTCAAATAGTTATTAAGTAGTATAGAAAAAGCAGTGATTTAGCCTTAGCAATTTCCTGTTTCTCAGTCTTTTTTAGTGGCAACAGACGATTTATTATTGGGTAACTTTCTTTTCAGGTGAAAAACCTGGATTTAATGATTATGTAAACATTGAAGGATGCGTGTTAGACTGGACAATATTTTCAAAATACCTTGTATGTTTGATAGAGAGATCTAAGCCCTTTATCATGAAGTTTAACATAGGTCCACACAAAAAAAAAATAATGCCTAAAGCATACAGAGAAGGCAATGAATACCATTAATATGTATTGAAATACACACACCATGAGGTGGAACTTGCATCTCCAAATTCAGCAGAGAGGGTCTGAATCAGAAGAGTATAATTTTCTTCTGTCATCTGTATTTAATATTGTAGTGTATCACCATTCTTTCCATTGTGATCTCTTCCACTCTCAGTTTATTTGAATGAGTAAACAGGCATCAGCGTGGCTGCTGATGGCAGGGGTGAAGTTGAAACACAGAGACAGTGTGGACGCATGTGGTGGGAACAGAGATGTGGCATCAGAGTAAAAAATTCAAGCTCTCGCAGCACAGTACAGCTATGTTAGTCTGTTGCTATACTGAAGGCATAGCCACAGAAAAGCATGCTGAGAAAAAGAAAAGAAAAGTAATACTGATGGCTGTGGATCTAAGTTTTTTTTCTGTCCTTCTTTGTCTGAATTAAGATGGTTATTAGCTCAGTGGAGAATGGGAACAGCTGGGAGAGCTAGGGCAGAACAGTCACTCAGAAACGTGGACAGAATAAGAGACAGAACGAAGTTCCTAGAGATGCCAGTAACATTGACAAGTGCCTGGAAAAGAAAAGTAGAGTGGTATATTTTGTTCTTTTGATTCGAAACACAGATGGCTCCTGGTGTAGACAGTATATCATGGGAGAACAAGAAAGTTTCCATGTGTTTACATGCACTTCAAGAATCCGTTTTATCATTAAGCGTGCAATCGAATGAGAAGCATCTGTGCAGAAAAGCGCAGATGCAGTCACAAGCCACAAGCACAGCAGGGGACTAGCGTAAGGCGGATGCAAAGCAGAAGTGAGAGACATTGTTTGTCAGGGACAGGCTCTGTGTCTGCAGATGCCTCACTGAATGGCATAACCTTTGTCTGCTAACATATACCACCACCTGGTACTGGAGAAAACAGCACACAGGCACGAGATACATTAGATATTACAACCTACTCCAACAAAACCATTTCGGAAGCAAATATTGCTGAATTAGTTGGAAGATCAGACAGGATTTCATAAATCTACCCCATCTTTGCAACAAGGACAGTCTTTGGACAACTAAGTAATTCCAGGGTTCCGGGTGGGAACTGCAAGAGAACTTCCTTTCCTCCCCACTTAAAAAGAGCTTAAGAAGACTGCAAGTCATAGTGCTGTTCAGCTTCATAAAGCTGTTTCATTAACTGTGTCCATCTCAATTGAGGTTCAGCTAAGCCTAAATTAGCAGCTTCGTGAGATTACAAAATATGCTTCTTAAATCCATTTTCTGCCTTTCTACCTCTGCAGGCCTCAGAGTGGAAATGGAAAGGAAACATTGCCCAGACACTGAGAGCAGAGTCTCTTCTAACTCTCAGGTTATTTGTATTAAAATGTCCTGATTGCAGGGTCTTCCATTGTCTACATACGCTGAACAGAATAGCGATGAATGGACACAATATAAGTTCACCTTTTGGTACGAAGATAATGGACTTGACCAGGCTACCTGGACATATAGGGGCACTTCTTTCTAATTATTTTCTTCGTATTGGACTACTTGAATATATAATTAGATAAATTTTATGGATTTATCTGTTTGGCCAGCTTTTCCCCTTTCTCAGTTAATCTTTTTATTTTGTATGCTGATAACTCCGGGCATCTCTCAGCCCCAGTTCAACAGTTTGCCTCCTTTTGATAGAACACAGTATGCAAAACATTATAGAGGTAGAGCATGCTACCTTAAACATCAATCTTTTACATGGTTCCATTGTTTGACACAATCACAGCTTGCACTTTCATTTTGCATATTAATATGCTGTATGTTTTCCAATTAGTCATGGCAAATTCACTGTCCTTGCCTTATCGTAGGCAAGGACAGTTCAGTTGGCTTCCCTGTAGCATTTTACCTTGTGAATTCTTAGCTAAGAACAAAAGTATTAAAACTAATTTTTGAGTTAAGGTCTTATTAAGAGGGTCTCTTCTTGCACCAAAGTCCATTCGGATGAAAAGATGCTCACCTATCTGGTGCTTAGAGAATTCTAACCCACTTCAAAGGATGAAGAAATTCAGTGAATGTGTTTATTACCTTCTTTAAAAAATTGAAAGAAAAGTCTTGAAGCATAGTATGAAGCTGCTCTTTTATAATGGACACGCTTAATCCTTTGATATTTGAAATTTGTATGTAAAGAAAAAAAGTTTTAGAGAAAATACAAATCCCTTCAGGCAGTATCTCAATATGAACTGTTATGGCATATGTTTAGATACCTGCTGTCCTGTAATATAGAAAGGAACTCAAATGAAAGTAACATCAAAAGAGGGGACAATTACATGGATAAAGGCAAATTCAGAGTGACTTACACATTGTTTCTTGATAATTTTTACAAGGTTATATTTTGATATTTTTTTTCTTACTATGAGACTAGAAACATGTCTACCATGCTGGCTACAGGAAAAAAAAAATTAACTTCCTTCAAACATTTATTAAAGGCATTTATGAAATCTATGAGTTGCTTTTCAGAAAACTAGGCAAGTATCTTATTTTATTGCCAATTTAATGAACAGCTTATAGCGATCTGGATCCACAGAAATCTGGCTTCATGACAACTTGCAGTTACAGGGCTCCTTGCATTACCTCAAATGGTAGAAGTCCTCTCCAGGAACCATCTCTAATTCCAGGAATTCTAATTCAGACCTAACTGTGCCCATGCATCCTATTATATAGTTGAAACTGAAGCTTCCATTTCATCCTCAATTCAGGACCTGTTTCAAATCTATTCAAAAGTAACTGAAAAGCATTCCTTCATGGTAATGGGCTTTACATCTGGATTCTTGGCTTATCTGAAGTAGCCTATTGAGTAAAACATAGGGGTATAATTATAGTGTCTCCATGTTTTCACTTAGTGACCAAAATGTAAAAGTTTATAATTAGCTGTAATCAGGAAGACATCTCATTTGTCAGCAAAAGTCAACGGATCTCGTGAAATGGATCACAGTTGCAGCATTCAGGCCTGGCATGGTATCATCAACTACTTTTAGTTACTAAAGAGCCAGGAACAGGAATGACTTTCAGCCTTTTATAAGGTCACCAAGACATACAGACGATCAAGAAGTGATAGAAACTGTGGTGAACTACTTGTCCTCTTAACTACCAATTCTCTGGCCTGTGAATTTTTTGACTGTAGAATTATTTCTTAGTCAAACCAAGTTAACATCAAACTCAACGTATTGTCATATGAATCAAATCACATTTTTTCCTTAAATCTGAGTGAAATTAATTCAAATATTTCTTTTGCTTTAAATGCGCAATTAGCAGAGACTTTTTTCAGTTGCTCCAAGTGACAATTTCAATCTTCACACTTGACATAAAAGTTGACATATTTTTAAACAATAGAATTGACTAGAATATTTTAAGGATTTTAGAGTGTGGTAATTGCAGATCTGCTGGTGCTAAATCAAATACAGGAATGGCAAATGTTGTACTTAAATAATTTGAGGCAAACAATGTCTCCTGTCTTCTGCCTGTATTACCATCAAATAACTGCATGTCAGTAAAACATCTGCCTTGTTAAATCCTATGCTCACTTACATAGCTATGCTAAGCTTTAAGTTTTCTTTAGAAATTATTTGACAAGGACAGTTTCGATGAGTATCCTTTGCTGTTGACATCTCAAGAAGATGTTTTTCTCTGGTAGATTACTTTAGATTTGCCTTAGCAATGACAAAATAAGTAAAATAACTCTAAAGAGCTGAAAAGGAACCTTTGCATATTCGTATTCTCTCTGTCACACAGTCTATGTGGGTTTTTAAACAATGTTTAAGTCACAGTAGATGAGTCAGCCTGAAGATGACAAGACTTCGACAAACAGCAAGAGTGACTTGATTGAGCTTCTTTATTTCGTCATAATTATTCTTTTTAAGGTGCAGCTGCACTTTCAGGAGAGAAGGAGGAATACACTGACAGTGACCATAATACAAATGTCAAAATCCTTCTACCACACACTTAAAATTATTATTGGTCTGCAAAAGAAACAGGGAAAGGAGGAGGATCTTTTGCGAGAAGCAGTTTTTTAGCAGCATTCTTACAAACTTACTAACAGGCTCTCAATTTACTGCTATTTGCTTTCTTTTGAACGTACCAACAATCACACTGCTGTAACAGGTAAAATCTTGTTTTGGAGAATGTGCTGTTGTCTCTGCGTTAACAATATCTAAACCAAGATACATCTTTTATATGAGCTAATCTTAACTTACAAACCTATCAAGATTCTTGCACTGCAAGTGGTTATAGTTGTGGTCAGTTCCAGGAACTGGAATTTCCAGCTGAGAGTTTCTGGCTTTGCCAAAATACATGGAAAAAATGCAATTCCATCTCTCTTAACCCAACAATACATTCCTTTTTTAGGGTGTGAAAGAATGAAAGAAGGAAATGAAAACCTTATCTTTGAGTAAAGATAAAAAAATGATATTGTTAACAAGAAGAGATGAATGAGAGATGAATCACTCTTGATCCAGATATAACTTAGATACTGAAGCAATTAATTGAGCAAAGGGTCCAATTAAGGCAAAAGGCCTCTCAGTGTGGCTCATAAACCTTACTTCTCAAGGAACAACTTCCCAGTACACATGTTCAATTTTTTTTAAACGTTTCATTTTTCACATTTGAGTCTTAGCTGGCCAATAAAAAAACCCCATGGAATAGGAACCTTTGGAAGAAGAAAATATAAAATTACTTACTTAAAAGTTATGCTGTACTGCAGTTAATTAGGAAAAAGCAGATTAAAAGCCGGGCACGATGAAATGAGGAGTTTAATGTAGATAAGAGGCATTTTAAATGGAATGTAAACAGTCAAAATGTAGTCTTGCCACAAAACCAGTTAAGTCAATAAAGCCGGAGCTTGGTTCTAGTAAAAATTATTTCCATTAGTAGGAAAGAATTGGATAAATTTGTAACATATGAATCTTTACTAGTTTGCATATAGCTCTAGTAAAGACCAATTTGCACACAAAAATATAAGTGGCAAACTGTTTAATTAACGTATCAGCTGGCTTTCTTCACACTCAGGATAGCAGAAATACATACTTTTAAATTATATGACAGATGCTCTAACAGTATATTGAGTATTAAAACTGAGTTGCAAAAAGCAACGTGTTTATAAAAAAATTAGCATTGCAATGGAAGGGGATTTAGTAATGTGCACACCTCAATTGTTGATTAAATGCTTGTTTACTTGCTTGCTGTTGCTAATAAGCTGTGTAGCTTAATCAGGAGGCTATGTAACTTGATCTGTAAAACATGAAATTGGATCAACAAGGTGTATTTTTCATAAATAAGATATGCAGAGAATAGTAAACTTTGTGTCTTGAGTATAAAACTATGCACTCACTCAGCACAAAAATGTGACGATGAAAGTATGTAGCAAAACCAAGGGCACATAAAGCTTTATCAGCATCTTATACTTCATGGTTATACAACTAAGCAACTGACACCAGTGGCCACCCTGGAGCACAGCAAAGATTTTAATCACAAAGGTATAACTTTTCACTTAGCTCATTGCAGTAGGTTTTTTTTGAATGGGTCTATTTTAGCAAATCATCCAATGCCCTTTGTTCGTACCATTGCTTATGTATTCATGTTTGTAACATTTGCAGGTAAGCGCAGAGACTTCCTATGCCCACAGCCATCAGAAGAAACATTCTTGATCAGCACCAGGCCCGGTTACTGATTTCTCAAACCCCATGCAGAAAACACTCTGCTTGCTGATGACTGGTTGTGAGATTTGTCAGAACATCCATCCTAATACACACATAAACCCGCAACCCAACTTTATTTAATGTGTGTCTTGATTATATGGTTATAGTGAGGTTTTCGTAAGTGAAGTGGGTATTTCAGGTTTCAAAGCACCAGGTAAACCTTGAAAAGGATGTATTTATCTGATAATGATATTCCACACAAGCTTCTGCCACTTGGCATCGTATTCAGATTTGCGTTTTCAGCACAGCAGTAGGTTGGAGATTGCTCTGTTGGCAATAATGACCTAAACATTTTCTTTTCCAACTAACTGGAAGGATCATAGCAGTGTAATAGCATAGGGCTCAAGGAAGAGTTACCCACGGGTTATCCATGGACTTGAAAGCAGCTGTATATTAGTCAGAATATCAATGGTTTACTTGACTGATAAATATAGGAAAAGGTCCTTTCATTTTATACAGTGAGAAAAAATCTCCCAGAAAAAAAAAGTACAAATAGACAATCTTGAACCAATATAAAAATATCCCATCAATTTAAAAAGTGCTGTTCTAAAGAGTTATGATTAAATAATTGTTATTTATTTCTAGCATGGTTCTACTATATCTTCTCCCGCTGTGATTGAAGAAATCATTTGTCCATCTTTTCCTAAGCACAGTACAAGGATGCTTTATACAGACTGTTCTGAAATAAATACATGTTTGCATTCTGATGTGTCTTATTATGATAGCTGGCCATGAGTGAGGATTTTGCAAAAACATAAGAAAAAAATTCCAAGAACTGAATAAAACTTGATTAGCATTTTGTCTGAGTTCAATTTAAATAAGGGCTTCTTCATACTGTTCTGTTTACCACACCGACAAGCAAAATTTGCGCTTCAGGGTAAACAAAGATTTTGTATCTAACATAGTGTTACATTGCTCACTAAAACTTACACTTCCAGACAAATAATTTGTGCAGTAAGAGTTTATTTTATACAACCACTCTTTAGGAGTCCCAGTTCTTAATGTGTAGTAAAGGTCTTCAGCTCAGCAGCTAGAAAGAATTAACTACCACTTCAAATACTGCCTAATATCAAGCAAATACCTGGTATTTTCAAAACAGGCGAACACTAAAACATAGTCCAACCTGGACAATTAGTCAGGCAAGAAGCATAAGTAACAATGGCTTCCAAAATAGAGCTGATTAGGCACCAACTAGGTAGAATTTCCATCAGCAAGATGTGCATGTTTGTCCCCTGCTAATGATGATCACCTGCAGGTATTTTCATCATCAAAGGACACATTCAGTGACATGAAACAGAAAAATGACACAGAGGAAGAAAACTAAATTTCAGCATATCAAATCTTTAGCACAAAGGCAGACATGGTTTACTGTACTGAAAAAGAGCCTCTAAATAGACTGGCAACATTAAATTGGGAGGGGGGGAAGAATTGCACTCTCTGTAGAGTCTGGGCTCATTTACGGATATTTGCCAATAACTGTAGTTCTGTTACTTTGACATCTCTATTAATTTTTGCTATAGCAATAACCAGTCTTGAGATTCCACAGATTTCTCTTGAGCTGCAAATAATAGCTATATCCTACCTAACTGCATTAGAGATGGTCATTTCTCTGCACATATAAATAATCTGAACAGCAGTTGATGGACACCCCAAATATATGCTTTCTGTTGCAAGAATCCAGACAGCTGATGTCTCTCCCATAAAGCTTAGCAAATGACAAGAAAAATTTCCAATTGCATTTCAGCAGCTTTGCTCTTTTGTAACTTGACTGGTACTTTCACTGGCGCGTAGCCAAAGCTCATTGGAGTCAGTGGGAATCCTTCCATTTGCTTCAGTAGCCTTTGGATTAAGTCCATATTAGCTTTCAGATCTGTTCATATGTTTCAGATATATCTGGCATTTATTTTCAAGGGCACAGTGTGTAGAACAAAAGCCTGTTTGCTGAATGCAATTTGATATAATGTACTTTACCATGATAATAATTATGAAATTCTTCCTCTTCTTGGTATATTGCTTACATTTGTGCTAATCAAACAGTAAACTAATTTTTATTACCCAGGTAATAAATGAGTTGCCTAAAGAATTAATAGCTGAATTCTTCATACATTCTTTTACTGGAACACTTAATTAAGCCTTTTTTTTTTTTCTTTTGGACACAAAGGTGTGAGCTGAAAAAGCAGTGTTTTATAGAACCATAACTTCATTTTACACATGTAGAGATTATATATAATGGCTGTAAAGGCCACTTATAATATTTAATTTCTTCTTTAATACTTAAGAAATGATCTGTCTTCAAAGTATAGACTGCAATCTGAATTATTTTCTAGAACTGCCTTAATGTTCTTAAAATATGCTGTCGTCATTGTATAATTTTATCCATAAAACATACCCATTATTTTGTTTAGTGCTATTACTATGTGTAAACTGTTCTTCAAATATCTGACCTGGTTACAAGTGACAATACTGGATAAAAGAACATAAGAAGCTGAGAAACTAGATCCTTCTGAACACGTAACCTAGCCCAGTACAATACTATATTTTAATATATGTATTAATATACTAAAATAAATTATCGACTAATAAGTAAATTAAAGTCCCATTTAGTGAAGAGACACGTGTGCAGGAGAAGACAAAAGACAAATCATAAAATATATGATCTTGTTAATAACAGGCTTCATTATTCCCAGCACTTTCTGACAAAAATTCAGCAACAGAAAATTCAAAGTTAGAGACTGCTAATCATCAGCTCTCAAGGTTCTAAAGAATGTCATCTGTGATATTATCAAAATATCTCCCTGGGCATTTTCCTAAAGGTCACACTTTTGGTGACTTTACACATTATGATATCATTATGGTAACATAGGGACTGACAAAAACCTGCCATTTCTTCAGCTAATATTGATTTCCAACCTTTATTTTAAAGAAAGGTCTTATCTCATGAAGCCATGTTACACACCCATCAAATTCCTCTTTCTGCTAAGCCATATGATATTGTATAATAGCAAAGTTAAGTACTGTGACTGATCTTCATCAAGTAGTGCCTGGAACTGGCAGCAGTTCAGCACTCAGACCACAGTTCAATTTACAGTTTTGGCAACTATTTCCATGACGTTCTCCAAATTCGTGCTACTGTCTTTGAGACAAAGTGCCTCTTTGCAAAGAGGCAGTGAACCTGGACACTGGATGCTTCACTCCCTGAACAAAAACAAATCACAAACCACTTTCAGTGCACCGCTAATGGTCACTGAAAAACAGTTTCTTCAAGGTAATGTTTTCACAAACTTCATTGACTGCACTAAAGATGTCACTCCCTTGCATAATCCCTTTTGACGAAGAGCATAGTGAACCATTGCTGTCAGTTAGCAGCCACTTTAATGCTCAATATGGAATACAGCAACCTTTCAGAAACTTGTAGTCAGTTACTTGCTGACACCTTCAGAAATATGTGGGATACTGTCCTTGACATTAAATCATCTAAGGCTTTTTTTTTGCTATGGTGTACAATTTTCTTGCTGTCAGAGTTGTCTTCAAAGGAGTTGTTAAAAGTATTCAGCAATAACCTTGTTGATAAATTCACCATCCAAAAGAGAGTTACTGAGTTTTATAGTGCAGTGTAGAAACTGGACTTCCCTTCTATCTCTTGGCTTCGGCCTACGGACACCATGTAGTCCAACAAAACCACACAAACTGCACAAGTGCCCTTAGGGGGTTTGTTTTTGAGTATCAAGCATAAAACAATGTAATCTTTCAAATGGAAGAATTCAAATGATAAATGACAATTCTTCAAATGACAAATTTATGGTCACACATGCTGCTCTAGAGTATAAAGTTAAAAGACCAGCCCATTCTTCAGCCATTTATAAATATCTCCCATTTTCCTCTGTGAGTTGTCAATACTTCCCCAGTCTGCTGGCATAGCCAAGGATGATCCCTAAACCAATTCTGCCAAATATACCTGAACTAAAAACAGAGCAACCAAACAATAATTGAAAGTGTTTAAAACAACATGGATCATTTCCACAGGATCAGATTAAAGTTTCAATTATGAATATACATTTCTGCCTTCAGAGCTGATGGGTGGCACAGTGACAAGCGTTCCACTCATCAGCATTGTTGACCATGGTATTTCCAAGGCAGTGTGTCTGATGCCAGTCCCAAGCAACAGGAGAGTAACTCTAGTTACAAGTGCAAACGTTTGCAGGATTGGAGCCACAGGTATACACATTATTCTAGGTAATACTCAGAGGGAACAGCTTAGGGCAAACATCAGACCTTTACGTACAGTATTAAGTGAAAGTTTTGTAGGGAATATTTAAAAGTAAAGGGATTGGATGTCTTTCTCTAAAATTTAAGCAGATAGAACAAAAAAAAAAAAAAAAACACGAGACAGCAAGACAATAAAACAGAAGCCCTGCCCTTTTTGTTATTTTTGAGAACACTTTCATTAATCTTTGCGTAGTGATTTGTGTCTTCACCAAATTCACACATTTCTCCTCCACTGAATCAAGAGAATGGCGTCCAACCCTGGTAAGTTAAAACAATTTCTGCTCAAAGCAGTCTAATAAGCTAGTCTCTACTCAAAGGGATAAATAAACTCATTGGACGAGCAGCTCAAATCTGGTACTTATGATTCAAAGCCAGATATTTAATTCTCTTCCACCCTGCCAAAACAATTTCAGAAACTTGGCTTCTTGACAGATCCTGGGTTTCAGTTCTCTGATCATATCTCTAGCTGTAACTCATGGGAAATCATACCAGAGACATCTGATATTTGGAACCGTTAGCCCTGTGTAAGCCAGGGTGGAATCCAGTCTGTAAGACTGAAAAGGGCCATAGGACCATCAGTACAATAATTACTTAGGATGAAGCCATAATGAGCCCTAGGCACTTGTTTTTTGTCCCTTTGAGAACCTGTGATGAGGAACATAATGACAAACTGCCTGTTGTGGATTTTGTGGGGGTTTGATAATTAACTGGATGAAATGATTTTAAAATAAATAATGATCCATTTACGCCTTGGATTTTCACATATCTTAGACTGTGCTGTGTGCTACCGTATCCAGACATTCCTCTAACGTATAAGCATAGTACACCTCCATGAGTTTACAAGACTATAGAGCTATTGGGCTGCCACTAAATTAGAGACTGTCTCCTTGCTCTCTGTGTGTCTGTCCATGGAGAAAACTTTGAAGAAAGTTGGCTTTGTACTTCCTTTGCAACTCTGAGCTTGGATATTTCACTGCACTGTGGTGTCAAATGGTTGAACAGATTCCGTTCTCTTCTGCTTTCAGATTATTTTTATCCAGGCAGTCAGCTCCAGAGGTGATTCTGCTAGCTTGTAATTACTGGTCTTATATCTACTTATACCTATGGCACTGGGAAACTGTTCCTATTTGGATCCCTTAATAATAATTTGGAATGTCATCCACATGAATAAATGTCTTCCATAAGATTTATGTCCAAGAAGAGGGGAATTAAAAAAAATTAGTCAAAATTTGAACTACCTTCTTTTTGAGGGATTGATTTATTTTAAAATGTTTCTTTGTCTAGACGTCTCTTGATAAACCACAGGAGGATGGAGGAAACTAAAATGCAGGTGAGAGGCGCACATCGTGGGACAAGAAAACCTATGAATGAGTGGGAAAGTAAACCAAAGTAAAGGGCATCTTAAAGACATAAAATTCTGGTGATTATAGTGCTCATTACAATAAGAAGAGAAAGAAATTGTAACCAGTAGATTTGAAATGAAAGTATGATTAGTACAGCAAATGGAAAATGCAAATTAATCAGTAATTTCATAACTGCAAGATACAGAAGTATAACCTTTATAGAGTAAGACATGGCATTTGCAATGCTTTGCAAACTTATAACAAAAAGAATAGATGCAGTTACCCTCTTTACCTTAAATGATTGTCAGGAAAGTAAAAGTACAAGAATGCTGACAAGCATTTTAACAGTGATTATAGATTAAGTTACATCATGTTGCAGTGCATTTTCTTCATTTTTTACTAGCAAGCAAGAAAATCTTACCACTTTTCCAAGTCTTTCGTGTATTCTGATGGGTTCTCACAGTCTCTAAAGTTGCTATAATTGGATATATTTTGAATTATGGTGTCCATTGGTCTCAATGCTTTTCTTGACAATCCTAGATTTGATATATACATTTCTGTGGCCAAGTTGCAAACTGAGTTTCATGACAAGATTGTATCATAAGGATAGAAGCTGCACTTAATTTTCTGCACCTACCAAAAGTGTGTCTCACTGAACAAACTTCTGATATTTGAAACACAAATGTGCAGGATTCACAGTCAGCATTGAGAATCTCTTTTTACTTGTCTTATTTGCAAGTATCACTAGATTTCAGGAGGTATTTGGAAACTGTATTTTAGAGAGTCAGAATGCACCAAGAACTATTAAGAAAAAATTTGATGGGAAAAAATATTTGATGCTATTAATCACCATGATGCATGAAGTTTTTTAGAATAAAGACTGTGTGAAAAAACTGAAGTCTTCTCCACAGAGAAACAAATTATAGCAGGTTATATGTAAAATCACAATAAAACAAAGTTTGGGGAAGCCATAAAAGCTAAACATAAAACCTTTTAAAAAATACATTAAGATTAGGAAAGCTGCCAGTGGCAGTGCAGAGTGATATGATGATCGCAATATAAGACAAATGTCCATGAAAGATACAACCATGTTCACCGTGGAGATCTGGGGAGATTAACACTCTGAGAATGTTATTTCAAGGTAACACATTGAAGGATTTACCTCAAATGGAAATATTAATATGAAGAGCCTACAGAACAAATGAACAGTAAAAAACTGTCACAACCAGATGGCATTTACCCAGCATTCCAAAGTAACTTTGCAGAAAATAGATAAACTATAACTACAATGTGTAATCTCACGCTTAAATTTGCCTCTGTACCTGAGGGCTGGAGGATAGCTAATGTATTTGAGCAACACAACAGAGGACCAGGCAACTATAAAAGAAGAAAAAAAGGAAAGAAAGAAAAAAAGGAAAGAAAGAAAAAAAAGGAAAAAATGGGAACAATTTCTTCTAATCAAACACGTTTAAGCCTTGAAATCTTCTGGTGCACTATGCTGAAGAAGCTAAATGTTCAGCTGACATCAGGAACTGACTGAGAAAATTCATAGAAAAAAATAATCCATAGTTTCTAATCACACCATTTATAGGTCATTAAGATCGGAAGCACACATAGGGGCTGAAAAATAAGTGTGGGAGAGTGTCAGTAAATGCATACGGTTGTCCTTCTGCGTATGGCAAAGTTCAATATAATCCTGGGTTATGTGAACCTTCTGTATGACCTGTAAAGTCATCCTTATTTTTTTATATAAAAACTTGGTGGTGTGGTCGACACACCATCCAGAGGGACCTGGACAGGCTGGAGAGGTGGACTCATGCAAATCACATGAAGTTTAACCAAGCCAAGTGCATTTAACCAAGCCAGTCCTGCACCTAGGACATGGCAATCCCAGGCACATATAGAGGTTGGGAGAAAATGGCTAGAAAGCAGCCCTGAGGAGAAGGACTTGGGGGTGTTGGTGGATGAGAAGCTTGACATGAGCCAGAAATGTGCACTGGCGGCCCAGAGAGCCAACCGCATCCTGGGCTGCATCAAGAGAAGTGTGGCCAGCAGGTCACAGGAGGTGATTCTGCCCCT
>JAOQGH010000062.1:6010350-6029470 GCA_025769975.1 Gallinago jamesoni | reverse complement strand
GGATGGGGCTTTGAGCAACCTGGTCTGGTGGGAGGTGTCCCTGCCCAGGGCAGGGGGGTTGGAACTAGATGATCTTTGAGGTCCCTTCTAATCCAAACCATTCTATGATTCTATGATTTAACACTGTGAGTCCTGTTACATCAGCTACAGTGAATCTGAGACGACAGATTAGGATCATTTTATCTTCCAGCCATCTTCCTGGACCTCGAAAAAGGGACTGGGTGCTTACCCATTGGATACTCCAACCCAGTGTCTCAGCTCACACTTGTCTTTACTGGTGATGGAGCCTGTAAGTCATGCGCATGGGCTAACACAGCCAGGAGTCCCAGCTGTCAGCTCTGCAGGGCAGCCAGCAGCACCCGATGGGGACAGAGACAGCGATGGAAGTGTTTCAAATGTCATTGTGGAGATTCACCAGAAGCTGTCTGGCAGAGGGTTAGAAATCAATATTGTGTGGTTTCACTGTTGTTATTGGTTAGCTACTTTGATGTATTTCTTTATACTTCAATTTTCCTTTGATGAAAGTTTCCAACAGTACATACATTTTCCAGCTGAATCACTTTTGATCTTTAATAAAACATATCAATAACATGCATTTACGTGATAGTGCACCTTCTATTTTTCTTTCTTTTATTTAGCAATGGGAATTAAAAAACCTAAACTGTTACACAGAAATTTCCATTTTGATTTCTTTGGTAGGTTTGCAACAGTCGGAGACAATTATTGCCTTCAGCTACTCTGTTTCATTAGGGTTTTTTTATATTTTTCATAAATAAACACAGCAGGAAAAAACTGTGCTCTGCCCTGCTTTCCATTCATTTTGGGGGAGAAGGGGACCGGATTTTTTTAAAAAAATTTTTGCAGTCTGAAATAAAACTGGACGGATGTACTGAACAATAGTTGCAAGAAAAAAATAGTACCCTACTATTGATAATCCAAATTGTCCTCTTTTGACTTGATGAAGAAGAAACACCCAAGGCAGAAAAACTCAGGGGTTTCTTAAAACTTCAAAAGCAGTTTCTGTTAATTTCAAGAAAACTGTGTAAACTCTCTTGGCAGAATAGCAAATTTCAGTATCTCTGCAATGCTAATTTAATGGAGATGATAGGAATCGTATTATCCTCCATATGTAATGCATGGGTGTTTTCTGTATATACATGCACCCATATGCTATTATTTATCATTACAGTTGGCAATTTTGCTTAACTACAAATTGCTAAAGATTTCTATAATAAGAACAGAAATGTGGAATCTCAAAATTAGCCAGGATGATTTTAAATGTTGTGCAGAACAGTTAGCAAACACTATCTGTATTTTTCTACAAGTTCTTGACTGCTGCCACAGATCCTGCATTCCCATTTCAAAACGTTCACAGAACCTGAAGTATCACCTTGAGGAACAGCAAACAACTTTTGAATAATTCCACTGTCTGGCCTAGCACAAAACCATCTTGGTTTTTAACTGCACCCCTGCTACTGCAGTCAAAGAAGAAAGGAGAGCAAGGTTAGAGAGTTTTGTATTAGTGTAATACCATCTTTATATTTCATTATTTTTATTAACTTACACTTTATTAATTTTCAGAAATAGCTGACAGGAGAAAAAAAAAAAACTTACAATTGTACAAAGCTCCCAAGTAAATATGACATTGCCACTGCATTGTTAAAATGACCTCTTTCTGTTTCCTTTAAATAAAATTCCCTTCGTATTCTTGTGACTAATTGTATACATCCCTAGGGAAATTCCCTATGTAGCACATGCATAGGTGGAATTGATCTATTGTTAAAGGTAAGTTAAAGTCAAGTTAATCAGAAGTAGATTCTTGAAGAGTAGTTGAGCCTTTGTTTTACCTCATAACCTCTGGAAAAAACAGTCATAGCCCAGAGGATGATAAAAATGAGTAAAGGGAACAAGTTAAGGAGGAAGAGACAAATGTGCAGCTGAAAAACTCTAGTAAGAAGTCCTTCAATTAAATCAATAAATCTCCCTACAGCAGGGAAGAGAACAAAAGTGCTTTAGTGGTCAGGAGTTAATCTAGAAAATCTACCATCTAATCAATGGGAAGTTACAGACTGAGAAGCAAATGCTGTTTTAAGCTGCTTAAAAAAATGTCTATGTGTATTTTGCCATTTCCCAAGCCTTCGAAAAGATCACATTTTCAGGGGAAGGCACTGGGGAGTGGGCAAGAATGACAGTCATCATTTGCATGGCACAGCTTCTAGGAAATCGGGGCATCATATAGACAGAACCGATACTCCAGAGGGAAAACCAGCCTCATGTTTTTGATAGGGACAATTGAGACAATATTTTAGAATTTTGGAGAGCTATAACAATTTGTTGATATCTGTAAAGAGAGGAATGGCATGCAGATGAAAGAAATGTCAGGAGCAGAGAGCATGCATTTTTCATGTGCAAGTAGCGAAATGAGTTTCCTTACGTGGAGAGGTGCAGACGGATGCCAAACCAGGCTGGCAGTAGCAGTCTGGACAAGCTGAGAAGCCTTACTGGAAGCTTCATGGGATAAGAACCAAAATAACTAATGAGCGGGGAGCATTTCCAAGGAAATACAGTAAGAGAAAATAAGGATTTAGACATTACAAAGCACTGCAGAAAGGCCAACAGCTATTCCTCTGTTACACTCTTGCTTTTGCTATTTGTGTATTTGGCTTTACCTATTTTTGCTCTGCTGTGTAAATATTATAATTTACTTTCTGGATATGATTCTGGCAAAAATGAGACATTTGGAAAGGTACAGGAGGAACAATAATGTCATTTGCCATGTGATATCTTCTTTCTCTTTTGACAGGAATTCTGGATTTGGAAATATGTCCATGTGAGTTAATAGATGTAGGACATACAACAAACTATCTGTTCTGAGATTATTTTTCTTTCTACCACCAACTTTGCATTCCTACAGGCTCTTTTTCTACAATACAAATTCCCTGGTTGATACTTTTAGATGTAGCCAGAAATGTCAAATCAAACTTACGTCTTGTGGATTTTCACTTACAGCTGAGAAATACACACTGATCAGAGAGTGTTAACCCTCTGGGGACTACAAATACACCTATGTGGCTCAGACCTCCTGTGACAAACATGAGAAGCAGGTACTACACCTGAGGTTGGTTGTCCATGACACTTAATTTCCAACATGCACAGAAACATAGACCAAGAGCAAACTCACAAATCATAACGTGGATGCTACTTAAGCTGTGGTAGCATTCCCACGTATTTCAGCAGGGCTAGAATGAAGTGGATTCTTTAAATTACTGAGGTTTCTTTAAAAAGTTCTGAACTAGACAGAAAACTATTGCCATTGATATTGTTGACTGACATTATTGGAGCAAAATAAGATAGCAGAGGTTGTTTTAATTTATTCTCACCTCAGATCCATGTATAAAACAAAAAATGTATTTTGGAGAAGAGGAAAGGCAAATTGGATTTTCCCCTTTTGCTACTAATTTGTATTGTGTTATGTGTGTCTATGTTAAAAGTGTAACAGTCAAAAGCATTATGTTTTTCTCATAGACACCATCTGGCACTGTTGCGGTTTTTAGGGAAGGCTTCATTCATCTTAATGAAAGGATTAAATTTATCAATTATGGTATGAAAAACATAGAGGTTATCCTTGATATGTGAACTTCTAATTGTAGGCAATGATTGGCAATCTTTATAAATATCAAACATAACTTAAGAACATATAAGAAATATGTTTTGTAACATATTTGCATTTCAAGAAGGATTATGAAATGTACATTTCTGTGCGATTTAATGTTTATCTGATACTCTTTGTTCTTTTTAATTTAGAGAAACCCTGGATCAAACAAAAGTCAATTATAGTCATGCATTGTTATCTAGCAAAAACAAGTCTTAATAAGGTTTGTACCCTATTTAATCAGTGTCTCATGATAATGGGGAAAATATTTATTAATATTAAAAATGTTACCTTATTTTAATCAGGAGAGTAGATGTGGCATTACTTCTCTAAGCCAATTATGCCACATAAGACTAAAAATAAAGAATTCATACAGTTTCACTTCAAAGAAAGCCATTAGGGGTTTGTTTCTGAATAGTTTGATCCTGTATATTTTATACTTAGCAAAATTTATCTGTGTAGCAATTTTCTCTCCAGACTGTGAACAGCTGCATCCCTACCAGCCTGCGTTTAACTTAAGAACGCACAGACTTGGTATCTGGGCAACAAGCATCTTGCAGAAAGACTGTGATTGCAAGAGACTCTAACTTGCTAGTAGAAAACTACGTGAAGCCATGAGCAACAAGGGATATATTTAGAGGAACTGAACTCTAAACAATTTTTTTCTCATGATTAACAAATCTATTGTGAAAAACATTGACCAAAAAGTTGACCAAATCTCAGTAAATTATTCAAACATATGATTCCACCCTGCAATGTACAATGGCATTTCTCCGACCATCACAGTTCAGGAAAAAAGCAACAACCATGCTCCATCAATGAAAACTGTTTCATTCCTAAAGGAAGGAAGAAATAAATCAGATCTACAAATAACTCAAAAAAATTTAAAATATCTGCAATAAAAAGGTAAATTGAGGTAGGAATCCTTCCTAAAGTCATTTGGTGGAAGCAGGCTAGAATCTGCTTCCATTTCCTTTAACTTACAGCATTAAAGGACTAAACCAGCATTCACTCTAGGATAATAGTCCTGCACTAATGTAGCTCTCCATTATGATTTAGTTTCATTACTGTTTGGTTATATGAGCTATGGAATAAACTGTCATAATATTTTCTGCTGTGATTTTGACAGCTAATATCCTGTCTCAGGGCAATAACATCTGGATACTTGTTTACTTGATCATTATTGAAAGGTCTTGCTTGAGAATTTTTTAACTTTCTTTTGTGAGGGAGACTTTCTGCTTATTTTTGTGAAAAAAGCTATTGTCAAAAATACGTATTTTAGCACATTTTAAACTACACTTGTTTTCAACAAATCCTATAGAAAAACTACCTATACGCCTGAAAGAAGGATAATCCTGTGTAATTCTTAGTTATTGACAATATGTGATTTATTAATGAAGTAGATTAATGCAAATAAAATCAACCAATTTCACTACTTTTTGGAAGTGCTCTACAAAAATGAACCTGAAAAGGTAATTCCTACTACCTTAATTATTCCACGTCTTTATTTCTTACAATAGGAGCTATATTCTAGCATATTTCTAGTCTAAGCAACACATACGAGTAAGAGAAGAATAAAAGTTATGATAGTCTCCATACAAAATAAAGTCATTAATCAGAACATCTTCGAAAGAAGTGGAAGAAAATCACTATAAGCAATGTCACTGCACTGGAAGAAAAATGCCTACATATAAACCTACTCTGTATACTTATTCAAGGGTGTTTTAGCTTTGGGTCTCAGAAATCAGCAAATTTTATCAAACAAAAAGCAAAAACTTTTACTATATTATATCTCTGTGTGTGTGCGTGTGTGTATGCGCATGAATGCATAAATACACTAGAAAATATGATGGTTCTAAAGCCATAACTCCATAACAGGGATAGAGTCTTTTCTTAACTGACTTCAGAAGAAAAAACATTCTACACAATAATTACCATTTTTCATAAATTCTATACAAACAGCTGAATCAAAAAGGGAAACTTGTGCCAAATACTATAGATTATAGAGTTTAAGGATTTAACAAATAAACACTAAGACAGCAACTTCAAGCTAGGGACTGCATCATCAACTAGAATAAGGACACAGAATGATTTATGAACACCTGTTTGTCCTTTCACCAAAATACATACTCAAACACGTAATAAAATCATATGAACTTACAGCACCAAAACAAGAAAAAAATATCCCCAAGCATTCCATGAATCAGAAAAACTTTAGAAGAAATTTGCCAAAACCCAATAGAGCAATCAGAAGGCTCATGCTCAAATCCAGACAAACTCTTAAGAATATAAAAGTTAATCAAATGTGAAAACCGTGACAAGAAGGGATGTTCAAAATCTTTTAGATAGATGAAAGGCTACCAATGGGCCTATAATTAAAAACAGTCGGTGGTGAAAAAAGATTTCTGTAACAATAAGCAAGTTACTGATCATTTTGAAGAAAGTGGTTTGTGACCCAAAGCCAGCATACCGGAAATTTTTGATGAGAGGTGAGAGCCAAGGAGACATTTTTTTAAAATGTGGTGTGTTCAGGAATCAGAGCAATAATGGGGTTTTTTTGCGGCTCAGTAGTAATGTATCAAGCAAACCAGCATCTGAAATAGTGTACTTGCAGCTAAAGTGACTGAAATAATTTGTCAGCCACGTGCTATGTGTGATTATTAGCGAGTGGGTGATAGGATTCTTGGCTCTGAAATAGCCTGTTGGTCCTTGTGGGTATGTAACAAAGCACAGCTCTGCCCTGAGTGGTATAGGCGAGGGACTACTAAGCAAGGGACTACTAAACAAGGACTACTAAACAAGCAGAGGGAGGGAGAGCCTTTTCATTCTGGCACATCTACCAAGAAGGGCTGCAGCCTACAGATTCTGAGGACATTGGGACAGGGGAGTAGTTAGTGAAGGTACACTAGGGCAGCCAAAGGGGGTGGCATCTCACCAGTGTCACCACAAGCTTCCCAGCCTAGGAAGCCTTCTATAGCAAGAGCTAGGAAATGCTCTCTCCATGCAATGCACTAGTAAGGAAATGGCAATTCTTTGCCTCTTTCTCATCCTTCCTCCCTGCTCTGAGATGAACATGATTCAGGGATCCTCACAGGTGTTTGGCTTTTCCTCAGTGCCACGGTGGGATTTTGCATAACACACATGTGCTCTGTGTGGTGACAGTCCCTGGGGGAGGTCCTTAATACGGGACTTCTGCAGGTGCTGCATTTTATTTCAGTACAACAGCTATTATAAGAAAGATTTCACATCTTGCTCCCTCAGACTATTCAAGTTTTAGTCTTGCTTACACATTGTAAGTTAATACATGTATTTTGTGCAGAGTCAGGATACCCAAGTGAATAAAAGCCACTTAGAAAAAAAACAGAAGTTGCAAACTTTGAATCTTTCTATATGAAAATAAAAATAGATATCTGCTGATATGAGCTGGCAGATTATGATGATGATGATTTGGTTGAAATTAGATTTCTGAATATTGCATATAGAAGCCTAATAACTGTGATTCAGTTAGTTAGCAAAAGAAAAAAGGAGAAATACAAAAGCTGACCTTAGGCAACCGAATACTAGTTTATAATAAAATAAACCTCTAAAATTTTCTTCCTGTTTTATAGATACACCATAAGCAGGCTTGTTTTACCATAATAAGCAATGACAGCTACAGCTGATTGATGGACTTTCACCAGCATGACTGAATTAACCACTTGAACTTCCTATTGGGGGCAATACATGACAGATTCTGTTCACGCAGATAGGTCATCTGGGATTTGGTTCTTGTCTTAAGGTAACACTTCACAAGGAAGAGCACATGGGTGAATTAACTTTGTTCCTCACAAACTATTAGTTAAGCTGTAAAGAAATTCAAGGAGAATGAATTCTCCTTTAATTGATTTGTTTGTCTGGTATAAAGAAACTGAAGTTCACAGAGAAAGAAATTATAGGAATTACATTAGCTTTTTCTTTATGATTTCTATAGTTTGAGGAAAAAAACAGTTTATTTTCATTATTGCAAGCTTTTCAGATTCTGAACTAAAAAAATCTTCACTTGCATTTTTTATTGCAGGAGCATTAAAAATATTTTGAATTAAAAGCAACCATTTGTAGCAAAGCCACCATTGCTGAGGGGCTCAGCCTTGGCCAGCAGGGGGTCTGTCTTGGAGCCAGCTGTCATTGGCTTTATCAGACATAGGGGAAGCTTCTAGCAGCTTCTCACATATAACACCCCTGCACCCCACCCCCACTACCAAAACCTTGCCACGCAAACTCAATACAATAATTTCTCATGCTAATTTACAGGAGGCACAAGATCGAAATTAGTGCCCAAGTAAAGCACAACGCTGTTAACTGCTCAGGAGTGCATATTCTGTTAGAATCCCATCAAGTTCTGTTGGTCTTTGCATTTTAAAAAAACAACTACCCAAATATTACCGAGCTAGTTCTGAATACATTCCAGGAAGTGTCATTAGTTCAGCCACAGAGAAGGGGAACCAGGACAAGAACTTGCCACTAAGTTCACAGAGACCTGCAGTGGAAGAGAAACACAAAGGACTACACTATCCCCTGCACCACACACACAGTTTACCAGGACTTTTCTGGAGTATCTCTATGCAACAGTCCACCCCAAAATTATTTATACTAATCACTGGGTAAATGTGGTTTTTTTTCTCAGTTATTACTCCTGCTCCCACATGTTTTTATTTCTTGATTGCAGTAAACATCTATTTGGGATTTCAAAGCTGTTTTTCAAGCATCTTTTACAATTGTCTCCTTAATTCTTCCTCTGTGCCACGCATAATGACTTTCTTGTTTGATTTTCTTTACTTCTTTTACATCTACGCAGAAAGTTTAGAAGAAAAAGTACAGAAAGCTGTTATCAACATGCAGGTCTACTTCCGTAAACAAAGTGAACCCCCTCTAAAAATGCATCAAGACATCAAAGTATCCTTTGAAAAGAAAGAGCAAGCAAGAAGCTTCTCATCATACAACAGTTGCTTCTAGGATTGCTTAGAGAAAGCTATGGTCATGTTCCTTTCACAAATAATAAACAGAGTCCATGCAGCTGGAGATGCAGTATGTGGATTAATAACACCTTTTCCTACAGTAATAATGTGTCTGTATTACTTGTTTTTCAGAAGAGTAATTTTCTTCACACTAGTAAATCTAAGTGCAGAAATATGGCTTATGTCACAAAAATGTATTGCAGCAGGGTAGTCTTTATCACTGAGGTGAAGAAGACCTTTTATGTTTATTACTACACCATTTAAAAATGCATTTTAAAAACATAAGCAGTACCATTAAAGATAGCTAGTCAAGCCAAGTGCATTATTCATGATATATGTGATAAGCTACTTGTCCTATAGCGCTTTATCCATGTTATGACTCTTCAATATTGACTTTCAAACTTAGAGAAGTGCAGAGTCATTAATACTTGCTGTAAAGCATGACTCTGATTTCCTGCAAGTGGGATGCTAAGCAGGCTTATTGCAGCATCTTTTCTGAAAGCTCCCCACTTGTAACAGTAACTGGTCTGTCCTGGAAGAGTTAATGGCTCTTGTGCATGTCAAATACCAGAAAAGAGGTTGTACTGCACAGACTGCTTCTCAAACCCTTGAGCAGTGGGTACCAAATCTGCTACAATTTAGTTCATCTATCTGAGAATGAGATATATTATTTGTAGAAATGACTGATTTATGTCACTGAGGTTTTTTTAGGACTTGTAGGGAAGTCAAAAGAGCAAAGATGCTTTGGCTTTTAGGGTAACTTTTTGCCTGAGAAATTTTCATTCAAATTTCCCGCTCAGAGGTTGATCTTGTCAGGTATGATACACACTTGTTTCCAGCCCTGCAATGGATATAAATGAAAAACCTGTGAGTAAGACTATTTGATATCATAAGAATTAAATTATTACATAGGTGCTGTGGTGCATATCAAACCCTCCACTATGGCTACCTATATTCACTATGGCAGTGATTTCCAAGGGCATCAATGACCAGCACTTAAGTCCCATTGACTTAAAAAATGAGGGTTTTTTTGAGAGGGTTTTGACTCAATTCAAGTCTATAAATTGAAATTTTATGAATTCCCTTCAAATACCCTTTAATACGTCAGGAAAAATCCAAAGCTTTTTTTTTTTTTGCAATGGGCAAGCCATGGTAACAACTCTGGACTTGATTGTGGTCAAATTTCTATTGAATCTAATTCAGAAAAATGCCACTAGATCAGTGGCAACGTGCTGGCATAAAACCAGAAATGCACCAGCCCCATTTTGGATGTGTGTAGCCCTTCCTTGAGACCGGCAGTGAACTGAATATCGATACGGCAATTCATATGCTACCGGGAACTACATGACTTGTCATAGGCAGTTCTATTTCACAGTTCAGAAATGACCACTGAATGCTCTCCAAACATCTCAGTTTACTTCTTATTCTTCCCTAACATGGTCCCAATTGTTTAGTAGCTTCTTTTTCTTTGATTGTAATAATATATTTTTATGAATATTTCTAGTGAAAGGGCAGGATAAAATGTACACTGGAAAACAACAGTACTAATTGTTGTTCTTACAAAATTGCAATACTTCATAAAATATGTATAAATGAACTTAATGGAACAAATTATTCTGAAAAGACAACTGCTTAACTCAGCAGTCTGTAGGTATGGATTCAACTAATAGACATACTGTAGCAACTTCTAGAACCAGTTGGAAGAAAAATATTAACTATGGAGCTCTTCAATTGTTTGCAGAAAACTAGATCTCACTGCTGTTGCAGATGTTGACTACTGTCCAGGAGAAAATCACATAGCCCACTAAATAAGCTTTTTAATAATAGTTTTAAATTCCTATTGGCATTAAAAGACAAATACTAAAAGCTATAAAGAGAAAAGGACAAGTGCCACACAAAAGCTAATGGACAATGGTACAGTAGCAAAGTCAAGTTCAAAATAGTTGAAAATTCCAGTCTTTGAAACTACACTAATGTCAACATCAACTGACACTTGGTTTAAACATCAGTACACATACATACAAACTGTGCAATTAGACATTTTAAAAAAGTACTTAGAAAGACCTTTGGCAAGACAGAATGCTTTACTGGTCTATGATTCCATGTTGTCCAAACAACTGGCAAGATTTTCCATCATCTATTTGAAAAGTTCCTGTAAACTGTCTTAATTATTTTTTTTTAATTATTAATATAGATGATGGGAACACATAGAAAATGTTTAAAAGGGTTCCCAATCAGTTTTGGGATTTTGTTGTTGTTTGGCTGGGTTTGGGGTTGTTTTTTTTAAACACCTCATTCATAAAGGATTACCAGTAAGGCTTCTTTGATTTTCTCAACAACACTTTTTAAACAATTTTTTTGTAACAAAGAAAAAAAAAAAACCCCAAAAAATGTTGCCAGCACACATTTTAGTTTTATCAACTTTTAGCTCAGATAATCTAGAGAACATTTTGCCCTTAGTTAGTTTACCACCATGCAGAATTCAGCCAAAGGGTAAACTCCACAGAAAAGTGCAGATCCTATCAGAAAGATAGAAGGAACAAGATAAAAAGGAGGAAAAATTTAAAAGGAAAGCAAAAATGCTGAAAGGTATAAAAATGAAAGAAGAGAGAGATAGAAAACTATTCCTCCACAGAATCAGCTTTTATGTTCAAGACTCCTGCCTCGCTAGCAAGGACGCTGACACTATGGGACCTGGAAAGAAGGACGTCAGCCTAGGGGCCAAAGAAAATGCATAGGAACCAGATGCATTTTGGGAGACACAAATGCCATTTAGTTTCAGACAGAAAAAGCTCCATGTAGAAATGGGGTGATAAGAGGGTAACTTCACAGAATCCCCTTTCTGCTATTGCTGAAATAAAACAATTTTTTCCCTGGCATTTCTGACTCATACCTTATGTACCAGATTATGTAAAAGTTAAAAAAAAAAAAAGTTTTTTAAAAAAATGCTTTAATTTTCCTCCAGCAAGACAGGAAATGAGCAGTGCAACTTCATTATTCACTGATCACATAAGGCCTGGATGGCTGAGCAGTAGAGTAGAAATTTTGCTGTTCATTTTTCTACCTAGTGCCACAGGAACTGTGCTGCCATCTCTGAGCTGTCATATCTGAAAGTGCTGGTCCCCAAAGATGCACTCTCTTGCAAGATTACAGACTCGACACCCAGAGGAAAGAATTTCTTATTCTGGAAGTGACATAGTGGAAAGTGTTCCTGCCCCTGGCAGGGAGGTTGGAACTACATGATCTTCAAGGTCCTTTCCAACTCTAAACATTCTATGATTCTATGATTATAGTTAAATTGTTCTTAAACTCATGGGTAAGCAGGTATTCTGACAGTAATGCATATTTACCAGCTGGCATATATGCATGCAAGACTTAGACCATATTGGGTTTGCTTCCTCTGTTTGTCATCAAATGAAAAGTAATTATGTACAAGAATATTTGTCTGCGAACAACTCCATAAATTACCACGAAAGATTCTTGAAGTAATTGAGGTTGGAACCCATAATTGAATTGAAAATGTTTCTCCCAATCTGCGATTCTTTGCAAGACAAGTGATATTATCTTTTCAACATGCTTACTGGATTCAGCACTGCGCCTCTATAGTGCCTTACTACATTTGGAAAAGCAGCTGGTGATGAACATGCAGCACTTCTTCAGTCTAATAATAAGTGTATAGAACGTAATGAGTTTGGCAAGCTTTTAACATTTTATTACTGGCAATGTGTTTTGCAATACTCGCGTAACTTAGCAATAATAAAGAAAACAAAACTGTCTGTTGCTCAAAATGTTTACAGAGGGAGGATTTCTTCCCATATCTGATAAAGGTAAGGCATAAATCAACCTCTTCCACTTACATTCCACAAGGCTTATCTTAAATGCAAGTAACAGAACTGAATATACTGTGGGAAAGGTCTTTTTCACCAGACAAAAGAGTTTTACTCCCACATCAGAGTCTTTGAGAGAGACCTATGAGTTCTCAACCTAAAGGCATATAATTTGGAGATTTTGGAAGAGTGACACCAACTGTCCTTTGAGATTTTACTAGGTTCTCTCAGAGACCTTTGAAGCCACACTGCAGTTGGAAGATTGATGCAAGCAGTTACCGCTGTTCTGTAAATGCACTGTGAGACTCAGATGTCAATGCCTCATCATCCTTCTAAAGCAAGACTGCACTTCAGTTCCCTTCCTTACATTCATGATGATTTTTGTCTCTCTGAGTTCAGGTGCTGAAGAATGCACAACAAGAGTAGGGACAGTCGCTTAAAATATCGTTTTTAATTGTTTCTGGAGGTTTGGTCTTCCTCTGTTAACACTTTGTAAATCCTCTACTACCACTATTAAAGTGTAATAAAAATATTTCCCAGGTATATAAAGTCACTGCTGGATGTGGAGAGCTTCACCACATAAAGATGTACAATTAACAGAAATTGCCAGAATAATTAGAAGATTTCTAATGTGGTTTTAAAATGTTGGGTGCATGGTGTGTTCTTGTATTATCAAATGCTAAATTTTGTTGAATTTCTACATGTTAAAAAGTTACATAAAAGACTCCAACTTGCCTTAAATTCCAATAATGACACTATATTCAAAAGAAGATAACAAGGCTAGTAATGGTGAAGGGAATAGGAGGGAGTAGCAGTGGTTTAAAATAATTCTAAGACATGAAATTAAACAACCATTCAAAGTTCCATGCTGTATTCATGGCAAAAGAACAGGGAAACAAACTAGTGATTCAGTTTCTGCAGAAGCTTTCTCATATTTAAATGCATGTCAATCTGCTAAAAAAAAAAAAAATAATCAAACATATTATCGATATCTTTTCTTCCTGAGCAAAATCACTTGAATGGTTCACAACTTCATTTTGTGATTTTTTTACTTTTGCATTGTATCCTTTCAAAATGGAAACATAATGAAGACAAAACTTGCTTAGTTCACAATAATGCAGAAAGCACAAGGAAGCTTTGTTATAGTTACAGAAACCTTTCATAAACATGAAAACGTTAAGACCAGTAGAGAATTTCTCTGAGTTAAGACACTAATTACACCAAAATGAATATTGGGAATATTGTGTCGTATTGCCTTTAGTTAAACCATTCCTGCTGAACCCTGGGGTAGGCCAATTTAAAATGAAACATTTTTACTTTTTAATTTTAAATAAGCACTAAGAAAAAATTCTCATATTTTTAATTGTGTTTTGAATAGAAAGCTATTTTAACTTCAGTTCCAATGTCTTTGTCTGTCCTAACACCAAAACCCTCCTCAAGAGCTCCTTTCTTACATGGCTGCCTACCGACTACCTCTGCATGTTTTCAGACCTCCTTTGCAGAGGATTTACTCAAATATGCAAGAATCTTTCTGCTGTCCCCCATGGTCAAATTTTCTCCAGGACACTTCAGAGAGTAAGTAAATATGTAGTGAGAGCTCAGGGTTTGAACTGCTCCTTCACTTATAAAGTGTTTAATGAAATACTATTGCAGACACCGAGAAGAAAATTGCAGAGGTCCATCGCAACCAAGTCTTGCCAACCCAAATGTCAATGACAGACAACAAATGATTCTTCCCAGTGTCTGCCAATCAACCCCCAGAAACTTGGTTCATCAGCCATTCAAAAATAAAAGCTTTTGTAAAAGCCCATGAAAAAGCAGTTTGCTTTGTTCCATTTTCATCATGCCTCAGAACGACTTGGCTTGACTCGTTATTTCTCTTTCAAGTAGGAGAGAGAGAGTCTGAAAAAGTAAATAATGTTTGAAAGAGTAGTTAGAATGCAAGAGGACTGTAAACTTAACTGCAGAATCTTGCCACTTGCTCTTGCCACTGTAAACAAATTTGTAATACAGATCTTTCAGGCAAATAATTGCCCTGATGTCAGTGAATCTCCTTAGTTTTGAATTCCAATGGGCTCCAGCATTTTGCTGAAGGAAGATCTGAGATACCGTATGCAATATATATATTGCATTTGTTAAATATGACCTGTACAGAAGTGCACATTTGTGAAAAGTAATTGACATTTTACATTATTAGTAACTTCAAATTAATTTTTAGAATTCTTCCACGCATTAAATTATATTTTATCTAATTACTGTATTTTATTATTTATATAAACTAATTTTCATTTCCTTGAATCCACTCATTAAGATATTTAAGATCAGTGACTTGTTTTATGTTCTCTGAATATTAAATTATTAAATATCAGAGTATTAAAAAATTACTGCACAGAATAGAGTATCTTGCTCTTCAGGAAAAAGGTAATGTTGAGAAACATACACAATTATTATTCCTATCACCTGGAAAGTCCCTGGCCTCCTGCCCTTTTCTTTTTTTGATCAGAATTATACACCTTGAAAATTGTAATATATTTAGGAATTGTACTGATTGCACTGGATACTTGGCCATAAACCCCAGGGGACTCTTTTGCCCCCAGAAAGGATGAAAACAGTTCCTTGTAATATTTAAGTGTAATTATATTTTTCAACAGAATTTTTGTAAACAAAGGGGTGTAGAGAATTTCAAAACCTGGTTGAGAAACAGCAAGCCAATAGGTCCTAGAGGAAAAACCACCACACCACACCAAAAATCAAAAGACACAGACCTTTTGGTGCAGTGGGTGCTGTGGAGTAGTCATCTATCTCCATTTCATCATCATAAAATGTGAGTAATATTGATACCTTTAAGATGGCTGAAGATATAGCACGTGATGGAAGAGAAAAGCATTGTCATGCTCTTTCTGTTGTGCCTTTAAAACAGTTTCAGTTAACCTCTCGAAAATGAAGCAAGTTTTCCTGAAGAGTTGATGTGAGGCTTATATGTGTGGGTCTTTTAGGACTCGACTTTAAATCTATGAATCTGCAAACACTAGGTTCCCTATTTAGCTCCACACCTCTGCAGCATCCAATAGGCATCAAGCGGAACACTCCTGTTCAGCAGATGTCTAAGTATTTATAAGACACAGGGTCTTAGCCTGCAAAACAATTTGTTTTAAGAACAAAGTAACAATTTTGTCTTCTACTCAGTTATCGCTTTCCTTCAGTACTAGGAGTTCCTTCAGTACTACAGAACTTTTGTGCTTCATGTCAGATAGTCAGTCTTTCTTTGCTGCAACCCTTTGTTTTACCTGTTTAAATCCACCAAATCTCATACTAAGTATTTATTTATAATGCTGCTCTCTTAACTGAGTTATTTTTTACAGAATAAGCTAAGTATTAATTCATGGCCTAACCTTTTCACTTTCATACTTACAAGTTCAAATTTAGTCTCCAAAACACAGTCATTTTATAAAATACGTACAATTTCTGCATATCAACCATTAATATAATGTAGCAGTTATTTGAAAATATGTATTTGTCCCAGTGTAATTTTCAAATGACTTAGCACATATTGACTAATACTTCAGAAGCACAGAAATATTATACATATACATTCAGAAATGAGAAAATGTAATTTAATGACTGTATTATTTCAGGCTTCATTCATCAGCCATTTCTGGCCATCATAATTGAGATTCTTACCTTGGCATTTTTTTGGCCAAGGACAAGAGAGTGCTAATCCTAAGACCCTTTGACAGGAGGTGTCTGAAAAATAGGAAGATAGAATATTTCCCAGTAGACTTAGTGATAAAAATATCTGACATTATTCCACTCTTAATTGGAAGGCATGGTGATAGAATTTCACAACTAAGAACAGCAGAGAGATGCCACAGATGTTTACATTCTATGTAAATCCTATAAAGAAATGGAAGTTGTGTATCTGTTAACAAGCTTACATGCACAATTCTTCCCTTCAAATGAAATTTATAAAGTTATAGCACTTTGTTCTAAAGGGTCTGTAGGCAGAAAGAAGTGTTTTAAGCCCATAGCTCTGAATGTGATGTAATTTTAGAAAACAATGGATACATAAACCAAGAAAGCCAAGGAAGAAAGGAAGCAATGTAACTTTCTGAACTGCCGCACAAATCAGAAAACAAAGGGAAGGATGCTCACCTTTCATATAAATATTCGAAATATCTTTTAAGATACTGAAAATAAAGGTCTGTGATGGAGGAAGGAGAAAGTAAAGTGAGTTCTTTAGCTCCCTCCTTTAGGAGAAGCAGGATTTCTCTGGAGCCTTTAAAGCCATTCTAGATAACAGAAAAAAATTGTGAACATAGTAGAAGCTCCCTAAAATGACTAACCTTTGGGCAAAGAGGATTTGCAGATGCCAGCTGCTAGGCTGGCTAAATTATTACCATACCTTTATCTCTTGATGGAAAGCTGGTACACCCAAAAGCTTCTCTACTTTATCCCCCTACATTAATTGGTGTAGTAAAAGGCATTGCCTATAAATCTTGGCTGCTCATAGGAGACTCGATATGCTGTGAGGACTGACTCATGCATTGCCTTATCAAGGGCAGTTTCCTAGGGGTCACCTTGATGGAAAGGATGCAGACCAGATTCATCCTCAATCCAAATGACAGTATGCTGAAAAATATTCCTGAAAAGAGTAGCGGAAATAAGGGACAATACCTCTACTTCTACATAGAGAAGTTTTGGTAGACAAGAAGAGTATGGTATTTTTGGTAAATGAAGTTAGGTGTGTGAAATATCATATGACTGTGCCCTCTCATTGCCTATAGCGTCCACCTACTATTGATCTCGAACTGCAATTGAAGGAATATTGGGTTAGCTATTCACACCAGAAGTATGCTGTTAACTGCTCTTTTAGTCATCTAACCTCTGACTTCAGCAGTTTTTAGCCAGTAATTTGGCCCTCAATGACACAAAGAGGGTCTGTGCTTTCTCTTTTAATGTATATCTGGAATTGAAGAGTCAATAATATAAACAAACTGCTCATTAAAAACTAAGACACACCCATCACGTTAAAGTCATTACAAAGCAGCAGCCAAATATATAGACCTAATATCTGAGCATTTCAATATCGCATTTATAAAGCAATGCATGGACTTATGATCAGAAATATTAATGGGACCACAGAACAGTTTGATTTGTATGGGTCAAAAGAGGCTATTAGGATTTTGCATACTCATGAGCCTTCCTTTTTTGTGAATGTGGAATGTTTGACTTTGATGTGTTTGCCTATGTGTACATGTCTGCAAGACCACAGCCTAAAATAACTTCTGGCAAGTGTAAGGCTTTTCCTGCTCTGAGACCCGGGGCTGAAACAGAAACTCAATAGATACATAGATGCTGAACGTCAGTGGCTGCATTATACAAAGGTGCTGCTTCCACTATACAAACGTGCTCTGTTGTCAACCTCTTTGTAAACACGGATACCTTCTCATCCCTGTAAGCTTTAGGTTTCCACAATTTATTGGTAATAAAACTTTCTTTGTGGAGGTAATATTTGTCCCACCAATATAGAGAAAGAACAGGACAACTTTTATAAATAAGCAGATGTTGTTCATCTTTCATTTCTCTCCTGCCAAAAACTGATTTACTGTAAATTCCCTCCATCTGGCAGGAAGCTAATCTGAATATGAATCAATCTATTCAAAAATAACTTCAAAAATTTTAGGCATTCATAACGGGTTTTTTTCTGTACAATACCATTTTTCAGTCATTCTACTCAGACAAGCAAGCTTTTCAAAGCAAATCAAGCAGAAATATTTTGAGAGGATTCTGCAACTTACATTTTTCATGAATTCTATCACAATAGTACCAACTTATTTTGATTTTTCTGCAGTCCCTAAACGAATATTTTCAGGGAAGTAAATCAGAGTATTCCAATAATGGGAGAGGGTGTCAGGGGTGTCACTGGGTGGGTATAGAAGGGGAGTAATAATTGTTTATATACAATGTACATAAAATAATGTGAAATAAAACTATTTTAAACTCACATTTTAAATATCAGTTTTATAGTTTTGGTCCCTCTTTTTCAAATGCTCTCTTCCTTCACCTCAATAGAAAGATAGGTAAATACATACATACACTCACTTTAACAAGAGCAGTTCAGGAGTACCATCCAATAACAAAATACTGCTACAACTAAAGCTCAGCTGACAGTTCTGTGTAAGTATAGGTTACACTTGTATATGCTCAGCGGGAAAATCTTGTCTACAGAATCTGAGAATGATGAATAGATGCCTGCCTAATGAGAAAATAAAGAAGTGAACTAGTACAACATCCTCTCCTAGTTATCTGTAAAAGCACTATATCTTTCCCTGGTCAGTAACTGCAGGTAATTAGAAGAACAAAAATAAGTTTCTTGTTGGAAAGAATTTAAAATGAGGGTAAGCCACGTCCATTTAGGAAAGCACTTACGCACATACATGTTATAGATATGTGCTTGATACTCACCAAAGATTTAATGAAATTTACAAAACTTCACATTCAGGCTTTTAGCCTCCCATTCAGGAAAATGCTAAAAGTTCCATCCATTCTGAATTTTGAAGAGCATGTGATGCCCAGGTGATGAGGCCCAGCCAGCACGGGTTCACGAGGGGCAGGTCCTGCTTGACAAACCTGATCTCCTTCTATGA
>JAOQGH010000062.1:5979176-6003709 GCA_025769975.1 Gallinago jamesoni | reverse complement strand
CTGATAAGATGTTTAAATCTTCCAAATGAAGTAGTGTCCAACAGCTTGTTGTCAGTACATCTGTAACATTGTTTAGAATACAAAATGCACAGTTTTCAGAACTGCACTGAAACAGAATATCCAATGCAGAGTTTAGAGAGAAAATGCAGGTAGAATTCTCAGAGGAGAATGAAGAAAATTACTGGACTGTGGAACAGCAAAACTAATAATAATGAGAAACTTTACATACATCTACAGTTAGCTGAAGATTTATGTTAAATTATATGGCTGTGTTATTTCTCCTGTGAGGGAGAGGAGTTATGAATGCTTTATTGTTTTGCTACATAAACTATTTCTGTGACTTTAATATTCAATGTTGAAGTGTAGCATCAGTTAAATGGTCCATAGAGATAAAGAAACATATATCTGTTCCTTTCTCGCTATAGAGAGGACAATCAGAACACACAGTGAAAAGGGGCCAATTGAATCGGTAATAGGAACAGAAAATGCTGTGGCTCCTTATCCAAATAAAGCTTTTTAGGAGAAAGACTCACATAACATCACAGAGATCATGGTATGAGCCAGGAAGGGTAGTTCATGATTCTTACCACTCTATAGCCCAGTAGCCCTGGGACCACTGTACACAGGCATAAATTTAAACAACCTAACAGATACTTTAACATGCTAAAACACATGAAATTACATTTGCTCAAAGAACGGATGAGAGGGAATCTCTTTTCTTTCATCCATGCAGATCCCAGAATGAGGGAACATGGCCTAGGAGTCTCCAGACCGGCAGGTAAACCTGCTTCCATGCAGGGAAGGAAATCTGCACTGATCTTCCTGTGCCAGACACACAGGGTTTTCTGCCAGACTCTGCTGGCAGGAGAGGAGCAGATGCTGCATTCTGGTAGTCTGGCAGGAACACAGGGCTCTGTCCGTAGCATTGGGAATTGAACAGCTATATAGGAAAGAAACTGTTATATAGCAAATACCAGAAATATGTTCCACGCAGGCAGCTGGCATCATTAATTTATACTCTTTTATGAACTCTAGAAAAACAGGGTACCAGGGTGACTTAAGCAGTGAAATGCCAGCCATCCATTTAATTTTCATGCCCACATTTCCACATAAACCGCTGTGCTTTGGCCACTCATTTTTTCATTTTGATGTCATCTCTTCTACAGCACTAAATTCCATGCTGGCTTACAAGCTTGCTCCCTTGGCTGATCAGTGTGCTCGGGATGCAGGGATCCAACTGCACAAATAGCCAGCCAGGATTGCACGTTAAGGATATTTCAACACTGTGTGAGGATGCACCATGCTGGGATACCTTGGCTAATTCGAACATAAACCTCATTCCAGAATTGGAGACATACCACTATCAGGACGGCACTGCCCTGGGGTAGCACGTTGGGTGTACTGGATATGGTGTACTGCTTCCAGGATCGAAGCCAGTATCTCTGCATGAAACTGGGCTTTCCTATGCAGGAAAGGCTGGCAGCTCTCCCAGCCGTAGTTTAGGAATGGATCTAAGGGTGCACCCACTGCAGACTCCCCCAAATTGATGGCGTGTCTGTCTGTCAGCATCAACGAGCTATGCTAAATCTTGCTACCAGCACTACAGTAGGTGAGTCACTTTGCTGAATCAACTCCATACAATCAGATACAAATCCTCTGAAAGTGGTAAATTCTGGTAAAATTAGGTATTGTGAGTACAGTAGCTGAATGTGTAGCTTCATGAACCCTGGAAGTTACATCACCCTGATTTCAGGTGTATTTTACTGAAATAAGTTCTATTTGTTGCCACACTTCTACACATATCATAGAACAACAGAACAACACAGTGTTCTACCTAAAGCCAGTATATAAAAAACATGCAGAGAAGAATCACGATTTTTTTTCAGAGATCTTTGCTGGTTTTACTTACTGTTTTGAGTAAAACATTGTTTCATTTCTCCTTACAACTTCTAAAATTCCCTTTTACTTCACATTCTTCATGATGTATTTAATGATCTTTTATTGTAAATGGTTGTTCCAAGGCTAAGTACACACAATTTGTTATAGCCGTATCTGCCTCAAAAGCAGATACACAAATAAAGAATGCCCTTTTGGGGGGTTTATCACTAGCGTGAATCTTCATGATTTTTTTAAAGGGGGGTAGATAATCATCTCCAACCAGTAATATCGAGAGCAGAGTGAGTCAACTTTTTGAATTGAAAACAATTGAACTGAAATACCTCCTATCTATCGTGTTTAGTAAGGCCCTTAAATCATTCCTTCTCAGCACCTTGACTATATTATTGAATTTTTCCTCCGAGGTAGAACTTTTTTTAAGGCCATATAAAAGTTCTTGTGGATACAGAAGCTAAACCTGTCTTGTTGCAGAGCATCCTTTCCTCCGGCTTCACCTAATGGGTTTTACAGGGTCAATGTGGAACTTCCCCTGGAATCCCCCAATCAAAACCAAGTTACCAAGTGTTACCAAGCCAACAGCACTGACAATCAAACATCAATTAACAACAATATATTGCCGCAAAAAAAAAAGAAAATCTTTTCTATAAAACATGACCTTTCTGAAAGACAGACAACTGAAACAAAATAGACTGCCAAATATATTAATTTACTGCAAAAGGAAGGGAAGTGTTATCCTTAGTATTTGGGTTAGTGGAATAAACTAATGCATTTAAATTGAAACAGAAAGATTTATATTGAACATTAAGGTAAGATTTCCAAAGATAAGGTTAGTAAACCACTGGACTAGAGTGCCTGGTTACTTCAGAATCTCTCCTACCTTTTAAGAACTTTAGTAAACATCTGTCAGGTATTATTTACATATCCACTGACTTGCCTACAATTGAATGGACAAAATAGCTTCTTAGGGCATATCCTAGCCCTTGTCCTTTTTTTTTTTTTTTTTTAAACTATCTTAGTAAAGAGATTATAAATATTCGTATTTATTATTTTAGAGATATAATACAAGGACTAGTTAAGCTGAGAGAATAATATAATGGGGTTTTTTATCCAGAAAGGAATCCGTATAGCTTTTGATTAGTTTGTGATTTCTGACCAACAGTGTCTTCTGCCTAAAACAACCAACCAACCAGCAATCACACTTACAGCAGAGTCTGATTACCACTGAACTTCATTAATCTTACCTCAAAGGGGAATAGAAAGCTAACCAGACTTCTGCTCAAACCTAGCTACTTACAGAGAGCAAAATATTGAAAATTGTTATTTTAGGAAAGGCTCGAGAGGTTATCATGTAGAACTTGTTGCTCTTCTTGGAACCCACTATAAGTCTGTCCTTTTGTTAAATGACTTCTGAGAAGGTTTGTGCAGGCTTCAGAACTTTTAGTGCTGTTACATCCACCTTTACTATGTGAGAAAAATGGCAACAGATTTTGTTTAAGAGTGGAAATTGGGCCCACTGCCCTGTATTCTTAGGTAGAAAGTCCTTGACCAGCTGGGTTTATACTAGAAATAAAACAAGGACTGACAGCTTTCTGAACATCATTGTGGTTCTTGTTCTTAGTTTCAGGCTGATTGTGCTGAAGGATTTACAGGAATGCTTTCAGAGTCTGGCAATATTATTTTATCCTGATACAAATCCATTTACAATATTGCTGTCTGCTTTCCCCTACTCTGACTAATAATAAGTCAAAACATTCAGGCTTTGTACAGATAAAATCCCAATAAACAAATCTGGATTTTGATGCTAGGATGGCCCACCAGAGCTAGCTCAATAACTACAGATCCATCTTTATAGCTCAAGTGACAAAAGGAGAGGATGTAGGATGCTGTAACCACAATACTGGGGGTCAAAGTGGTGGAAAAGCTCAGGGAAATAAAAGAGATTATTGTTCCCCATAAGACACAAGATTACAGCCCATTGTAAAAGTGAATAGATTGTATTAAAAGGTGATAGCACAGGCTGAATGAATTAAGGCTTTTCACATCTTCACCATTCCACTGCAAAACTGACAATATGTAGCTTGTTGCAGCCCATGTTTTGGTGCTCTGAGTACTTGTTTCATGACCGTGGGCTGCACAGCTGTTACACATGAACGCTACTTTAATATTTTTTTCACTTTGTACTGTTCCTACTATTATTACTGTTGTAGGCTGCTTTATGGCTGGATTTAGGGACAAATATCACACAAAGAGAAAGAGAAGATAGTGGTAGGTGAAGTGATTTTCCACGTTGACTTTACAGAGGAAAGTATTATCTTTAGCAATTAATTTTCTACTTCAAATAATGCATGGATGTCCCAATGAGTCAGAAAAAGTAGGTCAACTTGTTATCCCAGCTGCACTGACTCAGCGGCACTCTAGCCATTTTCCTACAACTAAAATAGGCACTGCACAGAAAAACACATGCAAATTAGGGTAGAAATATCAACATTGCATAGGTCAGCAAAACCATATGGTGTTTAGATAAAACACATGCATATTCAGAAATGGCTGGTATCTTCAAGCTGCATATAAAACTCAAAGCACAGACAACTTAGCTTAGCAGTCCTTGCTTCCTTTTTCTATATTCTGAAGTGAACTCAGAGCTTATGAAAGATTCTGAACTGAAAGCTCTGGATACCAAAGTGTTCCACCTGAAGGCAGTAACACTTTGAGCCCCATTATGCCAGTTCTGCCCAATTTGGTAAGACTACCTGTATGGATCAGAAGTCTCTCTCAGTTGGCCTCTCAGTTGAACCTGACAACAGGACACTACATTGGTAGCCTTTGAGATGATAAGCACTGGCAAACAACATGAGATCATTCAAAGTGCCTTCAGCTGGATTTCACACTAGATGCGAACAATGGCCTGATGGAAAGACTCTAAAGAGAAACAAACTGAAATCCCTAGAAGCCCTTATTTTCTTAATGACTCTCTAAATTATTTTCTCAGGAATGTAATATTAATGCTTGAATTCCTCTATATAAACCACATTTTGTTGTGTGGCTATCACTGACCCAAGTCTCAAAGGAAAGCTGTCCATCAGAGCCCAACAGAGTCGGGTTATTTCTTGTCACTCTTCAAGTCTGAATCCTGTTTCTGTTTTTGTTGTACTCTAAGTGGTGGAAACACAAGAAAGTTCCCTGTATTTCCTTAAGCTCTCAGTTCTCTTTTTCCATCAGACATAAAACAAGATCCTCTTAATTTTGTTAAGAGGTAACAATGTGGTTCCTTAAGGAACTCAGTTTTACTGTGGTGTGGTTGAAAAGTATCAAGGTATGTCAGAGCGCTGGGATAAGTTTTGGAAAACATCTGGCCCAGTCATCAGTGTTGAGCTGTGAGTTAACTAAGCATTCCAAAACAGCTTAGAGCTGCAGAACCTAAATCCCTTAAATTCCTCTGAAAACCACATCTGAGCTCCTGAAGGAATCTAATAATATGTCCTATTCCGAACTACCAAACTACAGAAAAACAGCCACTGAGATGGAGGGGAGGTATAATATGGTGTCTCTGAAACGTGGAGGTGCTCTCCTCTTTCTTCTAAAATTCCAGATGCAATTTCACTGTCTCATATAAAAAGGAATGAGAAGCTGTAACTTTTCATTGCTACATACCCACATCACCTCTCAGAGCTATTAAAAAAAACATTGTGTACTTCTACTACATTTAATTTCCGCTTGTTATTGTTTTACTTCTCCATCTCAGTATTTTTTAAGTACAGTTACTCACATTGAATTTTTAGTGTTGATGAGCGCAGTACTACAAAATTGTTTTGAAGACTGAGGAGCAGTTTTTCTTTTAGAAATATCACTAACCACTGAATACAGGAAATAAGAGAACAGTTATTAAAAGAGCCAAAATTCAATAAGATAGCCCACTGAAGGTAGCTGTGTGGTTTCACTCAGTAAGACCAGAACATAACATCCAGTAGCCATATTGTTCATTTGAACGATGTGTGACAAATTTTCAATTTCATACAAAAGGTTTTGATTTCCTTTATCCCCTTCTCTTTTTGAAGAGAAAAGGTTACAGTGGATAAACTAACAAACTCACTGATGTCTGAGACTCTAGTATAGTTTATATTTCCCTTATATTTCCCAGTAGCTGGGATCTACGTCAATACACTGGACCAGTATTTTCCTCTAGGTTGAAGAGGTCTGTCAGACCCTGAGATGGGGCCCACAAGAAGAAACTGGGAAGAGTGCTTGATAAGCTGGTAACCTTGAGAAGCTGCAGTTCCAGGCTGACAGGAATCTCATGCTGGAATAAAGACAAATGCAGAGTCCTGTACTGAGGATGGAAAAAATCCATCAATACCATCTGGGGGCCAAACAGCTGTTGAGCAGCTCTGCAGAAAGGACCTAAGGTTCCTGCTGGAAAGTAAGGTGAACATGACTAACCACACATCAAGCCGTGCTACCAGAATATAATCAGCAGATCCAGAAAAGTGATTATCTGGGAGACTCATAAGACTACATCTGGAACACCATACCCAGTTTTGGTCTTCCCTGTAAAAGACAGACATTTATAAACCTAAGGGAGTCTAGCAAATGGCTTAAAGATAGCTAAGGACTGAACACCATTCCATAAATTAAAATATCCTAAGGAAAGTATAACTGAATTTTTGAAAGGTCAAATCCTGATACACTTATTGGCTTTAGCTACAGGAAATGGTTTGGCTTCAAATCTGCTTCTTCTCTAAAAATGGCAGAGAAAAAAAAATCAGTTCATACATTATATATGGCATATGTGGATGAAGCACAAAGTAGGTTTGTTGCCTTAGAAAGTTGGAGGCCAAGAAAGTATTTAGGAAAAGGAAAGACTCCCTCCCATTAAATGGTCTACTGTCCTAAATGACTAATCTGAAAGAGCTCAAAAGCACAGAAAGAGCTAAGATGAAAAATGCAGAGACTAAAAATCATATAAGAAAAGGTGAAAGAATAAAAGCTAAAAGAATGAGTCTTGAAGAAGAGATTTAGTTAGAGAACAGCATAAACAATGCAAGAGCTACTTCAGAATTCCACAACTAACATTCAGCTGGGCATGCATAAGTACTTTACATGTACAAAATAGCAGCTTTCCAGGGAAAGATTAAAAAAAAAAAGTCAAGCACAGTTATTGAATATAAGTTAATTAACCATTTGCCTTATTCTGAGTGGCTTAGAAAACTATTAATGGAAAATAAATAAATAAATCTTTGAAAGCTGTTCTGTATAACATTACCAATGTTAAGAAATACTTGTTACATACTGCCCTTTAAACAAGGCAGGGAAAATATTTACAAAATCTAAGCTTTCTTTTTCTTTAAAAATTTAAATTTCATGTTGCAGAAAGGGTCCCTGTTAAGGAAATATTTTGTATGGGAGATAGCAGTGAAGAAATATCTATTTTTTCACATTCATCAGCAAACTTCCCCTCACAGAAAAACACAGCACTCATTGTTCAAAATCACAAGGAGACATTGTCCATGTGAATATGCAGAGTCAGCTAAAATAGTTAAGAAACATCAAAGAATGGGTAACTGTAGTGGAGTTGTGCTTACTCATTCCCAGACAAGTACAGAATTACTTTGACTGATTGGATGTGATTTTGCATGCCAAAAAACTGACTCTGAGGTACTGAACAAGATGAATCTGAGGAGCAACCACTCTTTCTGACAGCACCGATGTGTGCAGGATGACAATTCTAGGACTAGTTCATCTGTTATCTCAAGCCACACTACAAGTCACTCATTCTGCACACACAGTTGCTTCTGTATTTAGGTATTTTTTATTCATGTGGAAAGTAAGAATGAAAAAGTCACATTCCAGTCACATAAATACTGAACTGTTTCAGTGGTTTTCACACTACTAAGTCAACTGTTTCATCTGCAAGCAACCTTTCTTCCATCACTCTCTGTTAAGTTCATCAGCAAGCTTTAAGTCATTAAAGCTTGAGAAGAACACAGTAAACCATGTGGTAAGAAACGGTCACATTTCTTATTTTAACTCCTATATCACGAACAGGTCTTATCAGGAAGAAAGCCTGAGACTGTTTTGCCAGCTCTGAGACCCTGCTGAACTATACTGATACAGGCTGCTTACACCTAAAGAATATGCTTATTTTCAGAAAACAATTTATCACTAAGAGTTCTTGGTTCATGTTTGATGTATTGTGATGTTCTCCCTTAAATACTCTTAGCATTAGCAAACACCTCTTCTGCAGTCATGTTGGACACAGCAGAGCTTTATTTTTCACAGATAATAAAGACCAAACAAAAAAAAATCCATAACACTTAAGGAAGGCTACCCTTAATTTCAAGTAATAAAATATAGGACTTATTTCATTAACAAAACTAAAAGTGAAATATTTTTTATTTCCCAAGTCACACTGGTTATTGTGATTTTTAACTTGGGTCTTCATTTCCATTTTGCTTGACCTCTGTTTAGAGGCAGAGGAGAGGTACAGCCTCAGAGAGTCAATCTTGATTCATTTCTCTGCTCAAGCACAAGCCTCATAAGATTTTGTTGTATGGAAAGTAAGGTCCTTCCAGTGACAGAGTGGGCACAGCAGAGCTAAACTTTCCTGCTCCTCACTGTAACCTTCCTTCTTTTATGGCAGTGAAAATTAAGGCAACCGTCACAAAGTGCAGTGACTTTACCTGGTGCTATTAGTGGAAATTCCCCATACAAAAAGAGAATTCCTTGCTAAGTCTCAAGCAAGTTTCAGGCATGCTTTACCTAAGCACTCAGCCCACACAAGCCCACCTATTTATATGTATTTTTAAAAGCTCATGAGAATGTCACGCATAATCTTTAGCGCATTCTTTATCAACTTCCCTCTAGAGATATGTCAGGATTAAAAAGCATTCAAAGTGGGCTTTGTATATGCCACTATACAAGGCCACTGTAATTTTGATATTTTAGGAAAATCATCCTTAAAAACAGCCATGCAGAAATACATATCTGATTTTGGTTTTCAATATCATATTTTAGTAGTTTTTTTATGCAGAGCTATTCAATTGCCACCAGTGCTTGCTAACAGGCTAGGAAAAGTTGCAATTTTGTGTTCTATTCTACTTTTACAGGAAATCTAGTAAACTAAATTAATTCCCAAATGCTAACTTTTTTTTTCAACTATTCATGTATTACTAAAACTGAGAAAAAATTTCCAGTTAATTTATAGTTTGAGCATATTCCCAGTTTAGAAGGGGGATCCAAGAATTGCAATATTAGATTGACAAAATCCTATTCCTCCTAACAGCCAGTATCTGATGCTTCAAGGGAAAGTGCAAGAAATTTTATCATGACAGATAGAGGTCAAACATCCTTACAAAGTGAATTTTAATCAGAGGCAGTAATAATAACTGGTAACAATGGCAGAAAGCAGCAGACTTCTGGCATGGTCCACAAAGGTTCACATATTTGATATTCTTTCTAGAGAACACATGTATCGCCTTGATTTAATTAGTAAAGGTGGCTTTACTGCTAACCTTGATATAAGCAGATTTTGGCTCATTTCCCGCTAGTTTAAGAAACCTTCTCCTTTAAGTTTGGGCACAGGAAGATTAAATTTCATTTCAGTCCAGGGTATGATCACTGGTATTGACTGCACTGACTGTAGCTGCCTCCAGTCGTGCATCCCTCCAGGAGAAATAGCGCTTTGGTGAATGTTGCTTTAGCAGCTCACCACTGTCACTTCTTTGGAGGGGCTTTTGATTATGGTGCATGCTACCATAATGAAAGTGTCTGTTTCCATTATACGCACCCAGTCTCAAGATAAAATATTCCAGAGTTCAGAAATTTTCTTCAGGCTGAAGCGTAGGCTATCGCCACTTGGAAAAATACGGTATCCTTGGTTCATGTAAAGGCATCTCTTTTGCACTCCTAAATATGATACTAAGCAGTTCCTAACAGACCAGAATTCTACCTGCTCAGTTTGACAGTTCACCCTACCATGAAGATGAAGTAAAACAGCTATTTGTGCATCAGACTGGTTGTTTCCCATCTTTTGTGCTAATACTTTCTCCTTAGCAAATAATTGGATTTCGAACTATCAAGAAGCACCTTCCTATTTCTAAACATAACCTGTATTCCTGGATTAACAGATTCTTGAGGTCCAGAGACCATCAGCCTGATAGCATGTGTAACAAAGGATACCATAAGAGTGTCATAATTGCCTCTGCTTGATTTATGATACATTTTTTAAAAGGAAATGACAGAGTGAAAGTTCTGAATATAGCAAGTTACATATTGGAAACTGAAGGAGGAAAGCAAGTCGTTTTTTCAGGATAACCTGGAAAACAAAAATTATACCTTATTTATTAGCAAGGAAAGTATATAATTATCTTTGTGATTTACGGTTATATGGATTTCAGTGTGATGATTATCCATATTTCTGATTTCTAGTACATTGACCAAAATGTCTGGTGGCAGTGGCACATTTTAAAGACCACAGGCAAACCAGAGCAGAGTTTACCAATTGACAGGAAACTGGGCTTAGACTCATGCATTTTCAGTACCAACTCAGCAAAAGCTTTGCATTAGTCAGTCATATGAAGGAGCTCAAATTTCAGCTAAAATCCCACTTCTCCCTGAAGACCTGGAAGTACTAATCAACACTGATAGAAAAATAGACCCAACACCAGCAGAAGTAGATTCTGTGTCAAAATAATTGTTATTGGTTCAGGCCACCATTGTCTATCATGAAAAGTTTAGAGTTCGGAGAAAGAAGAATCAGCTGGGAGAAAGATTTCATGCCATTGTGCCATTAACAATTTATCAGGTTGTTTGACTCAAATACAGCATGCAAGTTGCAGTTCTAGTTCTCCAGGGACTGACCTTAACTCTTTTTTCTAAAAATTTTCTGAGGTCCTTCTTTGAAGTAACTGGGCAAATGCAAGTAATGATGCATGGACTGAGAACTGTTCAACAGAAAAGAATTATATTTTTATGTTCTCCATCTAACTAAAGTCTGCAGTTTTCTTTTCTTGACATGAATGACTCATACATAAACACGGTTACCAGGCAGAAAATCCATTTTAGAGGAGTGATCGGTAGGAGATAAGATACAACTGAAAAAAAAAAAAGGCAGACATTTATAATTTAGGACACAGAGACAGAGAGCAGAAACCTTACCTCTGACTCACATAATACCTGAATCTATATTGCAATTCCAGGGAGAGGATAATTTCACCAAAAAGCATAGGAAGAATTTCTCATACTATTTGCCAGGATGTAAACAATATAAAAACTAGCGTATTTACAAGAAACAACTCTGAAAAACTGCTGTTTATTTTACACTGATCTTCATAATCTACTCTTAATCCCAAATCCTGTTTATTCATATCATATAGACTAGCACACACTGGCAAAACACTATGACTGAAAAATACAGAAGGAATAGAATTGCTGCGAGTCAAGACTGAGATCAACATGAACAATGCTGGGGGTGTAACAGTCAGCAAGCTTCTGGCCAGGTCAGCGCTCTCCCAGTTTGCATCTATTCTGTGGATACTCAGATTGTACATATGGACCTGCATCACAGCAGAAGCATTAAATAAATCATTTTCCTATAATCTTTATGTTTGTTATATGCATTTATTAAACTTAAATGTTACAAGGATTAAAAACTTACATTAAAAACTTTTTTCAGCGCGAGATGAAGTAGAGACTGAAAATAACAATAAAACAAAAGTAGGAAAATAAGAACCTTGGAGTTTGGAGAGCTGTTGTTTTGCTTTGATTTTCTTTAGTTTGTGTTCGATTTAGATACTTCTCTCCTGTTCACATTGGTTAGCTCTACTGCTTTTTCCTAAATGTAAATAATTTTTTGTACATGCCTAAAAAATGTACATCAAAATAGCTTGTTCTTGAATACATAACATAAGGTAAAATTTGGTATTCTTCTTAACATTGTTTAAAAGAAGGCTTCCACTCTGACAAATTCATAAAAGCCATGAAGAAGCCAAGGCTGTGACTAAACTTTAAAAAAATTGAAATATTCAGGTCCATTTATGGTGGAATGTGCTCCCAATCAAATAGACTGTGTTCAGTGTATCTCTACTAATACTGTTCCTTTCAACTGTTAGGAAAGAAAGCACTCACACCTTTTGTAATGTATTTTCTGAATGGCAAAAGAAACTATGCCTCTATGAAGTTATACAACATTGTAAAACTGCTAAAAGCGTAATTCATGGTTAGTTCCTTCCATGGAATCAGTTCCTTCCAGTGTCTCAGTGCATTTATGAACTTTTATGTATGCTAATAACCAAGTCTTAGATATTATTTATAAGGAATATCTGAATGTGAAATATTCGGTTTTAACCCAAAAACACTGAAGTTTTTTAGATAAAATATGTAAGCATATATTCAATTTAAAATTTCAAATTTATGCTGATTTGCATAAATCAGTGAAAGAAAAAAAAATTCATTTATTACAAAGTTTCATGATTAATTTCTAGCCTCAGGCTTGCTAAGTATATCCAGACCGGGTACTTGACTGTTCAGAGCATCAAGCAAATGTTTAAGATTGTTTCATCTAATCTGAAGGACTAAATACTATATTCTGGAATATTTTTGTATTTAGACATTTATCTCATTTGGCATTCAAATGCACCCATGTAATGTTTGGGGTTTTTTTAGTATCTTCTCAGGTTTTTTAATTGTTCATATGAATTTCAAAAAGTGACTCTTAATATCATTTTTCACATCAAGCTGCAAACCATTTTCATAACAGGTCAAATGTTGTACATTCTATTTAACATGGCTGTTCCCAGGTTCCATTTTGGCACACTCACATGTATGGTGAAATCCATACAACGGCAACACCTGTAGTGTTGCCATTTCAGTGTCATTATTCAATTAATGTACTTAAAAGTATATGAACCATGACTCAAAGCACAGATGCTGACAGTGTCAAACCCTCAATCACACATACCACTTCCCCATTTGCAGATGATATTGCCTTCTGTTATTATAAGCATATCAGATCGGGGACACGGCTGTAATGTTGGGGCAGGCAGCAGATCATAAATACATTTATAAAACTATTTCCAGTAGAACTAGTATGTTTAGCCACCTGGTACACCTATAATATGTTATCTAAATTTGAACTGATATTTCATCAATTCATTTTATACAAAATTATATTCACAAATAAATTCTGTAAGGTTATTAATCCGTGTGCTAGCTTTAGATTTCCCACACTTGTCAATTTTAGCAGGTGTGGCCCAGTACTCCTGGAAGAAGGTAAAGACCAAAGAAAGAGATACGATATCTAAAACTCAAATTATTCTTTCAGGGTGCATCTAGCCTTGTATTTCAACATTCAATATCTGTACAGAAACAATATTTCAGCCTTACTCCAATGACTCAGAATAGATGCAAGCAGTTGTTTGGTTTTTTAAGGTTCATAAAGGTACAACTGAGTACAAAATTTGACCTTTTTATCACAATCAGCCCAGCCTGACTATGTAAATGGAACAAACCACTTCGTTACTTGGAAGACCATGACTATCTCTTTGCAATTTGAAGTTATTATGCTGACAAATACAACACAGTAGGGATCAGGCACCACGTGGAGATTAACATTTTTGAAGCTCATATATATCATAAAAAACCCACAGTACCAAATACAGTCAAACAGATGGATCCCAATCAGAGACTAGGAGAGGCTGAATGCAGCAAGTACTGAAGATTGATACCTACTTACAGAGAAGCAATCTGGGCACAGTGAACAGCAGGTTGCTATAGACATTTTGCATATTTATTGAAGCATTAAGGGAGTTCCGCAATTCCATTAACACATACACAGGACTATGTAAAAAACATAGTATATTAGGCTTCCCACACACATAGAAATCTTGAATTACAATGACTAGGCTACACATAATAAAACTTAAATGAAACCTGTGGAATAACCCACGGTCAGCACTGCAATTATACAATACTTCCATTTTCAACACTCCAATGATGTTTATAGCTCAAAATGTCTGGCCCAATTTTGTTCCCAATAGAAAAATCAATTACAAAACTCCCATGAACTTGGAGAGAAGCAAATCAGTCACTGTTGGATCTGTTACAGTAAAGGTACAAACTTTGACATAAATATTTACAGTATAATTGCCCTTCTGAAGCAAAACCAATAGCTCAGAGCCAAAACATCTCTGCTGCTTCTTTAGAAGCTTTAATGTTTTACATGAAAACACATCATTGAAGAAAGTCTGGAGGTAAAATCGAGAAATTAAGTAATAGTTATTAGGAGAAAACTAGAAAAAAATAACTTTACAACTTCAATGTATTCAGCTATGTTCAGAGGTACTTTCTTGCATTCATCAAGTGCATTGAAAAAGACAGATTACATCCTTCAGCACATACCTAAAAACATGTTTGTCCTTCTGCCTCCAATGGAGTTTAAAAGAATTTTTGTCATCAAATTAAGCAGCTGCTATATTAGGTTTTTCTTTTGCTAAGCAAGCATCTTAATATCATTCTTGCCTGTTTCTCTGCTATTCCTGTATCATTCTACATCAACAACCTTTAGTATTGAATTAGTATCTTTCATCACAGCCTGATCTTGTCTTGCCCTTTCTATTTTATTCTGAAAATAATCTAGTGTTCTAACTTGTAAACAGAACAGAAGTTTGCTCAAGTCTTACTTCCTTTACTTTGTCCGTTTTAATCTTGTTTGCTATTGTACACACTGTACTAAAATACCTGTCATGAGTCATGTTATTCTCTATCTGAGAGGAGAATATTACACACAAATCTAAAGTTTGAGGGGCAAAAAGGAAAACAAATATTGGAATAGAATGTAACTCTGCAGACTCCTTTGGATTTAGTGACTTTCCAGTGCTATAAGACTGCACCAAGATCTTTTACCGACCATTTCAGCGGCAAGGAATGAAAGCGGCAACATAAGAATGGATATATTCAGTCAAAGTTTTAGCAACCTAAATGTATGTCATCACTTAAGAAGCATGCAAAATTTACAAGCAATAAACCAGCTAACTCTTGAGCAAAGTAATCTGTGTTAGAGTCCTTTTGCGGCACCTTTGAGGTTGATTTTCTTCTTAAAAATGCAGATCACATTCCCTTGAGATACTCATCTTTTCCCATGATGCACTTGGCTGACAGAACAACAAGCTTAGTGCTCAGAAGTGCCAGTGGGGTTGACAAGCAAATTCCATCAGTATGCTGTGTTTACACAGTACAGTTTAGTAATAGCAGTTCACACAGTCCGTTGCCTTGGAACAGAATTATAATTAAGCCTTAAATCTTCAGCATTCAGATTAATTCTTATCGCACAGGTCTTATACATTTTCTTGTGTAAGTCTGAAAATATGCTTGTCACTAAAGAAAACCGCATACAACAGTAACCAGCTTTAAAGATGATGTTGTTTGTAAGATACCCAGGTACAATATTTCTAGGACATGAATATCTAGTGTTTTCCTCATTAATTATGAGGTTTAAAAATCTCAGCAGAATTTTAATGTCTTTCTGAAGTTCCATTCCCCTCCTCCAACACAAGTGTGATAAGTATTAACTGAAATGACTTAGGAGCTCAGTTCAGTTTAGAAACATCATCTGTGTTTTATCAAAAAGTATTTTCTAAGCATTTATAAGTTTACAGAAAGTACAATCTAAATCCAAGACCTGTATATGCTTATGAGCTTCTAAGGAATGCATCAGAAAAGAAAAATGGAGGTAAAATTCCAGGGACATCCCTTTGTGGCTGCCACATTCAAGCAAGACCATACCTTTCTCACACAGATCTAAAAGACCATTGTAGCATATCATCTGGCAGAGAACAATCCCATTATATTGTTTTTCTCCCCTCTGTGCAGCCCAGCCAGGGGACCATTTAGAATATTTTTTTCCCAAGTAATTACAGGCAAGAGCAGCTGTATGGGCTTAACTCGGAGAAGGATACATCTCTTTTTTCTCAGACTTTCCCCCTTACCATATGGGAAACAATCTCCTGTCTCTCCTTCATGTCAGTACAATAATTAACATTTTTAAAAAGTTACAAGGTGGGGCAGAGGAGAATCGCCATATAAATCTGAACTCTTTATTGGACTCATTCTTTCTCAAATTGCATTTCATTAGCTCAGCAAAAAAGTCTCACGTTGCTTTACTACCCACAATGCATGATACCAGTACCTCTCATCTGCAACAATAATTTTTAATCCTTTTCAATGACATATGCAGATCTTCATAAATATGTGTACACATTTTCCATAAAACATGCATTACCCTTACTGCATAGCAAGTAAATTTATAAGACTTGATATTTCAAAAGAAGAAAAAAGCAAATATAAATATTTTAGTAACCCTCTTACTGGTTTAACACAGGTTAAATTTTCATGGACAAATCCCTCAGTTTTTGTAGTAAGCAAACAATATCATAGTATCATGAAATGCTTTAGGTTGGAAGGAAAATTTAAAGATCATTTAGTCCAATCCCCCTGCCATCAGCAGGGACATATTTCACTTGGTCAAGTTGCTCAAAGCCTCATCTAATCTGACCTTGAACATTTCCAGCGATGGGGCATCCACATCTCTGGGCAACATGTTCCAGTATCTCACCACTCTCATCATAAAACAATTTCTTCCCCATAGCCAAATAAATCTACCCTCATTCAGTTTAAAACCACTCCCCATTGTCCTCTCAGTACAGGCCCCGGTAAAAAAAAAAAAAATCTCAAAAAAAAAAAATCTCTCTCAGTCTTTCTTATAAGCCCCCTTCATATATTGAAAGGCCACAATAAGGTCTCCCCAGAGCCTTCTCTTCTCCAGGCTGAACAGAAAACACTGCACGTCAAAGAGGTATATGTTTACTCTAAGGTCCAGTTTCGGGAGAATTATTTGTACCAGTTGAAAAATCACTAACTAGGGGATAAAATAGGAAAAGGTCACAAATGCAATCAATGGTGAGGGTATAAAGCAGATCCTACAGCCAGAAAAATCTGGTGGGCAGGGTCTTTTCTACAAGACCTGACAATAACAAAGAATTTTAACTATAGAGGTAACTGTTAGACAAGCAGTACAGCAGGACACTAAGTAGTCAGCAGATTCTTGAATCCCACAGGTACCTGTTTTTTTGATACAGATGCTGGTGAAAAGGAATGTCCTTTTGATATCACACGAAGGTCAAGAACCAGGTTCAGGATGTCAAAGTGGAAGGTAGCTTGGATGACTGTGATCATGAATTAATAATACACTTCACCACTAGAAACTAACAGAGAAAAATAACTCCACAATAAAAACAATTTGCATTTCAGGAAGGCAGTTCTCATTAAATGAGAACTGGAAGCAAGCTGTCCCAGAATGCTGGCAGCTCTTTAAAGAAACATTTTTAAAGGCCAAGTACAAACAATTCCATCACAGGGTAAGAGAAAGTCTTGGCTATGCTTTGAGTTCTCCTCTTATCCCAATACAAGGAAGCATGCTGGAGATGAAAATAAGATCAAATTATTGAAGAAGAATACAAAGCTATTTTGTATTCCCCCATATGAACTTGTAGGGAGAAATCTGAACATTAAAATGAAGTACAATTACAAGAGAAAATAAGGTAATTCAAACGCCTACTGAAAGCACGATGTTAACCGATTCACCCTTGCACTCAGTGACTAAAGGGGACACGAATCTGAAGACCCTGTACATCAGCCTCTTAATTAAAACCAAAGTCAAAATAACTCTTTTTTTTAATTGTTTTGATCAGCATTTTAAAAAGCAGCATTTAAAATAGGAAGAAGATAAAAGTATAGAAGCTCAATAAAGCTTTCTTAAAAATCAGTAGAGAAAGCATTACTACAGAATGACATCTGAAAGCTCCTGAGAATGAAGTCCAAATCTACCCTTTTACAGATATTCCACTAACTACTGCATATGCACCTCAGCAGTCATGCATCCAGCTAAGAACATGCTGGGATCTGTCATACTGCGGTTTCACTCATTATACAATGACGCAGGCACACCTCAGTCCATTTGCCAGTTCCACAATATAGGTATTTCCCAGGGAGGTCAAAGGGAGTTATTTAGTTCAGGCCTTTTACATGTGATCAGATTTCCAGGAAGAGATATCTAAAATAAGTCTCAAATGAGACAATCATCACACACCATCAGTGCCACCTTGTGGTGCACAGCTTACTGGGTTATCACTACCCTACCATGAAAAGACTTGCCTTGAAAGCAGATTGGCAACAAGAAAAACTATGTTAAAACCAGATGTTTTCTTTTCAAATCACCTGAGTACACCTTTAGAATTTCAAACTTAGCATCACTCTAAGGGAGTTAGAATGAAATGACAGTGCATAGATGAATGAACAAGGCAGTGTAAGGGTTAAAACACAATTGTTCTTTGACTACCTGGACATACAGCTACAACCATGGGCTTTTAAGCCAGTTGGAGAAATGATAATAGATTTTCTATTCCCTGTTTCTAATTTTGGACAGCCAATAAGGAATAAAGATCTCTTGGGTATTTTTTCTTCTTTAAGTAAACAAGTCAGGTAAAAATCCCTTGTGATCATGACTCCAGCCTACCTCAAGGCACAAGGAAGCATGTTTCTTCACTGTCATTAGCTAATCTCCTCTGTTACAACTAACCTCTGGCAATTCCAGCCCCAGGTTGCTTGATGAACAAGTTTTAGGTTTGCTCCAGAGCCTTGCTTTCGGGTGATAGTGAATGGGTTTGCTGACAATATCTCTGCTCTCAGCTAATCTCTCTGGGCAACCCCTGTAAAATTCTCACAGACTGACGATGCATGTTTTATATATAACAGACTTTTTAAAAGCTGTTACAAAGTGGATTATTTGACCAAATCGAAAGAAGATAAATATAACATGTTGAAAACGTCCCTCTTTACCATCTGCAGAGCTCTTTACTCTTAGCTCTGAGTTTCCAAGTTTGATCCATATTTCAGTCACATGCTAACATTGTTTGAAGTGGCCAGTGACAAGTTAAACAGCCTGTTTTGGCCCAGACTGAAAGGCTAGCCAGCAAAACTACATATACATCCTCATTATGCAAATGAAGTATGCAGATAATTTCATGTTTCATCTTATTGTTTTGATGTCTTAGAGCAGATGGCAGAAAATGAACGCCACTGGAAGTAACCAAGTGAAATTTTTGCAAACCGTTACTTTCAATGACTTGCTACCGTTCTTCACATTATGGTCCTGACATCCAGTCTGTCCTCGCCCTATCGGACCGCCTGTGCTGCCAACCACCTCTTATCATCAGTGAGCAGAAACTACACTTTGGCCTCAATAAACTGGCAGTTCTATTTGCAGCCAGATTTTAAAAGAAGCAACTCAAAGTTCCATAATTCATGGAAACAGATGAGTCTCTCTCTGTAAATCAAGATGCACAAACCTGCTGTTCCTAAAGAATGCATTAAACTCACATCTTTTTGTTTGTCATTGCAGGAGAGTATATTATAATATGCTCTATCTATAAAACACAGAACAGATAAAAAATGATTGTAATCTTCAAATAAAGTATTTGTGCAATAATATTTCTGTTGGTTCTTTGCTTTTGAAAGCTTTTCTGTTTAACCTGGTTTACTATTGTTATTATTGTTCAATTAAACACAGTATATTTGTATACTACGCAGAGTATACATATATATATATAAAATTTTCCACTTAAAGATTCAGCCCGGTTTTCATAACAACATGGTATTCACAAGGAAAGTGCTTTGGTTTTTGGGGGGGTGGGGGGGTGGAGGGGAGGGTTTGTTAACAATGCACTGCTTTTAAATAATATGCAACAAATCTGATTAGTTCGTATACAAAGCTTTGTTAATTTTATTGCACAAGAACTTAGAGAATAGCCTTCACCAAAACTAAGTAGGCCAATTCCCATTTAACAGTCCCAGCTATAAGCCAGCCATACGATTATCAAGTTGGTGTCCATTTTTCATAAAGAATATCAAAGCAATAACAACAACTTTCTGAAGTTGTAACATTGCTAACAGGTTTAATTTGAATTTTCATTTATCTATTTGACACCTAATGTCTTGGAATAAGAAATATTTACTTTGCCTCCTCTAGTTCCAATGCTCAAGTGTTCTCACCACTAGCAATAACAGGCAATATTTAAGTGTGTATCTCCAAAATAGATTTTATTACTTCTTGTTCACCTAAAGAGCATATTTGCCAACTTCCAAAAAACATAAATAAAATTTTACAATCACTATGTGGGTATATCTGGCAATAAAAAAATTGCATCACTTTTTTATTTAATTTGAGTCATTCCCAATGAAGTCAAGACAAACTCATCTAAATACCTTTACGCAGATTATACCTACAGATAATACTAAACATCTTCAAATACAAATTAAAGTTGAAGCTTTATTCAGCATAATCTGATGACTCTGGAAGAGCTGACAGACTACTTGTAAAAGTAAAATATCACCTATCCATCTTATGTAAAACAATGACTTGTTATGACAAACAGTAATCCTCAGGTGCAATAATTTTCCACCATAATCTTAAAAACCTCCTTGTCTTTAATGGCACTTTCTCAAATTTTAATTTGGAATTAATACAATAGAAGTATTTTTGCTTTTATCTTTCATTGATGCATCAAGATTCCCTTCTTTCTGATACCTAGGATATTAGGTTCTCCATATTATTTTGTAGGTCGGTTCGCCACATTAAGGTCACTGGAATTATTTCACTGTGTAGGTAGTTTTAGAGCAAGTACTCACGGCAGAAGCCAGCATGATGTGAAAGACAGAAAAACTTATACCTCCGAACCACAGCCAATTTTTCTCCCCTGGTAAGCCTACACACCAAGTAGAAAAGACTGTAGTGAGAAGGAGAGGCTAATTTTGTTACATCACTAATGCAGCAGAAGATTTCTACTACAGAAAATTTGCAGTATGTGCAGAACCTGCCTTTGCTCATGTTCAGCCTTTGCTGTATTTATGCAAGCTACCCAATATCTTTTAATGATTGGGTCAATTCTGGGTGATGGAGACATCTGACAATAGTCTTTAATAAAGCTTCGCTTATTCTTTAAGGTAACTTTCCTATATTTGGATTATGATGGTGAGGAAACTTGGCTTCCACTTTGGTATGCCAGAGTGGTTTTCAGAGTGCTCCAGAAAGTACAGCTCCCCTTTTATCAATGAATTCCACGTGCAACTGAAAAGACCGGTCTTTTATTGGCCAGTATTTCTAAAGTACAAAGGTGTACCTTAATGCCAATGATTCAGCATTCATAAAAATAAATGTAAGTGTGAGAAAGAGACAAAGGTTGGCTCCAAAACAGCTAAAAGCTCGAGGAGAGCATAAATGTTTGAGAATGACAAAATTGATTAAATTTGCATTCAATTTTGTCAAATTTTGCTTCAAACCATGGCCTTGAACCTGCGCCTCCTACATTCCACAGTTAAGCCACAACAACTGACCGTCTAGCTATTTTTAGACACTCTTTCTCTTCCTCCTTTTTTTTCCTTACATGAACTCAAGACATCACAATTTTATCCTCATGCAAAAGAAGAAAACCCTAGAGCCATTTTCTTCCCAATTCTTAAATTTCCATCTAGAAAATATGAAATAATACTTCAAACACTGGAGTCCAGTTAAATAAACCTTGAAATGGGTAAAGTATATCTACCCACCTACCGATAGTCTGAGCTTTCTTATTTTGTAAAGTATTTTATAAGACTAAGATTTATTGCATAAACAAACTGTGCATAGTAATAAATTCTTCCACAAAACAGTTCGCATTTGGCCTGAAAAGAAACATTTGTCTGCCAAGTGCTGGGACAGTCATATTAAAATTCTTCAGAGCAGAGAGTATATTCTTCTAAAATTCTTCTAGCAGAGGGTACATAGGGCTTGCAGGAGGCACCCAGCTCCCAGTGGTGGAAACTTAATATATAAAAAGAAACCTAATAACAGTATATCTGATTCTTCTAGTGAAATAGTTTGATAACTACCAGCTCATTTTAAATACAAGACACAAAAGAAAACATAATAGGGCACATTTTATCAGCTGTTTCAGCTTCCAGAAACAAGGATAAGATCTGACAAAAAAAAGAGGGATTTAATACTATTCAAGAAAGTACCTGGAATGGGATGGCAACACTGGTTTTTCAAAGTATATGAGGTTTGTAAAACATGTCTGAAAAATACTGCACCTTTCACTAAACATGAAGCCAAACACATCTCAAATTCTACTGTTCTAATCTTGCAGAAGGACCAAATGAAAAATTATGTTGTTGTAGTACAGAGATATTGAAAGGGTAAAAAAAACCCCAATATTTCTATGCCAAAAAAGCAGTTAAATTAGACAAACTAGTACATTTTCCCTCAAAGACATATTCTTCAATGAATATGTAAATCCAAATAAATTTTACCTTTTACATTTCAAAAACACACTATTTCATTTTCAATACAATGGTCTTTTTCAGTAAGGACTCTATTTCAAAACACATGAATGAAACACAGAAGTTCCCATATTCCAAGGGCTTTTTGCAATCTTAGCACTACTTACACTTTCACATGAGCACCCTGAATACAGTGTTATCTTTGAGGGGGTGAGAGGATGAAAACGAACATTTTGCAATCAGCTTACCTATCTATGCCTAAAAGCTTGAATCCCTAACAAGGCTGGTAAGACTTTTCTCCCTCCAGAATACCAGCTGTCATTTTGTTACATGGAGGCAAATCCCCTTATAGATAGGAAAAATAACAATATGAAAAAAGACAAACTCAAACACACACAACCCTTTGAATATACATGAAAGAAAACTCTATGAACTCATGACTGATGGTTTAATTAACATTATATTATTCTGCTCTATCCCCCCAACAAAATCTTGTCTAATAGACTTCCAAACCTTGAAAAGCTCCTGCAAGATCAAGAAGATCTGGTCTGAAATTTAGAAGATCTGCCACATCAGCTTAGATAACAAATAAAAGCAGTTCTATTAAAGGGTCATACATTGACAATTTGTTTTCCCATTTCTAAGGGCTTTTATTCTCATCCTTCACAAAGGTATATGTATTTTTAAAGATCGTTGCCTTAAAAGGCATATTTGAAAACTGTGCCTGGTCACAATTAAAGTGTACATCTCACTCCGTATTACCTCACTGGGCTCCAGGTCCAGGACAATAAGGCTTAAGAGAAGTTGCACGCTCTCTTTATTTTTCTGCCCTGAGTTAATAACCAGAGAGCACACAGAGGACCAGTTCTGTACCTCTCTTGGGCTCTAACTGCAGACATACATGTAAAGCCAACTCTTCCTTCAAACAGAGGCAGTGAGCTTACTCTAAAGTTAAGTTTTCTGAAAGCGACAAAAGTATAAAATGAGTTAAAACGGGATAGGATTCAGATAGTACATCGTAAATTATGTACAGGCTTGGCAAAAAGTTCCCTGCAGAACCACAAACACCGAGTATTTGAAAACCAGCTGAGGCTGTGTCAGGTAAAACAATCACTGGGAGACGCATCTTTGTCATCCCGGTGCTGTGAAGGCTATGCAGATGCTTATGACAATTCTCTGTGAAACTCTTCAGCAGATCGCTGCATGAAGGAGAAGACAAATGTATACAGAAATACTTCTAGGAAGATACAGCACTTCTTACTGAGCACGTCATGTGTTTTTAATAAAATGCCAAGTTTAATGCTAATGGTGGTTAATCAGAGCCTTCTTCAATGTAATTTAAATATATTTCACTTCCTAATTTAAATTTTGGTACTACACAATCTTTTAGATTCAGAACCTATGTTCATCTTGGTATGAAATATTCATTATGTCTTAACAGTATTAACAGCAAATTATTATTTCAGGGTTTCCTTGAAATATTACTAAGCTTGGGAAATATGCAGTCTCTGACATAAAGAGGCAGTTTCTCCTTGTAGCCTGGGAAAGTATCAGGTGGGTAAAAAGTTACATATACCAGTTGTAGCAAAAGTAGAAGTCAAGAGACAGCACAACTAAGATTCCCCAAAGGCTGGTTTAGCATTTCATAAATGTGTGTGGAACAACAAGGAAGTGACAAGGATGCTTCAGGGAACAAAGCTTTTTCCAGCCAGAGGCAGATACCCATGCATTCCAGTCATTTCTTAAATATTTGCCTATATGTTGGCAAATTTCATCAAAACACATAAAATCCAACTGCTGTGACAGTTCCCCTTTCTAGACCTGTCACATGAAACTGCCTGAAAACTATGGACACCTCTCTCTACGCTTTATGGTGGCTGAAAACAAAAGGCAACGATGCTTCTGAAAAACAGAGGGGAAATTTTTTGTTGTTGTTTTGGGTTTTCCCACAATACAAAAGCAAAACAAAGTTCCACTTCATAACCCCACACAGTAGGAGTAATTGGGGAAGATTATGGGTTTGAAAAGGTTATGCTGAAGTCAGGAACCAGTCAAGTCTGTTTCCTCTAGCAATAAGAGAAGGTTACTTGAAATGACAGAGACAAGGTATTAGTCAAAAAAATCCCCCAAACCCTAAAATAATCTGAACGGTCATGGCTCAAAACATAAACCAGTGCCTGACCTGCTGCCTTTTAAATTATTCTTTATTCTCCGAGCTCATGAAACAGTTTTGGTTTGGGGGGGGGGGGGGGGGGGGTTAAAAAAAATTTGGT
>JAOQGH010000062.1:5948810-5971894 GCA_025769975.1 Gallinago jamesoni | reverse complement strand
ACACAGACCTCTCCAGACAGCATCCTGGGCATGTTTTCTGTCAGGAGGAAAAGGAAAATTTCTACTGTCCCTCAACCCGGGTTAAAAAAGCCCATCAGCCACTTACCACAGAGGGCAGGACAGGATTGCAGGGTGAGGAGGGACAGCCATTTGCTGTTAAAGGAGAGAGGACTAGCAGCAGGGTGCTCTCTCCTCACGCTTGAGCAAGAAAACAAAAAGGTAGGAGGCCTTTGTGACCTTGTGGACTTCTTGGCAGGTTGGCAGTGTTGCCTAATTAAACCCAGCCTGGAAAAATTAGCGCTAATTTCCACCTGCTCTGGCTGCCCACTCAAAGATCTGGTGGGTGGTAGGAGCTTCTCTCAGCTGGGCTGAGGTCCCACAGTGGTGCTGGCTGTGGGCAGCTGAGGAGCGGGTGTCCTGAAGCGAAGGGGTAATATTCATCATTTTCCTACAGGCAGGGTGAGAAGTGGCAGCTGCTGGGTGACAGACATGGACATCATCAGGCCTGTTGTGCTCCTGGGATGGAGTCAGAGGTGAGGAACTTGGGGAGCTGAGGCAGCCAGGCTGTGGGGAGGAGAGGGGCCTGGCCACCCGGTCTGGTAGGGGAGCATGCTGGGGATGGATGGGCCCCAGAAAATGAGGTGTGAGCAGGTCAGGAGTGCCTCTGGTGGTGAGAGTGACCGTGAGGCTTGTGAAAGCCTTGTGGCTGTGCCTCCGCTCTTGGTAAAATGACTAATTAACTGATAAAGCATTGATGAAGAAGCCTGGGCTGTTGGAACACTTTATATGGCTCATGACTGGTTTTGAGGAGATGTAGACACTGGGATTAGCTGTTACTCTGTGCTGTTTCCAGAACTGTCTCGTAGAAGTGTATAGGGGCTGTAAACTACTTAATCTTATTTACTAGCAAAGTGATAAATCTAACAACAGAGCTAGCCATGTCTGTGCTTATTTTAACATCACCTAAATGTTGTTAGACTAAGAATTGTTGCTATGAATTATTTTGTGATCACATCTGTGAAAGGAGATACTGTGTAGAAACTCTTTGTAGTGCTTTGACAAAATAGGTTAAGTAGGTTTTACAGAGAGAGGTTCCTTACAGCCAGACTGGGTCTGCCAATACCAGTGGTGTGACGCGTTTGAATCTCAGGTTGGAGTGGAAAATCTTATGACAAAGTTTGGCAAATCTTTGTGCTTTTTTTCTTTCATCCTGTTCCTTTTACCCTGGGGGTAAGTTATATGTATGATTAACAAAGCTAGAATTTGGCCTAGCATCTTTTGAATTACCTTCCCTTTTCTGGTAAAGTTCTGAAGTTTTTATTAGACTTGCTCTCTGCATTTCATCTGCTTGCTCTTTAGGCTGTGTTTTTTGAACGTTCACTAGCTGTAATCTAGAACACGCTATGATGAGATGTGAAAGTCCTTCTTGGGCTCCTGGGCCGTGAAATGGAGCTAAAATTCGTAGTCCCAACTTATTGGACAGCTAATAACTGTTCTATTACAGTGCTTTTGATTTGGTGAATTTCTTGCAATATGTTATAGGAAACTCATTTCCAGTAATTTGTATTTTTCAGTGGATCTAAAAGTTATTTTTATATTAATGGAAAGTTTATTACCCTACTTTTTATTGTGACTGCTAAATACTGTTGTATGACTTTTTTGCTCTGAGAAAAAAAAAAATAATGGACTATAGTAATAAGAAAAAATACTCTAATCGATAATTTAAATGCAATCAAAGTGTACTTTCCTGTGAGGAAAAGGAGAGAAATTTTTCCAATTCAAGGACAAAAATGTAATGCTAAAAATCATCAAATAAAGACATGATGTTTTAGCTTACCTTCATATTAAGTGAATAGCAACTGTATTAAGTGAATAGCAACTATAGCATATTAATGATTTCAGCTATATCAGAAACATAATGTAGATGTTCACAGATATGGGTATAAAACCATCAGGCCTCTGGCTCTTGTTATGTTAAGCTGCATTGTATGCCTCTGAATAGTGTGCGTGAATCACTGATTTTCTGTTAAATAAATAAGGTTGCCTTATAATTTGTGGACTGCAATTAATGTTGGAACAACACCAGGTGTACTCTGAAATCTTGTGAGACAAATGGGTAGATTTACAAATCAATTAAAAATATTTGTCTTGATGTGTCCAATTATTTCCTAGAATATTAATAAATCCTTATTAAAATGTATTAATGCACGCACAATATTATATCTGTATCAAATGCTATTGAAAAAATACTTTTAAAAATTTTCAGTGCAGAATTCTCCTTGCTTTTTGCCTTTTATTTACAGAAAGGAACAGCCTTTTCTTCCTGGTTGGTTTGTTTTGGGGTTTGTTGGGGTTTTGGTTTGGTTTTGTTTTTTTTACAACTTGGTGAGGAGCTTTCTTTTCTAGGTGTTAACTTGTACTGGTAGTTGCTGGGTTGACGTGTTTAGTTCTGTAGAAATTGTGCATTTCTTTAGTTGTGGTACTCATTTGTCTGTAACTGAGAAAATAACTGGTAAAGCAGTTATGGAAATGAAATACAGAACTTACAAAAACATAAGCATTTGCCTTCTCTCCTATGTTTAGCTCCTGTTGCTGTGCTCAATATGGTAATGAAACAACACAACATATTGTTAAACACAGTCATGGTTGTTGTAATACTTATAGAGTGCCTGTAACTGCTTTGGCCCTTTTCTTATTGAGCCTATCTTTGACCTCAGAGCGGCTGTTTAACTGAAAACGCCACTTCACTTTGGCTAGAGGCTTTTAGCACCAATGAAAAACAGATTTCAGGAAATTGAGTTATATCTCTAAACTGACACAAAAAATACAGCTGCCCAGGTCTTTGCTGTTTCTGAATGTATGTAGAAGACCTTTGTCCTAACATGATCCTCTCCTTCTATCAATGGAGTCTTTCTCACAGCATTAGCAGCTAGGATTATGCCCATTCAGATCTGTTTTTCAAATTAAGTATGTGCATGAAAATTGGGGAGGAAAAAAAAATTTCATAATTCTTATGTATTTGCTGTCAAGAAAATAAAGGTAATAGACTACTTTGTGTATAGCTCTCTCTACATATAAATTACATAGACTACCATTCAAATCGTGAAGATTGTAATGACATATGTTCTATTAGAAACACAACTTTGTTTTAAAATAAAGATGCCTGGCTGCTTTAATCAACTTTTTTGTCATTATCCAAAACACATGTGAAATCAAAGTACGCTCTCTGAAAAGGAGAATATTCTCTTTTGGTCAGAGAGTAAGTGTTGCCATAATAGTCTTTGTTGACTGTAATTTGATGGTTTCTCTTTCTCTCTCCTTTGCTGTCAAAGCATTGTGTATCTGTCAGGACTGAGTTCAGTCAGGCCAACAGACTTGCGATTTTGGGGTTTTTTTCATGGAAAGCGTAAGCAAGTGTTTTAACCAGCTTTAGGTTGAAACATTCCTTTTTGATAAAAGTTTAGGAAATATTCTAATCTTGCTTTGACTGTAAAGCAAGCTGTTTGGTGTTGTGATGCCAGATTGCTTCTGAGTGTTCTGGCTCTGCATGCTGCATAGTTTCAACTGAGATTGCTAGTTTTTGTTTTACAGTAGTACGCAGTCAGTGTGTTCTTTCTGCACCTGAGATGCTTATTTATACCTGTTGCAGTATTCATGTTGCTTGCTTCTTGCTGTGCAAGATTACAGAAGTTACGTTTCCTTTTGCCTTTAGCAACATAAGAATAAGTTCTAATGCAAAAGCTGCTTGAAATTTTCTTTATTTTGTACTAGACTATAAAGTAAAAAAAAAAAAAATCCTGCCTTTGTCTTGTTATTGTGTAACATAGTGGTCCTGCATATTTTTTTCTTTAATCATAATTTTTCCCAGAGGAAAAATCTGCTAAAGAACAAATACAGTTAGAAAACGTCATTGTTAGCATTCAATTTGACTTGTGTGTAAATGACCAACACCTGTATAAAAGAAAAGCAGAGAGAGAAATCACGCATACTAGATCACAACCAATTATGGGTCATTGCTTTGAGGTCCAGGGAACCTGGGACTAAACTCTGCTGGGTTTGGTCCATTAATCTTTCTTAAATGGTAGTATCTCTAAGCAAGAAGTGCGACAGTGATGCTTTTCCCATGTTTCCTCTTCCATATCTTCTTAGTGTTGGAGCCAATGTCTTCTGCACCTGCCAAGATATCATCTGTGCACTTTTTCAAGTAGCACTGTCAATCCAATTGCATTTTATATACAATCACCCTGTCTTAAAGCTGAATGTTTTGTCTTCTCACCTGACATAAATAATGAGACTCAAAGGAAGTTAGGCATATTAGCTCATCTTTAAGTGAGTCTTGGTTATGTTTTTTCTAATCAAATTTTAATCCTTGCAATCCTAGTAAGATGACTGAATGTTGTCCCAACTTTATACCACTGTAAGGTTAAATCACAATTAATCATTTAAGAAATTGGGTTAAAATTAGTGGTTGCTATGCCACTTAACAAACTATTCGTGGGATAGCCTTTCATCCAAAAAAGAAGTATAGTGGGGTTGGAAGTTAATATAATAAAACTGTAGTTACTGTTCTTAATGCAAGCAGGATTATTCGGAATCCGTGAAGGTATATCGGATCATAAACTAAACCTGTCTCTGTGTCTGGCACTGTAAGACAGGCAATAATGTTTGGGAAGCTCCATGCATCCCTTTATGTTGTAAAGCAGATTCGCGTTCTGCTTGTTTGGCCACTTCCACAGCCCTTTGTGTCTTGAGACAGAATTCATATTGCTGAAGCAGTTTATAAACAGTACCTGGAATTTTCCAATGAAAACAAAAGCACTTTATAGTATTGTAAAGAAGTCAGCTCAGAGAGCACTTAGATCTATTTACATTCTGACCATAACTAGGGACGTATAAGAGAATAAGAAGAGGTCAGGAACAAGTGGCCTTGTTTCTGAGAACAGCTTCTAGTGGTTTAACCATCTGTGCATCTGGCTCGGAACAGGTATGCAGTTGCAGCAGAGCTCTATGCGAGTTCTAGGACTACCTGCTCTTTCCTGCCAAAGACACAGGACTTTTGGCCATCTGACAGTGAACGCCTGACTCAGGGACGCAAATGCTGATATGCGTAGTGTTCTGTGCCAGCAAGCATTGCCAGGAACTTCTCATACAAATTTCACATCTTCAGCAACCTGGATGGAACAGACTCCTGTATGCACCAAGTGAAAAAGTAGGTCTAGTCTGACGTCTCTGTAATTTCTCCAAGTAACAGAGAGCTTCATTTCAGGACATGTGGCATCTTCTCATCTTAGTGTTGCCCTTTGTGCAGTTCATGAAAGGGACTTAAACAGGCAAAGTTTCAGTGCTAGAATCCTTATCAGTGAGCAAGCCGTTTCAAGACTGAAGAAAAGATCCTCTAAGTAACAAAGTATGCTCTGATGTAGGTAATGGAGCAAGCTTCATAGTTTTTCTAAATTACTGTAATGAAAAATCAAAAGTTCCAAAGCATGCTATACTGGAACTTATGTTGCTCCCCTTTTACATGTGATCCAAATCCCCCAAACAAAATCCAAAGTAAAAAGCAGAACGTATTTTATGTGCACTAATTTTGTAAACATATTATCTGTTAGATGTATATATGATGGTTTTGTATAATTCTTGCACTTTTTCTATACTTTTGACGTGGCTTACTGAGACATTGTGGGGTGGCATTTTGTAGAGGGTATGGGAGGAATGATACCTGTGGTAGCATGTAGCAGATTGTATTTTAAATAAGGAGCAAACAAAATATGTTGGCAGTGTTTCCTGAAAGAAGATAGAAGGGGTTGCCATGGAAATTATTCTAATTTGTGATCCATTACATCAACAAATATTTAATTTGTGATTTTATTTTTTTTTCTAACCCTAAGTATCATTATAATCTTGCAAAGATAGTCAAGAGTATTGTATTATGTCAACATGACTGTCAACAGCTCTATGTAGCACAGACCCTCTAAGGGAGTAGCAGATTAGCTTTTGCAGCTCAGACTTGCACTGAGGGGAAAAAAAGCATTTCTGCATTCACATCACTGTCTAAATGGCACTTAAACAACTTCTAGATTCTTCAGATATCATTCATAGTAGCTTTTCCGCAACTCATCTCAGAAATATTTGGTTTTCCTCACAGTTTTTTAAAATAAAATAGTTAAATTTAGATTTTTAACGTCTCTGAAGTTGAGGTAGTTCATGTTGTGCTGAACTTCACAGCTAAAATCCCTATTTTATTAAAATAGGGGTTTGTGCAGTGGGGGGATAAAGCAATACACTTACAGCAATATACAGCCAATTTCCAGCTTTGTTGCCCTACCATTTCATGTAATAGTGGTTTAAGAAATATATTAATATTAAATAGTTAATCTTTGACCCTATGTTTAAAAAAATTGCCTATGCTTGAGAGCTCAGACTGTAGCCTAGACCCACATTTCTTATGGAGGCTGCATGCAACCCTACATTGTTCTGCTTAGGAAAAAAATTACTCAAGAATAAAGTTTCATTGCAATAACAATATTGCAGATTATTTCCAATGAATTTATTGCAAATTACTTTTGTTTATTCGCTATACCATGATAACAATGTCACTTCTGCAGCTAACTTGGGGCTTTCAAAAATTTTACATCTATTTGCAAGTATTCCAAAAACCAGCCTTTCAAAGTCTTTGTATGTTATGTCTTCTAGGGTAAGGTCAGTTGAGAAGAACACTCAGTTGACAGTTTTGAGGTAGTTCTGTTGTTTGGGTTTTTTTCTTAGTAAACCAATTTTAAGCTTTCATTACTGGTTAAATAGAAACTTAATATTTCCAGTAGTGAAGAAGGAATACTAGCAAGGAAAGCATTTTGAGCACAGAATTAAAATAGATCAATTTCCTCCTCTGTTTGTGGCTATGAGAAGAATTGATTTTAAATAAGGGTATTTCAAATGAGGTGGGAAGCTTATAGCTTCACCAGAAAATGTAGTGTGGTGTTATAGTTCAATTATAAAACTAAACATCAGCATTTTATTTTGTTATTTTCATTAGAACCCTACTTCATTTTTACCAAAATATTTGTGTTTGTTTTTTTTAAATTAATACAATTTGTTCATTTGCAGAATGCTTTTTTATTTGCATAATATTACCTATAATAGCAATATAGATGACATTCCTGTACTATAAAGTTGGGCATTAAAGGAAAATATAGGTATACAGCACTTTTACAGGAATTGAATTCAGCTTTGCTGTGGGTGGACCTCATTAAAGACTGTTGTGGCAGCATGTTAATTTTTGCAAAATGGCAAGTATCGGCTCTAGGAATCTCTAAACCTTTGTTAATGTAAAAAGTGCTACTTTCCTCAAAGAATGTCTCTGAATTCAGTGCATTATTTGTTTGGGTAAGTATTTCTGCATCAGGTGACTACTGTACAATGCTACTAGTTCACTTATCTGTTTGTTCTTTGCTTATATATATGCACTATAATAGAATTTAAATCCATGGGTTATTTTTTTCTAAGATATATTGATGGTTTACCTTTCTAAAAGGAGCAATTATGTTGCACTATGTTTAAAAAGAAATCTACATTTTGGAAAAGACTGCTTTATTTTAGATGCATGTTGATGAAGTATAATTTTAGAAAGCTGTGTTGTTTGAACCTGCAGTCCAAACAAGAGACATTCTGCACATTACAATTAAAACTATGTCTTTAAGGTAAATAAAGGTATTTCTCTTTCAAAGTCTAAGGGTCCTTCAAGAGAAAGAAAAAACAGTTGAACTGTGACACTAGAGGAATGGTATCTGTTGTAACTGTAATGGCATCACACTTCTGTTGCTTGTTTGTTTTCTGTAGTCTGCATTTTGGGCTGACAAAATTACACTCTTTTAGCCAATAGCATTTCCAAATTAATTTTTACACAGTAGATTCTTCCATTTGCATCTCACAGTTGAAGTATATTTCACAAGGCTGAAACAAACACTGGTAGTATGAGTGGCTATCTCTGTTTAGAGTGTCAATCTGCATAAAGCACCTAATGAACATCAAGCAGATGCCCAGTTTTGGCCTTAAATATGATCTGGTAAGTAGATGGCAGAAGTAGAAGTCACTCCATGTATAGACTCTCTGAGATGAAACCCAGCACTGTAACGATTTTAGTAAGTCCCTAGTCTCCACATTGCTGCTTATCTTAACCAAAAAAAAAAAAACCCACCAAACACCCCTCCAAAACCCAACCAACAACAACAAAAAGCCACTCCAAACAAACAAAACAAACAAACAAAAACAAAAAAAAACCACCTCCAACTGCTTGCCTTTTCTTTCTTATTCAACTTTTTTTAATGAACTGGCTTTTCCAAATAATTAGCTGAGAGATCTGGCACATTAAATGGATTTACATTTGTACTTCACTAAGACAAATTCACCTCTGAACAGAGGCAGAGAAGAACCTAATGAAATTCAACAAGGGCAGGTGTAGCGTTCTGCATCTGGGGAGGAATAACCCCCTGCACCAGCACGGGTTGGGGGCTGACCTGCTGGAGAGCAGCTCTGTGGACTAAGTCCTGGGAGTCCTGGTAGCCAGCAGGATGACCATGAGCCAGCAATGTGCCCTTGTGGCCAAGAAGGCCAATGGCATCCTGGGGTGCATCAGGAAGAGTGTGGCCAGCAGGTGGAAGGAGGTCATGATGCCCCTCTACTCTGCCCTGGTGAGGCCCCATCTGGAGCACTGTGTCCAGTTATGGGTTCCCCAGTTCAAGAAGGACAGGGAACTGCTGCAGAGAGATACAAAGATGATGAGGGGTCTGGAGCATCTCTCTTACAAGGAAAGACTGAGGGACTTGGGTCTGCTTAGTCTGGAGAAGAGAAGGCTGAGGGGGGTTCTGATCAACACCTATAAATACTTAAAGGGTGGGTGTCAAGAGGATGGGCCCAGTCTTTTTTCAGTGGTATCCAGTGACAGGACAAGAGGTAGCAGGCACAAACTTGAATGTAAGAAGTTCTATCTAAACATGAGGAGGAACCTCTTCACTTTGAGGGTGGCAGAGCACTGGAACAGGTTGCCCAGAGAGGTGATGGAGTCTCCATCTCTGGAGACATTTGTAACTCTGGACATGTTCCTGTGTGACCCACTCTGGTGAAGGGGTTGGACTAGGTGGTCTCCAAAGGTCCCCTCCAACCCCATATCATTTTGTGATTCTGTAACAGGAAGACTGCAAACAACAAAATTAGCTGGGTAACAGAATGGCAAAAAATCATGCTGCACCATCCAAAGTAGGATTTTGTTTGTTTATTGTATTAGTTTGACTACAAAGTTAGTATTCTTCTCCCCATTATAGGTGGGCTGCTTAATCAAAATTTTTTAGTGCTGTAGGAGAGAGGGGAACAACGACAATGAGTGTGACCATATCTGACCACTGGAAAAACTGTCTGGGCAGTTCTAGCTTTTGAACAAGTGAAATCTTGAAGTATTAACTCCAAACAATCAAGAACCCACATTTCTCCACAGGAAGCTTTGAGATGGCTTTGAGTTGATAATTGGACTGATGTTGAGATATGACTATTCTGATCTTCAACATACTTTCTTGTCAACATATGCTCTGTTTGTGTTTGCTCTACTGTATCCTAATCCTAGGCTATAAGCACTTTAGTGCTTATTACTCAGCATTTAGACAGCAAGCCTTAATGAGGCTCTTTAAATTATGCTATAAATTAAGTGTAAGTAGGAGTGTCAGACCTAGACCCCTTTAAAACTACGCTTTGTTTCCTTTGCTCTGAACAGAGTAGGAGAAAACAAGTTTACCACCTGGGTTCTGATGCATTTACTAGCTTGCACAGGATGGCCATTAGTGCTCATCAGAGGCTGTTTTTTCTGGGTTTGTTCATTTTCCTTTTAATATGTTGTCATTTACGAAGAGATAAGCAGTCTGCAAATGTAAAGCCATGGGTTTTTTTTTAGAATACTTACATAAACAACCAAAGCTTCTTGAAGCATTGAAGGTGATTAAAATTTAATGCTGTGTAAAGTTCAATGATCAATATATCCATTTAGTAAACATACCTTTCTGTACAAGCTTTTAGCTTTTGTCTTTTATTAGTATTCAGGTGGAATCATTACTGAAATATTCTAAATACGTATTTTAAATGAAGCTTTTGAAAGCTTCCTCTGGCTTTTAAGGTTATACTCTTTAAATTACTAAAAGGTTCTTCTATTACGTGATGTAATATTTTGCAATGTCTGTTTCTATAATGTTTTTCTTTCTTTCTGCTATGTTTTTTTGCCTCTTGATGCAATTAAAAAAAGTAATTGTTACAGCTGTTTCTAAAATGGAGAGCTTTCTTTTGTTTGACCACAGTATAAGTAGGACACTTACAAAGAGCAAGCCAAACTCTTTTATTGCTTAAGTATTCTTAATATTTAAGTCTAATAAAGATAATATTTTGCGCAGCAATATTCTCATTAGTTCAGTCTCTTGTTCTGGCTAGACCAAACTACCTTTATACCCTGCTGTAATGTCCAATGTTCTCATTAAGCCTTGCTACATAGACTGTCTTCAGCTTACCTCTTAAAGACGTTATCGAGCTTATTCCAGTGTAGATATCTTCTTCAACAGAGAATTTTAGCATGATATTGGAGATGGAAATAATGTGTAACTGTCCATCTAAATCTATCTTATCTCTTTTTTTAAAGTTGAAAAAATGTTTTGCTTTAGGATCTCATCTTATGAAAGGGTTTTATGAGCTGGTCATTCCACTTTACTGGATTCTGCAGGGTTGAAATATCTGTCCACTGCAAACTGTGAAGAGTACATTCAATTCAATGGTGGAATCTGGCAAACTGGCTTCCAAGTTTCACTAGAACTGATAACAACTGTTAAACTGTAGGTGAAAATTAGAAGCTATTTTTCAACATTTGGATTTGAATTACTATGACTTATCTCCTATTTTAAATGAACTTTTTTCCTTTTAATTAAGAAATCAAACCAGGTGTCAACATTCAAAAAAATTGATAGGAATGTGTTATTTATCACTGGGATAAAATTACTTTTTTTCCTCCAATCAGCTGTATTCTTTCTTTTTACAATGAGTAACAAAGCTTTTTTTAGCCTGTCTCACAAACTGCACTTGCAGTTCTAATCCCTTACAAGAAATTAGCTCCCCAGTTCCATCTAAGTTCCAATAATAGATGTTTTCAGACAGCAGGCTTGCATAGTTAATTGAGCTAATCATGATTATCTAGACTGTCTATCAGAAAGATTAATCAGTAATTCTTTCTATACCTGAATTACCACATGGTCAAAATTGTTTTTCAGGCCAAAAGAACATAAAGGGTTTTATTCTGTCTTTCTCAACATGAAGTATGTACTGACTACTGGCAGCGATGACCGCTGATGTGACACCACCTTTATTTGGGCAAGAGCACAACCTGTTGCTTGAATTTCATCGATTCTCTATTTTGAAGGTTAGGTTTTGTCCATGGTTGAGGTGTTTCAGCATTTGTGATTGAATTGGACACAGGCTGTTAAAAGCTCCATGATTCAACCCATCTTATGATACTGCCATGTTCTGTAGAGAGAACATGCCAAGGATTTGTGTGCTTTTCTGTCTGTATAGAGAGTACACTAGCAGTTTTAGGAGTCTTTCTTCTTGCCTCCTATGGGATCACAGACTATGTAGCAATGAGGAATGAGCATGCTCTGTGAGGCATGTGCTGGTAATAATATTCACTGCAGAATGATTTATCATGTTGGTAATAATTTCTTTAGGCTGTGCCTAGGCTGCTGCAGGCACTTGTTTGTGCTTTCTTCTCTACTTGATTTTTGTTTTGAAATTTGCATCTACTGAGATCTCATATTCTCTTAGTTTAGTGTCTTAGAAGATAGTGGGACCAGCAGTGCCTGGAGTTGCCTGAGAGCAAGTTTTTTTTCTTCTAAGCTTTAGAGATAAGCAGCACCTGTATTCTATCCATTCGCTTTCTTTCATTGTTTTCTAGATCAAAATCATCAAATTACTTGATGTGTGAATGTACAGTTGTTTCACTCTACTGCTGTTGTTACTGCTAAATTTAGCACTCTTTCTTTGCTTAAATCTGAAAATTTGTATTACAGCAGTTTGTAATATGAGTGGAATCCGATTCCCTCAGATGTGGCTTTACAGAAGTATAGACTGGTCTAGTATCCGATTCACCCAGGGTGCATTTATTCTGTCAGTGGAGAAAGCATAAGGAATCGCATTTCTATAACTGTTATTGTTATTATTACCTTTCTCCCTGGATCTCACATCACCAATATAACCTTGCATTTGCACAAAACAAACTTTATCTTTTTCTAGAGTAACTGATGTACAGACCAACACCTCAAAGAAACTGCGTTGTACTGAAGTTCAAGAACTTCATTCTTAGGCATTTTGTGCCTGAGGCTAGTTTGTGCTTTTAAATAACTGCCTGCAGAGTCGTTAAGCTGCACTGCTGGGGAAAGCAACAAGGAGAGGGAGACCTCAAGGGAGAAAATGTGAGATCTTATCAGAATTCTATTTTTACATGTAATTCTCCAGTCAGAACTCTGTTGCACTATCAGAGCACACCCTTCTGCTCCAGTGAAGACTCCTGTGCCTTCACGCCACTGAGAGGTGTGAACAGACTGAGATGTTTACAGTTAACACTTTCAAGTTAACATTAGGATAGTTTTCAAAGAGAAACAATGATTTTCATTTATTATGCAAAATAGTTCTTGCAATCATGACTTGTATTTTTTTGTATATCCTGTTGCTCTGGGGAGTTGAAGTTGCTCCTGTTGAAGTGGGGGAACAGATCTTATGGTAAAAAAGCTTTATCCAAGTCCTGTGTTGCTTTTAGGACCTGTATGAAGACTCCTATTCATGTTGTGTGCAAGAACATTTATCATTGGCTCCAAATGAATCTTGGCAGATTTTCTGGCTCGTCAGTAAGGAAAAGATTAGGCTGATCTTTGCAGGGGGCTAACATAGTTGAAGTTTTCCAAAATGGTGCAGTACAAGGCAAGATGGGCTCTCTATAAAATAAAAATGTAAGCACAAACAGATAGAGGTGATCAAAACTTGATGAATTCTACCATTTCTGTTACCTTTGGTATCCAACTCCAGAACATCTGTCCTGAAAATTTCAATTAGGCACTGGTCAGTGAGCTGTTTATCCCAGGGTGCCTCTTCAGCATATTAGAATTGATTAGCCAGTAGAGCAAATGATAATCCTTATATATGCCTGTGGGCTTTGTTTTCATCTATGTTTAAAAATTATTTTCCTTGATTTATTTTTTTTTTCTCCTAGCATTGATTTAGAATAACTTACTATGTAATGCAATGACTCCTGGATATAACCAGATTTATTGGGTGCTCAGGTAATTAGAAACTATAAATTATTGTATTAAGAGTCCCAGAGTATACAGGTGAGATGTTAGGAGATGCTAGACAGGCTCTGCTGGCTGCAATAAGAAGGGCAGTGCTGACAACAGTATATTACTGGTGCCTTTGACACTGACAAAATGCTATGATATGAGAGGAAACCACGGTGATACTGATGATATTAGGATGGTTGCTGGCTTGCTGACAGTCATGTGTCAGATAGCTCTGACTAAGTTACAGATCTGTGCATACTAAGCTTTTTATTTGGTGCGTGGATAAGAGAATCCAAGGATTTTTCAGACCAAGACAACCTATTTTCATCTTACTTTCTGTCTTTCAGAATAGTGGTGCTGAATGCTACTGAGAGGTCAGCAATGCTGAGTGAACTCTTGTGGTGTTGGTTGGTAGTGTCTATGAGGCTGCACTTGCAGCTTGGTCATTAAGCTGACCACAGCCCAGCACTGCCAGGCTTTGGTGCTGATCTAATGCATCCAAACTGTAAAGACAGCATTCTGTTCTCTCCAGAAAATTAGTATGGCACAAATAATTTAGCTAATGGTATAATTAAGTGAAATCAAAGATGACACCAGCAGTCAGGAAGGGCAGGCAAAAAAAAATGGTCGTGCAACCCAGAAACAGTTTTGTCTTGTCTAAACTAAAACTGAGAGTTCAATGATTCTTTTTTCCTTTGACTCATCCTAGTACCTACATTCTTAAATAGCATATGGACCCCATGACCTTGCCTGCCTTTAATTCACCCACTTTTAGGCAAATATATTTGTTCTACTTTGGTTTAGGTCTCTGTCAATTGTATCTGAAAAATCTCTGCATCCGTTTACATAATATACAGATTCAGTAAGGGAAATCTCTTGAAATCTGGATCTCAAGGGCTTGAAATCATGTCTCATAATAGAGTTCTACAATTCAATGGAATTATCTGTTCTCTATGTTGCTGACCACAAATTCAAATGCTGAGGAGCAGGTGTGACACCTAAGAATAACAAGTTCATTCTCTTATTTAATTTAATGTAGATCAAACATCTCAAAAACTATGTCTATCTGAACCAGTGAGAGTGGAGACAGATTTTATTGCTCCTTTTTTAGACGCCTGGACCTGCATATACATGCAAACACTGTGAACAGGTAGGCAAATAGTACTACAAGATGCCTGAGAAATAATACTAATAAACTCCATGACTAATCCAATAACTACTCTATTTCTTTCAGAATTTTCTGTTAGATTTTTTTAATAGTATTTTATAAACTCGGGAACCTGCTAGTGGTTAGTTTGACGTGGGCTTATCTCTGTTTTCGTTGAATTAATACCTAAGGAAGTGACATTTCTGTACATACTTCAAGTAGCAATCCATAAAAGAAATGGAAGAAAAATCCAAGTAGTTTTATGCAGCTTACTATAACTGATAGTCCTTGAGAGAGGACTCTATAAATAATAGTAGACTAAATCACTTTGTAAACTTGGTTCAAAAAGCTTTAAAATGATAAAATAAATCTCATTCTCTCACAGTTGATGTTTGTTTGTTGGTTTTGGGGTTTTTTTCCCTCTTTCCCTAGCAGGGGATGTAAGTCGTTGTTAAGTACAGCCATAGAGTTAGTCTGCAGACTACTTTACCCAAAGCAAACAGTCATTGTTCTTGCCTTTCAAGTCTGCAATCTGGTAGGCTAAATGTGCGTGACAAGTTTTTGATAAATAAACGCATAATAAAATGTGGTTAGACCTTATTTTTCCCCAATGTATTGTAATATCAAAAAGAGCTTGGCAGATACCTGCTACAGTAAAGCTAAAGTATGCACATAATTATTCCTCATCCTTGAAAATATTAAAAACAAACAAACAAAAAAAAACAACAACAAAAAAAAAACCCAAACCACTTTGTTGCTTGCCAGGATTAAAATTGAGTCTTGCATTGTGGTGGTGACATGAAGAAAGGAGTTAACTTTGGTGGTATGAATTTCATCACCTAGCTATTCAACACATTTCCTTCACTCAAAGTCTTTAACTGTTTTGAAAATAAAGTGCAGGGAGGCAGGATTTTTTTGAAGCCTCTGTAGCTCTCATTACCTTCTACTGACCTTACACTTAGGAACTGCATCTCTTTCTTTATACTGTTTTTTTTTAATATCATATTATGGGGACTGTCACACACTGAGAACAGAAATATCTGCATTGCTGTTTTCTTTAGAATTATGCATAAATAAAATTTAAAACTTTAATGCAAGGACTGGACAACAGTAAAAACAGGAGAGGTAGAAATTTCAAAGGTACTAAATAAGGTGGAGTAGCAACTATTGATGTGCTAGGAAGTTAGCAAGAAGAGAAGGGTGGAGGGATGACAGAAAGGAGAAGTGATGGTCAGGGTAGTGGTCAGACACAGTGAAGGGGAAAAATCAGAGCAAAAGCTTTACTGACACAATAGCTCCATGAATGGCTAAATCTATAGTGAGCAAGGGCCTTGATACAGCGCTGAGAATCAAGTATAAGATATCAGGAGAAGGAGACTGGGAGTTTTAAAGGATGACTACTGATATCTCAAAATAAAGCATTGTTATGATGAATAGAAAAAGAAGAAACAGGAGACCAAACCAAAGGAAAAATAAATGGGGGCAGTAAGCAGATTAGATGAACTTGGAAATTTTGGAAAAGAGGAATTATTTCATTTAAGAGAAGCAGGAGATTAGTATGAGAGTTAAAAGAAGATGGGATGAAAAGTCACTGTCATAAGAACTGGGCAACAAAAGCGTCTGTCGAGAAGGAGATAAACTTGTAAGTGGAGTGGGAGACGCAAACAGCCTTGGGTCACAGTGACTCTGAGGATTCCAAAATAAAAGGAAATGGTACGGGTCAAGATGAGGAGAGACAATTGGAGAATGTCAGGAAAGGTATTTTGTGATATGTATGACTTGATGTGATGGAGAATGATATTCAATAGCTCAATTCATGGCACTTCACTTTTCTTTGTCCTTCATTTTAATTCCTCACTTTGCTCCCTGCTGCTCTTCAACCAGATGCCTTTCTTTCTCATCTTGCTTTAGCCCAACGCACTCCACTGGTTCAGCTAGAATTCCTTTGCCTGCACTGGAGTTTTTTAACTCTCCAACAAAGCCTTATGCAATTTTATGATTTCACTTTGTAATTAATGTCATGGGGTTGTTGTTTTTTTCCTATCTACTGAGGAAAGAATTACCTCTTTCTTCCAGTAATAGTGAGACCCTTAACTTTGCAGAAATCAAAGCAGGTATACAATACAGTAGAGTGAGCCAGAAACTGCTATTAGCAAATATGAAAATCCAGAGTTTCAACAATAAGTTACTTTTCATAAATCAAAGCCATCCTCTCTAATACAAGTGTCTTTTTCATAAACAAACTGCTACTGATATGCAGTTAATCTATTAAATGGCTTGCTTTAGTTCAGAGACTTCATCTTTTATGACAAATTGTTTTTCTAAGATACCAAATCTATTTCATTAGCTCCCCAAAACATGAGGCAACTATTAATTGGAGACATCTTCTTTTCCTTACCAATAAATAACGTGTTGCATGTATTGTTGCAGTGAAGTCTTAGTTATGCTAGCTTCTGGCTTTGATTTCAGAAATTACCTTTCTGTATATAAAAGCAATCTTGGGAACAACTGAGCAATTGTGACCTCTGCTGGAAGCCTTAAAATTGATTCTGATAGATAGCAGCCACTGGAAATCATTATTATGGTTACTTAAGGCACTGATCTGCAGTGTGCTAGGCACTGTACAAATGGATTAAGAGGTTGTACCTACTCTGAGGAATTTACAGGATAAATAGAAAAGGCAAATACAGCAAATAGAAAATACAAATGAAACCAAACAGGTCATCAGTGGCAAAACTACACAGAGAATCTGTCCACTTGTGCTACTTCTGAAATAGTCTAAGATATTGATGAATAGTTACCATGCTTAGGGACATGGCTATAAATATTCTGATAAAACAAGTACTTCAGATTCATAGCTTGAAAAAAAATATCCCTTCAGGATTCTGTATAATTTTTTCTAAATACAAAAGTGTAACAGGATAAAAATTTTGTTCAGGAAAAGATTCAGTATTGAGTTTCTGCTGGAAACTTTATGGCAGTCGTACGTGTCTGACAGGAGTCTTTTATGGAAGTACCAAGAAACACATAATCATTGATCTGAAACTGCCTTGAGCCACCCATTCATGATCCCAGCCTGGAGTGAATCCTGAAATGCTCGCAACCCCAGCTGAGACTCTGCTTCAGCATGAAATAAATGTACAATAAAAGACAAATTTCATTTATATTCTTGAAAGGGACATTTACGTTTGACAATTTACAGTGAGGAATGAACTGATTGTGGCGTTTTAAAAAATGTAAATGAATTTACCACTTTTCTTGGAGTGGAACATTTCCCATCCCGAACATATGGTTCATTAAGGCTTCAGCAACTGTTTACTGTGGTTAAAAACAAGGTTGTGGGAATTCTAAAAAGCAGTGCAGTAAGATCAGAACTCTTGATGTTAGAAGGCCCTGAAGCCAAGGCCGTCTTACTTTTCCCAGTGCCTTCTGTGATGATCCATACAATACTCTGTGTGTTATTTTAAAAAATATCTTTATATCATGGTTGTGTCAAAATCCAGGCATATTGATACGACCATTTTATGTACAAGCATCATATGAGGAAACATTGGCCTGCAGGAAACTAGTTGTGAAATAGCAAGTCTAAAACAAATACTAGCCCACTTATTGGACAGCCAGACCTGGTTGTCATACTGGAAGGTACCAGTTCATTATGCAGATTAAGTCTTTAGGCACTATTTGAATAAACAGGAAAACTACCATTGATTTTTGGCCAGGTGATGACTTTAGCCCTATATAGCTTAAAATCTATAAATAGCTCTTTTAAAGAGAAGGGGAGAAGAGGTAGGGAAGAGTCAAGAGATGGGATGCCTGTCTATGATGGTGAAAGAGCACTATGGATCCTCTGCCTATTCTTTATCCTTTCAGCAAAGCAACTGAGAATGGTGTTGTCATTTCTTTAAATTCCCAGAAAGGGAGAATATTTCAGAGAAGACTTAAACTATTATTTAGTGATGACAGAAATGAACTGGGAATGTTTCTCTCTTTCTCAGAAGAATAAGTCTTCAGGCATATGAACTTGTATGAAATATAAACCAAATGGAAAAATAATCACATTTTTCCTGTCCTATGGATTTTAATACATTCCCATCTCCCTTTTTTTTTTTTTAATGTATCTGTTTAACCCTTCTTGGCTTTTGCAGGGACCTTCAAAAGTGCTTTTGTGTCATACCCTTAATAATCACACTTCAGCTAGATGCTCTGAATTATTTCAGATACTTCCAGTATAGCTGTAGAAGTTATGGTTTGACATAAGGAATAAAATATGTTCTGTGTAGATTATCTTGGCCTTTGCAAAAATACTAAATAATTAGTAGGACTGCATGATAGGCACCATAACAGATGAAGATGGTTGGCTGGATTACCATTGTCTACAACCTGCTTTGACTTTTAAATTTATTCTTACACTTTTAATACAAGCTTACTTGAATTCTAGAAGTATATAAAACTGGTTTCTTCCCTCTACCATTCTCTTCAAGTATATTTCCCCACCTAAGACTGGCTGGTTTTAGTACATTAAAAATATTCTCCCTTTTCCCTTCTGTATTCTGTAAAATGACTGTAGGTATGTTCGTGCACTGATGGTTATGTGGGTGGGTAAAAGCAGTCCTTTCTTTTGAATACCTAATAATCTAATGAGAAGAACTATCAAAATGACTTAGCCAATGCCCCAAAATGTCATCTACTGTTTATAGGTTTGGAAGGTTGCAGGAGATCCTTCTGTATACTGTTTGAATTAAAGTAAAACAGAAGATTTGTTTCTAGGCAAACAAACCAATAAATGGCTTGCACAGTAATTGACAGACTAGCTTAAACCAACATTTCATCTCATCCCATGTATTTCTGCGTTAGTAGCCAATAAAGTATGATGGAACAAGAACTAACAGGTAACAGCAAGTTAGATTATTTCTTGGGTAAATCCACCTTGCCTTCATCAATAGGTACAGGGATTTTTATGTTTGGAGGCTGTTGGTGGATCATATATTTAATAGCAATTGAAGGGCATTCTTTCATGAATTTCTGTTATCCTTTTTAATATATCGATTCCCGTTGACTTCCATGACATACACAATTTATGCTTAACGTCAAAAATCCTTTTAACTACAACTTCCAATTGTTTTAATATCTACTGCCTGTTAATTTTGCTGACTAGTTTAACTGCTCCATGTTCACATTTTTCCTCGCTATTTATTGATTTCCTCAGCCACCTATGCTCTCAGCAGAAGAATCCTAGGCACTGCATTGATCTAAGTGAAGCCCATTAATACTTACCAAGTCCGGTCTGTGTCATTTTCTCGAAGACGAACAGAACCATGCCTTGTCCTAACTGAAAATATAATTTCTAAACACACAGCGAAAAACGAAAGAAATTGTGTTGATGTAGATAGGGCACTGATGCAACCTTAGATTGGCAGGGGGGTAAATGTGGTATGAACATGCCACTTCCCAGCTGAAGTCTTGGTCACTTGTCACCTGATTTAGACATATGTTCTCACACTTTTTCATAGACCAGTGGTTTCAGCCCCAACATTTTGGCTAACTTTGAGATTATATAGAATTCCTTCATCCTTTTAGGAGATATTCCGTGCTTTCTATTCCAAAGCATTTATCTGTATAGAGGAGCCCAACACAATTATAATGTTCTAATCCTGACGTCGCTGAATGGATGGGAGCAGGAATTCCACTGTTTAACTAATAAAGCTTATTTTATTTTGGGGGATGGATTTGTATATAAAATTAATGATAGCGTTGTTACTATTGAATGAGATTCTCATATAAGGAATTAGACTACCATCATGTTAAAACGAATTACAAATCAAGATATTACTATTTTAATTATTAATGTCACTCATTACAAAATATAATATTTATAAGGGTTTGGCCTACAATGTATTCCAGATCATTATCATTCTTCTTACTGATTTACTCTGCCTTCATACCCATTTACTAAATGTAAGGAGCAACTTGAATTACTTTTTTTTGGCTGTGTCAGTGACAGCCTGCAAAGAGAAAGGTAATAGTTGACCTTTTCAGAGAAATGTGACATATAGAACTTTAAAAGTAATTGTAGTGACCCTCATTTGTAGCAATTTTTTTGTCAATTGCTTGATTGAAAAGCTTTATCAGTTAAAAAGAATTTCTTCTCCAATCTCACTTTGTTATGTTTTACTAATGAATACATGACTTAAGTGTAGTATGAGAATTTTTGCTTGGCTTTGAAGGGAGGATTTGTTTGCTTGCTTGTCTCTGTTTTCAAACCAAGGAAGGTGTTTCATGCATTAGTGTCTTGCAGGGATGAAGACAAGGAATGCTATACTTTTTGAAATTGCAAATAAAAGCCTGCAACTAATTTGTCTTTCTAACAAAATACAGCATAGCAAAAAGAATTATGTCATTTCAAAGTGCATATTAAGACAAAATACTGATATTTTTGAATTTACACTGGCGTTCTACTAAGGGCTTGCACGGAGAAGGTTATTAGTCCTCATTTCTGCAAGAATGTATTTTTTGGAAGCCTTTTAGAGGTTTTGCAGTAATTTGTTAGATCCAGCTTTGAAAATTATTTTTTTCCAAATCAGAGACTTTTGATTTTACCATAAGCTTGAGTGCTGAACAGACAAGTAGAATGAGATTGGACTGATGAAATACCTGAAGTGGGAGAATAATCATGTCAGGCTCCCTTTAGAATTACTAGGCAGAAAAAATGTCTAACCCAGTCTCTGAAGGAGCTCATCTGTCATTGAGCCTGATGTGACTGCATGCCCAACCAGAGTCCCTCTAACTGATGGGCCTGAACTGCAGTCAGTCTGACTCAAAGATGGTAGATGAAGCATATTCTTATAGACTTCAAGGCAGGACAGTTGCCAGCATTTTATTTGGTCTGTGAATAATTAAAATACTTTGAAATATAGGGTCTTAACTTTCTGATAGCTATAGGGTGCATAATTCAAAAAGGGGCCATGGGTTAGATTTTACCACAAGTCGTAAATTTAACCTTGCAGATCAGCAACTGAAAATGTGATTTTTCTGTAAATATGTGTTCTCAAACTGTGAGCAGCTGTACTCACTTAAATCTGAGAAACTACAAAGTCTATGTAAAGTCTCAGTGAAGACCTAAATACCCAAAGTATGTATTGTGCATTTGGATAAAAATTTGTAATGGTGGGGGTAAAATACTCAAAATGAGAAAGCTGTCCTTAGTGTGAGGTATGAGACAGATTTGGACAGAAAAATAATACAATTGGCATTAAACCCTCAGTGAGTGAGAAGGTGAGGTGGAAGGAAATACATTTCTCAGCTTGTGGGCACATTGCCCGAAGCAGAGTGCTGAAGACAGTAAGTACAGACTTAAGTAATTTTTTATACATGATACTACTTTCCCTACTTCCAGTAGGTCATTACATTAGTATTCTGAGTCATCTGCACTTCCCTTGTGGAGGAAGTGTTCTCTAACTTTGGCAACAGCAGCTTTCCAGCTCTAAGCCTAATAAAAACAGAATGCAAGAGAAAAACCTTTTATTTGCCATGCTTCTGCTGCTGGAGAGCCAGCAGAGGGAGCTTCAGTAACAAACACTTTTCCCAGTGCTTATTAATAATACAAAGATACATAAACTAATAAACAAAAGTCTACCATGATGACCTATTCCCTGTGGGAAATGGGAAGAAAAAGAAATTCGGTAGCTGTTGAATGGAGAAGGATAAAATCAGTAGGGAAAGGAAACTTTTCTAGCAGATTAGAATGCACTAAAACTAACAGGAAAAAAAAATAGTGTCCTAAAATCTCGGAATCTGTCAAATTTATAGGGATAAATTGTATTGCTATGGTTTTAGACTTTTCTCCATACCCAGGAAACTTATTGTTGAACTTGTTTGCTTTTCCTATTTTGCATGAACGCTCAGATTTTTTAAAAAGTAAGGTATTGACTTATTGCTCTACATACCATTGACTTACAAATCCTGGGAATTTAGGATACTTGGGATATGTTTGCACTGTGCTTTCTAATGCATTATAATCATATCCAAGGAAATCTCAAGTCCTTTTATCTCTTCACCTATCTCAGCAGAGCAATCGACTCTGTAGAAAGTAAGAGATGGACAAACAGGAAAATAATATCCATCTCTTCTTCAAGGAGCTACATGAGATCACTCAGTATCTGACTTTTTTCAACTAAGGCAAGCAAATACTGTGCTCCAGGATCACTTGCCAGCTCAGTGACAGAACTGGGTGAACTCTAGTTCTATTTGCATGACTGGCCTTACCAGGTTTTCTGCTCACCTGGGGAGGCAGTGCACTTGTTTTAAAGGTCATGAGCATAGCATCTTACTTCAAGTGTATAAAGCTTTGCCTATCGTTGGCATCCTTGAGAAAATATTTTTGGGAAAGGATTTAAAGGTCTGGAAAAGACATGAAAAAAGCATCACAGCAGTGTTCTTGAGTGGGTTTTTTTATTGTTTTGAAATGTGTGTATTTATGGCAATATCGTTGTTATACAAAGTTGGGGTTTTAATCAAATTACTATATCAAAGATTTACTAAGAATTGGTGGCTTTCTAGAAGACTGGTTGATTTTGAGGAAGAATTGCACT
>JAOQGH010000062.1:5856591-5948710 GCA_025769975.1 Gallinago jamesoni | reverse complement strand
CAAATTACTATATCAAAGATTTACTAAGAATTGGTGGCTTTCTAGAAGACTGGTTGATTTTGAGGAAGAATTGCACTGTTAGAACCCAATATTGATTGTACAGCTTTTTGCAGAGCTGTCCACTGAGCACATTGTAAAATGATGTCCTCTCACCTAGTTTCTTTCACTTGAAGCATATTAGAGAACACTTACTGAAACAAGTTCAGTGATCTATAGACTTGTTGGATGTATGGTTTATTTCTGGCTACACACACACATTTATTTCATGTTGCCACTTCTAAGTGCCTGGTTTGGGAGCATTCTACTTGGAAGTGCAAGCCTTTCAAGTTATGCACACTGTTCTGATTTGTTTTTCATCTCTGTAAAGAAATTTGGTTTATGGCTTTGATAACAGGAAGGTAGACCCCTCAATAAAAATTTTCTGAGTTCCTTTCTTCTTATAGTCAATACACCACTTGGCTGCCTGCCTCTTAGCAGCCAAGCAATTAATCCCTTTCAGAAAAGTCTTAGACCAATTTCCCACTTGCTGTGTATTTAATAATTGGCCCGGTTCATTCCAGTGTCTAAATTATTTTCTTTCCAAGGTGATAATCTCTTTCCAGTAGTCTTAAAGTGTCATCTTGTGGCTAATACTGGTTATGATTTTATATCTTCAAGAGAAAACATACTGAAGCATCAAATACAGAAAATCTGTAAATTTTTCACTGGGTATTAGTAAGATTAATTTGGTAAGTCAAGATTATTTTAACTGTGATGATTGCAACATTGGGGTTTACTTTGGAAATACCTGATGATTGGTAATAAAAATCTACTAGGGAGTTCATAATCCGTTTGGAAGCAACTTGTAGATTTTTCTATAGTTAAATGCAGTTGTACACTTTAAGAATGCATGAAAAACTGTCATCACAAATTATTGGATCTTTGAAATGCTCATCTGATTGCTATGTAATGCATCTTATTTTCACACTTTAATGAAGCAAATCAGAAGTTAAATAGTTAAACTATCACACTGGTCCAAGATAACAAGTATGAACTGTATTAAATTAGCACAGAGCATCCCAGTTTGCTGGGATCAATCTGATGTCTCTTTTGAGTGCATTTAGAAACAGTTTGATTATTTGACTGAGCAGATTTCAACTTCTTGCATCACGCAAAAGAATCCAGGTGTCTTTCAGAGGAATTTCATCTGGAAGTTTTGAGAAATGGGGTAGGGAGAAGGTTTGACTATCTTGCAATATTTTTTGTCTCAACACTTTTTCAATGGCAGTTCTGTTGCCATTTTAGATGACTTTGATATGAATGTTTATTAAGAATAGAAACATTTTTACATTAAACTTTTACAGTTCCCAAGTTTTTTCTAAGAAATTAAAATTTTCTGTCTTAATCCCAATTCAGAATTGTGGCAAGCTCTGGAAATCTGAAATTTGAAGTCCTTTAGATAAAAAAACCTTCTGTTCTCTACACTTACACTACATGTAAATCACTCTGATAATACATGGCCTAGAACGTGGGGGGTTTTCCTGTGTTTGAAATTCTCCTTGGAAAAAAGTCACATATCATTTCTGCTTGCTGCAATATTGTACAGGATCCGAAACTATTTTCAAACAAACAAGATGAAATTTCATCTAGCTCGAATGTGAAACAGTCCATTTGACCTGAAATGTAGCATTTCATGTTCAGGCACTTGTAAAAAAAGTGAAGAGAATAAATAAGTAGATTCGCAGAGATGAAGTTGAGTTTCCAGTTTCTTATACAACAGTTTTAGCCTTACAGCTCTTTTGTTGTATAAGACTAATCCAAGTCAAATTTATTTTTTTTTCTTGTGGTTTTAAACAACTATCCCTTTGTTCCTGTATAGTTCTTAGGCTGTGAGTATTTTGGACTTTGGGAATTTTGATAGTTTTGTACCTACCATCTCCTGTTGGTAGTGTTCCACTTCCTTTAGTCATGGAAATAGACACTAGATCTCAGTTTCTCACTTTCTGTGTAACTGTTTTGATGCCCTGATATTTGGGTCATTCTCTACTACCTCAAGTGAGCTCTTGATGACTGGATATTGACAACAGAGCAAGAGTGCCCCAGTGGCTGGAATGCACCTCTGTGAGAACTGGGTTTGCCTGAATAGCACAATGCATGGATTTCTTGCTGTCACAAAGACTATTCTGATCTCTGGTGCTCACCTAGTCCATGAGTATACAGCATTGCAGAATCTCTGTGTAGGTCTCTCAAACTAGCATAAAATGATATGAAGTGATATAAAGTGATACAAACTAGCATAAATGACATAAAGATATCATTCCTTCTAAAGTGTTTTTGCAAGGGTCTATGATAATGCTATAAATATAGATAAATTGTTTTTTCTGAGTACTTGACATTAAATCAATGTAGATAATCCTATTCCTGAAACTGAGCAAAGGCTTGAGTCAGAGTTAGCAATGTGGTTTCATTGCTAACTACTAGAAACTAAAAATGTTACTAGTAATGCACAGTATATTAAAAATTAGTTCTTAGAATTAGTAGAAGGTAGTCACTTAATAGATTTAAATTAGAGCTGCTACTGGGTCTATTAATCATGTGTCTCAAGGACTGAAGTGCTGCATGACTACTTATCCTCCAAATTTTGGGCCATCTCCAACATGCTCATAGATGGTGGGAGCTAGGGATTGTAAACAGTTTTATGCTACAGATGGATTCCCAACAGTACACAAACCTCCAGCTAAACCTTTTCAATGATCTTTGTACTGTTTGCACTTTGTAAAGCAGACCTAGGCATTTTGAAGTTTTCTGAAAGAATTTGCCAGGAAAGGCCCATAAATTATTTTTCATAAAAGGTTTCTGTTTTCTTCATGATCCAAACCAAATCCAGTGCAAAGTAGGCAAAGCCTTGTTGCTTGTGTTAAACATCAAATTGTTCAAGTATGTGCCAGTATCTGATGATTCTTCTTGCAAGAAACCACAATTGAACCTACAAGTAAACCTTTCTCTTGCTCTTGGGTCCCTTCTAAGAGGTAGGGGAAGATTTTTGGGGGGAAGGGGAAGGATTTTGAAGAGTCATGCATGTTCTTAGGTGTGTCTGTAATAAAAATGATATCCCGCATTCTTTATATTGCAGTGACATGCCATAGTTGCTAAACTATTTTGAATGAAGAGGTATGCATTCCCTGCCCAGAGCACATTAAATCTGAATCAATTCACGCAAAGGGCAGTGTAATTAATGCATAGACAAGATGATCCCTCTGAGATGAGAGATGCTAATGAAAAGAAATATTCCTGTTGTTTTGAGGAAAGTGTTGGCTATTTGTAGTGAGCTCATTTGTGCGTAATATTTTCTGCTGCAGAACCTATCTTTAAAATAGATTTTTGAGTTACAGTCAGTGAATGAGCTAGCACAGATACCCACTCTAGTGATAACTTCCAATGAATTTTGCTTCTGAAGTACCACTAAGGTAAATTAGATATCGATTTCTGACAAAATGGAAGACTTGTCTTATTGCTGAATTTTGAATCTTACAGATTAAATAACAATTTGATAGCTGATGTTAAAACTTATTGCTCTTTGGGTTATAGATGTATCCAGAGTCCTAAACTGAAAGGTTCCACTGCACAAACTCACAGTTTAAAAAAAAAACAAACCACAACAAACAAACAAAAAAACCCCAAACAGTAGAAAGAGGATGGGGGGGGAGGAATGCAATGAAATAAAATTAATTTGGGGTTTTGCTCCAGAGGCTAAAACTTCTTCTATGCCTAATTGTGCAGGACCAACCAAACAAAAAGATGACCTTTGTTTCCACTAGACATAATTGTTCAAATATTTAGCCATATCCTGCCTACTTTAAGATTCCTTTATGATTTCATCCAAGAGGCTCTGGTTTCTGCAAGTCTGCAAAATATAAAACGTATTTTTATACTACCTTTGGTCTTGCTATTGAGATGCTGTGAAGCCAAGGCATCATAATTATGTGTTATTGTTTTTTTAAATCAATTGCAGTTCTTCAGAGCACATTTAAGGGTTTTTTGTTTGTGTGTTTTGTTATGTATTTTTTCTGTCTGACCCAGGAACAAAAAGATCTAATTTCATATCACAAGACAAGGAATCTGCAAATCCTTTAGGCACAGTTACTTTCCAAGATTAATTACCACACAGTTTTCTTACTGTCTTCCGTAACCCTGACACTCTTTTAGTGTTTCCACAGATGAGAGAATTCTGCTCTATTGTAAACACAGGTTACCACTGTGTTTTACACCCACTTAGCAAATAATATATTAACATTGATGTCATGTTGAACATAGTGTTAATTATAGTATTTAAACATGAGTTTCATGTGTTTTTCATTATGCTTGACTGTATGCATATTTCTTGCAATGGGTTCTGCTTTCCCTGCCGTCTTTGAGTAACACTTGCATTTCTGTGGGTAAGTTGATACAGGTTTTTTCAGTGCCCCATATTCAGACATGATTGGGTGCTGTCAGGTCTGACCTAATACTCACTGAAGTCAATCAGAACTCTTGGACTGACTGCAGTTCTTTGCGTTCTAAAAATGAAGTTATGTGTATATCTCATTTCTTTCTGGGTTTAAGTGTTTGACTTGATAATGTAGTGGTTGGAACAGTATGGTTTGCTGCAAGTAGGCGATAATGCCATTTTAGCTTAATTGTGTGCCATTTTAACCTGAGGGATTTTGAAGGAATTCCAATATGATGTAATTGTTCATATTTAAGTGTTGGTAAAGGAGATTGAACCTAACATATGTAGTGAGTGTTCCTCATCTTTAACTCTGCCACAAGTTTTGTTTCAGATACTTGTTGCGATAAAGCTAATGAGGTTAACCTTTGAAAATGTTTCAACACCACTGAATAACTCTGTGGTCAAAATAATTACACGGGACCACTGCTAACTACAAATAAGTCTTGCTGCTGATCACAGAAAAGCCACAGCAGTGAAGTGTTCCTGGACAACTTTTCCTTCAGTCAGCCTCTGTAAAAGGCCTTACTGACCCATATGAGAAAAGGCTAGTCCAAGAGCACTTCTGTATTGTATGAGAAATTTCTAGATGAATCAAAAATACATTTCAGAACTGAACAATGTAATACATATGAAAATCACATGAGGTTTGCACTTTAAAAAGCTTTCTTCAAGGCTTATTCCACTATTTTAACCTCTTGATCTTCTGTTTTAACTCTACCTGTAAAACTTAAAGTAGCAATCGCTTTGGTTAACTGCCTGGAGGGCTTTCTAGTCTTCTGCGCATTACTGATTGATTTGCTTTTACATGAGGAGCAAGTATCTTTAAATGAACCAAGTCCCAAGAGTTTACAAAGACAAAAGTTTAATTTAAACTTAAGAAAATATGATGCTAGGCATTAATAAAGAATTAGCTGGATATTACAAGCCTTGATTTAATTTTCTCCTGGAAGCTTTGTATAACTGTGCATGAGTATCTCATCACTTGTCTGACTCTGAAATGCCATCCCAGGCGCTTGCATCATTAAGCTGGGGGAGTGCACTGTGACAACCTCCAAACTCTCAGAACCTCATCATTCTCCTGCAGTTTTAGTCTTTTGTGAAATGTCCACGTGCATAATTTACATGTCATGATGGTGATGGTTACATTATATGTTCCTAAAAGGGATAGCCAGCTAGATGTCTTATTGTACTTGACTGACACCATTTAGTAACTATCATTAGATGACTGTTAATTAAGGTTTATTATATTTCCATTATCACAAAAAGAACTGAGCTATTATAGATGGATGGAACTAGTGCTGTTTCTAAGTAGAGCTATTTTTAATGAAATCTTTCTCAACATCTAGATGACAGAAAATGCGTACACTCATCATGAAATACTAAGATGTGTTTAGTTTGGGAGCAGTTGACTAGCTGTGATTTCTTCTCCCTTCTTAGGGAAAAACAGACCTGAGTAACAGGTACTGAGATTTATTTTTATGAAGACTTTATTTTGTAGCTAGGTAAAGGCAAAAAAAATTACTGAAATCAGCATTTAGAAGATAAGGTGGCTCTCTCCCTTTCTAAATTCCATCACTGCTTTCTTCTTTTCTTTAATCTTCACATCTTCAAGTATTCTGGAAGCCTGTTTGGAAATGTAATGCTACTCTGCCACTACATGGTATTATCTTTCTGTTGGTTACCAGACCAGAGTTGTTACTGCATTTTAAATGTTTTCTTTCTTGTTCTAGCTTTTTCTTAATGAAGTAATAAAGTATATAACTTCAAGATAAATATCAGAACAAGATATGGAGTTTAGCTTCAATAAATAAGAACCTTTCTGCATGAGGTATTTTACCTCCATCATGCAAAAGCATTTTAAAAACTGTACACATTGTCTCAAAACTAGAACACTTACAATTTGCTGCCCAACTTGTTCTTGGCACAGAGAATGTTTGAACATAAAGATGAAAATGGCATAGACATTGGTTGCCCATTTTCTGGTTCTTCCTGCCCAAGTAGCTGTCCATGTCGCTAGCTCGGGTAGACTATCACTCCTTTGATGCAGACTGCACCAGTCCAAGGGCTCAGGTGCAAATATACGTTCACCCAGTTAACTCTGCTCTGCTGACTCCTTGAGTGATGACTCCAAAGTGTTTCTTGGCTTGAATTTCCTTTTTTGCCAAACCGTTTTCTTGGGATGTCAGGTTATTTCTGATATGTGCAGTAAAATGTTGGCGGTTATGATTGACACTGTGTTCACACACTCAGGTGGATTTCTAACTGATTGACGTGGTTCCTGTGTTGTGTGGCTGTGACTGAGAAGCAACACATTCATTGCAATAAATTCATTGTTTCTAGATGCCCCTTATCTGCAAATCTCATGTGTTAAACCAGGCTTTCTGAAAAAGCAAGACATATTTGTGAACCAAGAACTTTAAAGAGTTACTGATAGTTTAACTATTTAAAAATTAATTATGTAGCAAAAAAGTCTTTTTCTTTATTATTTTTCATTTAACTTCTTTTTATAACACTAAAGTTATAAACCCCATGTGAGAATATGTGATAAGATTCTGATGAAAGCCATTACCAATGGCATAACAATAATACAATTATTTATGTCAAGCAACACAAAGTTAAGTGAGCTAGACTTTGAGTTCAAAGAGAAGATGTGGTTTTAATGTAAATTAAAACAGATTCTTACTGGCCACTAATCAAGTGTTTACCTGCTTCTATTAAAACTACATTGAATTTAATCAGTATGCTTTCTAATGCATGCATTTCCCCCTAAATAAGAAGTGTATTTGTAATGAATATTTAAATTGGATTTTAAATCCATGAAAGTTTAATTTAAATAAAAAGTGAGGTGTTTTTTCAGAGTTGAAAGTTAGCATCTTCAAATTCTATTCAACATTTGTAAACAAATTTTAAAGTTAATGGTCTCAAGGGAATTTTTCTTACCATTTGGGATTAAATTAAATGTCTTCAATTGTAAAAGACAAATGTAACTACAGTTTATGTAATATTATCTGTACATAAAATAAGTTTTTGTTTCTTGCAACTAAACTATTAATGACTAATTCAGAAATTGGAAGAGTACAGAGTATTTTAAATATAAAACATGTATATAAGGCAATAGGTTGCAAGACCTGTTTTGCACTTTTCACTGTAACCACCTCATAAGATATGGGAGTGATTTTGTTTATATACAATTCTGTCATTATATATTCTTAAGTTTTCAATACACATATATTTTAAACTCCAGCTTTATGTCTGTGATAAAACAAATAGATCAGTGTGGGGAAATTGTCACTTTTTTTTTTTAATTACTCAATACTTGTCTTGGATCTTAAAACAGAAGTGCAATAGATGAGCATATGCAAAATACATATTAATCTTCTTAGTCAGCTCAAGTCCTGCATTAACTTGAGCACAGTGCACATCCAGTGAGATACGGCCAGCATCTTTGCGTAGAGTTCATCCTTAGTGGTGATGATAGAAAAGGCAGCAAAGACTTGAGTCAAGACTGTACTTAGTTAGAATTTCTCATGTTTGACCATAGTGGTACCATTGTCAAGTCTTCAAATATACATCATGCACTCGAGGAAAGAATCCCCTTGATAAGCTTTGGTGTTGGACCAGGGTTTGAAGCTTTCTTCTCTTTTGGACCAGATTTTCCCTTCTGTCCTGGCAGCTGTCAGGATTGGAGCTGGTTTCTGCTGTACTTCAGAGCATCAGTGTTTGAGTAGAGAGAATTAGTTAACTGAACTGAACTGCACTTTATTTCGATCTCTCTGGAAAAAAGGTTTGTGTATGTTCATTTTTATGAATGTATATTATAAGTATATAAACACACAAAAATACATTATTTCATGCTGTAAATAGAAAACAGAATACAAGGAGTCAAGGGGTTGGCAAATCATGAATAAGTTAATAATTTTATCTTCTTTAGCAATTTAGAGCACATTTTCCCAACTTACCCTGTCTCTTCACAGTAAGGTAAACAGACCACCAATAACTGAACTTCCCGCGCATAGCTAATGTTTTAAGACCTTTGAATTGAAGCAATTAGTGAAATCCTGGTTCTGCTGAAGTTAATTTTACAGTTATCATGGACTTGAATAAAGGCAGAAAAACACTTCTTTTTTTCCAAAACCAGAGCTACGTTCTTGTATGGCTCTGCTGGTTTACTTCTATCTGACCTTCAAGGTTTATCTCAGATAAGCTAGCAGCGATGGAGTTGTATTGAAGACATTCATGATGTTCTTTAAACAAGCATAGAAGTGCACACGGGAAAGATCTCAGCAGTCTGGCTTTTACCTCTTGTCACTGTCACAGAGGTTTTGTATTACTGTTTAGTCATTGAGTCAGTTAACTGTTGCTGGAAGATGAAGGGTTGGGTATAAATGATGTGAATGTTCATGAACAGATGCATTGTACCATGATACTGTCTGTCACTCAAATTCATGGTGTGCAGAAAATGTTATTCCTTGCTAGAGGAGCATGGCTTCTGCAGCTTGAGGGGCTTTCTCATTGTTAAATGCTAAGGCATTCTAAAAGACGTGATATACTGCAAAGAAGTTACCTGAGAAAAAAGTAGCAGTAGGGCAGGGATAAACTTTGAGAGAGGTTGTTCACACCACAGGCAAATGAAATCTTGAGCCATGCAGTTGAAAGCAGAATTCCCTGAGGTTTTAATGTAGCCAGGGTTTCACCCTTGATTCCTAACCTGGACACTCGCAACACCAAGTTTTTAAGTGTACTCTTTCCTTTCTTGACTTTCCTTTCTACTTTTGAATACAATTGTTAGTCTCTAGGTTTTGACTCATGGGTCCTTCCACAAACAGAAATAATAAATGTATGTTCATTACTTTCCAATTTAACAGTTAGTTTCCAAACTATTTAGACTATATTTAAGAAATAAATAAAAAGCTCTCATTTTTCTTATTTGTGCTACTTAAAACAAAGAAAAAGCAATCCAGAAACTACTCTAGAAAAATAGCCCTTGTATTTTAGAGAGCCCGACCAAGTTTAAAGACAGAGAAAGGAAACCGCTTCAAAACTATTTTGAGCCTTGAGAAAAGGAACATTAGATTTCATAAATGGTTCTTGAAAATGCACCTTCCCCGTCCCAGAGACTGTAATTTCCTTGTTCCTGCTGACTGCCTCGCTACAGTTGATTAGGCGTGTGAGATGCCTAAGAGCAGTCGTCACTTGCCATCTAGTGGCCTCTTTATGAATTACCACAATTAAATTTCTTCACATCGGTTAAATAAAACAGGGAAACCAGACACAGCATCATATATTGCCGTCATATTTTAAATTTAACTGGTTTTACTTAGTAATATTTTTCCCATCTTGTATACAATATTCCTTTTCTTATAGAATAATTCCTTTGCTTTCATACCCCTGCAATAATGCTGGTTGTGTTGTAGATCACTCTGTGGCTTCCGTATCACTAATTCATGTGACAACATTCAAATAAGGTAGTTTTCAAACAGGAGGAGAAAGGGTGTTTGTAAGAAATGCTTTGAAACTGGTGCAAATCTCAAGCAAAGCATAAGAATTTACATATGATGAGCTAGGAACAGTGTCCTCTTTGCCCAAAATAAGTCACTTCTCCAGGGAGTGGAAAATAAGGTTTTCTGTTGCAGGAAATGCACAGTCTTTTTATGATCGCTTTAAATTGATATGTGGACTCACTTGTCCCATGTTCTCTCTTGTCCTATAATAATGATTATTCCCATGATTTGTGACATCTAGCTGATACAATGTGCTAAAATACAACTTGACACAGAAACTCTATACCCTGGAATTAATTTTGCTCACATAGAAATAAGGTAAGCTCTCTAGCAAAAGTACTATATCACGCCAAGGAAGGTGAGGTGAATATAGGCTTCTTGAAGCAGTTAACAAATACAGCTTCTATCATTACTGTTAATCAGCATGATGTATATACAATATGTTCCTTATGGTATATAAACTTAACTCACTTGGTAGCTTCTTGCTGTCCTTATTGCAGAAAATGAAAGACAGCTGGTCTCTGGAGCACCAAAAATACTGTACTCAAGAGCTGAAATTATAAGGGAGTATAAGGAACTCTCCTAAGAATGCAAGTCCAACGCTTCTAATAAAGCCCAAAAGGCAGTACTGTTGATGTGCATATGGCTGTACCGTGCTGCAACTCCTTTGAAAGAAAATAAACATTAATTAAATCACAGCCCTGTTGAATCTAATTTAATGTGTGCGACACTTTTATGATTGAAAACACCTAGCTTTTTTTAAGAGTTGGTCATTTTAGATATTGCAATAATACAGATATATATTCACTTGTTTAAAGGCACTAGGTATTATTGGAGCATAGATGAATATAATGGCATATGTCTGGACTAAGTGATTTAGGGATTCCTCATTGCAACTTCACATTAAGGAAAGTCCTATCAATACAATTGTTCAATTTATTCTTCAGGAGGGGAGATGGGCAGGAAACTTGCCTGTAACTTGACCTCACATGATTATTTGTGTCCATCACAAACTGATTCCCATTTGATTTCAGACTGACTTTGGCTTCAAATCCCTGTTGCAGAAGTAGTATTTAAAAGTGTACGGTGTATGGATGTGGTTCTGGCTGAAGATCTGTGCTGCAGACAAGATACTCATTAGGAGAGAGACTTTCTGAGCTGTGGTGATCAAATACATGGTAGCTCAGCAGTGGCCCAGCTGGGTGCAAGCAAGCTTTTGTAAGAAGAAAAAAAAATCGGATCTCCTGAGCTGAAGGTGAAGCTTACTAAATTTGAAATGGATTCTGCTTCTTGTGAACAGAATAATATATGCAAGAAAATACACCTTGAAATATGAAATTGAGCCATCTAATACCTTGGCCAAATAGGCTGCTGGAGAAGGGACAAGGTATGTTTGATACATAGCTATGGCTCTTTTTCCTTTTTTTTTTTTTTTTTTTTTTCCATTTCTATTTTATCATAGGAATTAAATGCTGTAGGGAATATTCTTACCTTAATTCTGCATCTCTGAAAATGAGCAAAATAAATTTCCTGTGCCTGACTTCACTGAATTGTGTAGTCCAGAGTATTTATCAACCAGTATTTAGTGCTAGGGTACGTTTTTGGCTCATCAGCTGCAAAAAGTCTAGGATAATGAAGAAATGTGCTAGGCCCAAATCCAGCAGCAAGCCTCATTGAATCAAAGCATAAATCTCAGATATCTATACCTGCATGAGCTGAAATCAACATTATCCAGAATAGGCTCCTGTTAAAGTAAGTTACTAGGAAAAAGGTGACAGTATAGTCGGTGTTTCTTATCTGGACATGGATTTGTAGGGTGCATATGGCCATGGACCTCATTGATCTGCACCCATACCAGGACTCATAGGCTGACTTGCCCTGCAATCACTGGGCTGTGTCTGACCGTGTTTATCTTCACTGGACCTCTCCATGGAATTTGGATGGCATTCTAATGAGGTTTTTCCAGGCAAGCCAAAACTGACAGGTATTCAGAAGTAGATGTGAAAGTGGGAGTACATCCAATGGCAATAATTTTCTCTTTTGTTAGAAAAACCATACAGGTTGTCTTAGGCTAATTTTTCAGGCCATGTTTATCTCCTAGTGGTAACAAAGATACGTTGACCTACTACATGTAATTAAAGGAAAAAATACTCAATGTACTTTGTATCTCCAGAATTATGTCAAACCATTTTCTAGCTCCTGTAAGTGCTTATGACATGCCCCAGAACACTGTTCAGCCAGCCTTGGAAATGGATGTTGAAATGCAACAAACAACTGCTTATCGTTTTTCAAACTCTTCTGGTACATTCCTGGAGGGCTTGTGTTCACTTCAACTCCCAAGTGCTTCCAGAGAAACTTTTTACTTGTCTGGTTAGAATATATGTGCTTGTTCCTTGAAGATAGAGTGAAAAATGTTATTTAACCTGTTCAAATAGAAACAGTTCAAAACTCACTTCCCTACACAGCTGTGACAGTTGCAGGAACTCAGACTTGCATGCTTGGGAAATTGTCCTCAGCTCACCTCCAGAATTACCCACTGTACTACAGTGCAGCAGGTCAGCAATAGGATGCAAGCTGCTGTGCAGCTACCATAAAGAAGGGGTAGCAAGTGTCCACATTTCTAGCACGCACTGGAGATAGTTCTGGGACTACAAGAAATCGTGGGAAGCCAATTTAAAAGTGTCCTAAGTCTCCTCTGTAATTAAAATTTCTCAGTTCGAGATTGCTGGGAACACTTTAATGATTCAAAATCACAGGCACATTTATTATCCTTTTAGAACTTCAAGAGTCAGAACTGTCCCATAGGCCATGCAAGGGATAATCCTGATTTATGTCATTATGTCTCTTCCTAATGGGGTTTCACTATAGAATTTGCAGGCAGTGACAGCTCCCGGGCTGACAGAGGCCTCATTCAGAATTTAGAGCCTCATGTCTTGTTCAGGAGACCAGGCCACTGGAGCAAAGGTTTGTAGTTTATGTTACCTGTCATGAAATGAAGTCATGTTCTCTAAATAAGCTTTCAGCAAAGGCAGTATATGATCAATCCCAGATAAATACTCATTAAGGCCCGTCTTCTGTTTGCAGGGAGAGGTAAAAGACAAGTACACATCATGTTAAGCTTTGCAGCTTCTTGTTTTGTGGGAAAGAAAAGTAGAAAGGAGACTATTTAGATTATTTTGAATATTTTAAGTCTGACGTATTTAACAAGTGATCAATATTTTAGGGTTCTTCTTGGAATGAATCCATATCGGTCTCTATCCAAAGTTACTGACCGTAGTCCTGGTTCAATTCTAGTAAAGATAAAATATGTTTGTCACGTAGATGCAGAAGCTCATTTAATAAAACACTGGAGAAAGGGAAAAAAAAAAAAAAAGGGACAAAAGCAATTGTGAAGGTATTAAAAGACATAGTTCAATTTTTGGTTTACTGTGGTGTACTCTCTATTAACATAGAGCATGCTTATTAGCATCTTTACCTAGAATGATCCAAACAATGCTATGCTTTCCTATGTTGGGAGTTAAACTGGCTCTGCCAGCTCAGCTTTAAATATGAGTAAAGCAGTCTGGGAAGTATCTTTACACGTGCTGGCAACTCCCAAAGAAAGTTGCTCTAGCTAAGAATTGCATAGCTCTACTGTGCCACCTCCTCTGTGCTGTAAGATTACTAAGCCATGAGGCCAGGCTTTAATTCCTACCAAGAATATACCTGAAATGTAAGGGAATTCTAACTTAGCTGAATAATTCTGGTCAAGTTTAGGAGCCTTTGGCAACTCAAAGGAATGTATTAGATATTTAAATCCTGTCCCCGAGTTCCACTAGCCATTAGGTGAAGACTATGGCATAAATCTTGTCTATATTGCAATAGCTTTCACTTATCTGCTCTGAATTCACTAATGGTACTCAGAAATTTTGTAGTCTTGACTCACTGCTTGAATTGAAGTGGATAAAATTTATTTCCTGCATTTTTCTTTGAGTATACCATTGCAAATATGCCTATTATGCAATTTTTAAGGAATATTCCTAATTCTGCTGAAGACAGGCAATATTGCCAGTTGTCTCTAGTCTATCATGAATCTTCCAATGATTGCTCTTTTTCAGTGCTCTGGCTCTTAATCAGATTTATCTGTATGTAGTTACACTTCTTACTTCAGAGGAAAAAAAACAGTAAAAAAATTAAAAGTATCTCAAGTGAATCTACCCACTCAAGACATGAAAAGAATCATACACATATGTAACTGGAATATGCATATATAGATATATGTAATATGTAGATATGAGATGTAATATGTAGAGATATCTGAACCCCAGCTTGCAAGCCTAATAGTTACTGCTAAGAAAATTAAAATAATAACATATAGGTGTGGTCTAAATCAGAGTCTTTCTCAAGAATAATAATTCTTAAAAGCAAATGTATATGGATTGTTGGGTTTTTTTCAGTAATAATCAATTGAAGTATCTCCATGTTCCTAAGAGCTCCTGTTTTATTCACTTGGTCAGTAAGAATCATTTATGAATGGTGATCCAAAACCAGCCTGGTTTAGCAAAGTGTTTTGTTACTGGCTTTGTGGAGATGACTTTTTCACTGCTGTTGGCAGTTGACTTGTGGAGATTTATTTTTTTTCTCGTAAGTATGTAGCTATCATGCAGTCTTGTCAGCGTGTTGATAGCACTATTTGCAATCATATCTGAACAGATGGACCTAAGCACAGATACCACCTTTGCTCTCCTTTTATAGGTGCTCCATAGGAGTAAGAGCCTAGTTAAACAAATTCAGCATCAGCATTGAGTCCAAGGTCATTCTAAACACGATTAGTAAGTAAACTATATTTTTTAATGAGGAAAACAGTGTGTAAATGCACGTCAGGCAAAATGTGTCTAGACGGATAAACAGGAGAAGGGTAGCTAGTACAGGCAAAGCATGGATGAAAGTTGTGACTGGTTGGGAAACATTGGATTGACTTGCTCATGTAACTAGAGAGGCCAGTCACACCTGACACCACAACTTCCCTACCAGAGAGGAGAGCTCCAGGAAAATGCTTTGTCTTTACAAAGTTCTAGGTAACAGGAACACATAGTTACTGGGAACAATAACCCCAAGGTATCCCCTACAGTTCTCCTTGCTCCTGCACAGTGCAGAAGTGCAAACTTAAAGCTTTTTAGCAAATATACGTAGTTCAACAGAATTTTGCTTTCTCAGTGATATTCCAGTTGCTATTATTGAGATGGAGGGGGCTTCAGCTTTGTTTATTCATTTTAATAACAAATAAAAAAATCCCATTGCTGCTTTCTTTCATCTGTTCACTAGCACATCAGATTTTGACTTCCTAGTAAGAAAGCAGACAATATTCCAAGATGAGTTTCTAAATGTCTGTTCCAACACTGGGCTCTGCTGGACTCTTACTTAAGCTGTACTTAGAAAGTACAAACAGCTTTCACATGAATATACAGCCTAGAACTTTTTCAGCAGCATTCAAATGACTTACTGAGCCTAATAAAAAGTTTGCTTATATCAGTTTTACACATCGTTCCACTTACTCTTAACATATATGAAAATATATGAGAACAGAATGTAGAGATACCTCTTGTCTCTAGGACTTTCTTACATCCTGATACTTAAAGCGATTAAATCTTCAGATGGTGGGTTATGACATATCTGTCCAGTCAGAATTAATTTCACAGTAAAGGTTTTGAGTGAAAATGGTGCTTCTTGAAAGAATTTAGGGAGAAATTCTTCCATAAAAGTTAGGGTGGGGAAGAGTAACAAAACCATACAAATCATATAGTGATAACTTCTGCTTATCAAAACCACCAGATTTTTGAAACCTTTAAGCCAGAGTAAAAATGTTTGGAGGCAAGAGATAAAAATAGCTGCAAGTTCAGCTGCCTTTTTAAAGAAACAGATGGATATGTTTTTCAAAGAACCTTATTTCAAAAAAATATATATATATTTATCTTTGCAATGTGACAGTAGTGTAAAGCCAGGGCACACTCCTGACGCTGTATGTCTGAGTAAGGCCTCTGCCCTTAAATGAATGTTTGAATACATGGGTATTAAGTAGAAATTCTGTTCAATCCAGAGTCATATGAATTGTGTAACAAAGGCATTTTTTTTCTTATGCTTGATGGCCATTAACTTTTAAAAGGCCTCTTTATCCAGTAGCCCCATTGTGACATTTATAGTATATTTTCAACAGGACTCACCCGCAAAGAATAGCCATTTAAGCTTTTTTGAAAAATGTCTGCTTTTGATGCCTAAATGCAGAGGGTTCTGTTGTGTCAATCTGCTCTGACCTGCTCAAGGAATAACGCTTCATTTAATAACACTACAATTTTGATGTCAAATTGCAGTGATGTAAGAAGTTCTTAAAAAATAAAAAAATACTAAAAGCCTTCTAGGAATTCTAGTCCTAAAATGTTCTCTCTTCCACTCCCATGTTGGTACTAGCTGTTGATTTACACAGGATGAAATTCAATTCTTTTTCTTGCTGTCACACTGATGAATGAAGTCAGAATGCTGACATTTCATCTGAAAATCCCATCTAAAATTATTCCATTTTTTAAATGGGTCCAGGGGCTTGGAAGCTGGAGTGGCAATGAGAAACACAAAACTTACTGTTAGGAAAGCTCAAAGAAGCCTTTCGCATGTGATTTGCTGCCTGATCAATTAGTAGGTTCACTTTTTTCCTCCGAAGTTCTTGAGTGGGCTTTGTAGATGAGCTGCTGTAGAGTGATGATCCGTGAACTGCTAAAAATGCATGCAAATTTTCCCTTTAACAGGCTCATGTCAATGTATTTTTTCAAAATGGAATAGTTTATGCAATCACAGGGAGTCATATCTTTGCCTCTCTATGTCTTTATAACCTGTCTCCATCAGTGTACCAGCATGTTGGTGTAAAAATTGGTAGCATTTTAAGTATTTGTTGGATTGCAGATAAGAACCAGAGGACTTCTGTCATTATAACTGGCACTGGCGCTGTCAGATCAGGTACCAACTGTCTGCCTCTAAGCAGTCTGTAATTCCAAGGAGGGCAATTTTCTTTCTGTATCACTTGTATCATGCTGAAAAAGGTAAATTGGGTATTGCAAGGTAGTTACAATAATTTCCTGAACTATACCAAAGTAAATGGTTGAACGAGCATCAGTTCAGTAGGTAGCCCAAGAACCCAGTAAGGCTTCCTACTTCTGAGAAGTAAGGACAATTAGACTCTTCCAGTTCTTCCTGTTTCCTTTATTATCATACCTCTTCAGGTCTTAATCAATGTTAGATTTTAGTTTTGAAGCCCAAGAAGAAGAAAGGTAAAAGGAAAAAAGAGAAGAGAGGGAAGCTTTCCAAAAAGGAAAAGAACAGGAGAAGAAATTAAACCTGTCTGAATCAAATAGGAAGGGGGAGCTGAGCAGACAACCATCCAAATGTCAAGTATTTGATGCCTAAGTCTTCTATGAAGTTGGTCAAGTGGCGTATCCTTATCCCTATGTAACCTGCATAAAGTTTGGAGACCTTAGTGTTGCAAAGGTAAAGATGAGCCTTAAAATTGTAATGTGAACAGACTTGTATAGGAAGTGGTCATTAAAAAAAAAAACCAACCTGTAAGTAGCTTTAAGGTTAATGTTAGCTCTGTGTGGTCATTGAGGCTTATGAAGGGAATGATGAAATGCTCTTACTTATGGTACAGTTCTAGCAGAGACTTAAAACACCCTGATCTGAAATGATGGAAAAACAAGCTAAAAAGAAAAGTAGCCAAAATGTGTTCCTCTTCAAGGACACTGTGATCAAACCCTCAGGCAGGGAAATGGTCTGGGTAGTAGTATTCTGAGTGATCGATAGCACAAGCAGCTTGAGTTTGTAGAGCTTACAGAGGGAAGGATTTCTTAATAACAGCTTCTTGTGGTTATCTTTCTTGTGGAGGAGCCTAAATGCTGAATTCATCAGTGCTGAAAGTAATCTGTTTCTTCCCTCTTTTATTTCTCATCTTCCTTCTCTCCCCTTTCCCTTCCAAAACAAAACACTGAACCTCGCAAGCTTTGTTTCAAGAAATTAACAAGTTCAAACACAATAATAATACTAATGATAAGTAAATAATTATCAGTGTTTGCCATTCTGGAAGGGTGAAGACTGCCGTGTAAATAAGTTAACACAATAGAACTCGGCTCAGGCTGCTGAAATCAGTGGATGGATCACTATTGGTTTCACTGGTCTCCAGATGAGACCTCAGGCACCATAATTATATACCTCATCACTGACTGCCTTTTCTCCCGCTGTTAATTGTTACTTCTTGGTTAGCTGAATACTTAACAGAGAAGAAGAACATCATGTTGTATTGTATCCCTTTACGGTTTTTGTCCTTGTTCTTTTCCATTTTGGAAAAAAAGGGCTGGCTGTTGGCAGTGAGATTTGTAATGTCACACCTAAATGAGCAAGCTCTGGTAGAATAGCTGTGCTGTTGGATGGTGTAAGAAATCATGGGTTCCAGCTGATGTAGAAGTCTAAGAAAGCATGAAAAACTGATATAGTATCAATATATGCTGACAAATAATGCTTTCTGAATATAATTCAGGAAAGGAGTGTAGATACATCAACAGAAAAAATTTCTGCTGGTATGCTCTGTATTTCTACAAGAGGGCTGTCAGTGTAGCTGTATTGACAGCAAAGCCGTGCTCTACTGCAGGAGAACATCTTCGTGGAACTGGGGTCGTGTATAAAACCATGGGCTGCATTAGATTCCATGGATATGGAAGCAGAAAGTCACTTTAATCATTATAGTATAATTGTCTCCTGAAGTCTTAGTAAGATACTGTAAGAGACCGACTATCAGAAGTGCCAGCCAGGACTTACCTTAACTGTCTGTGTATCTATTCCTTAGCACCTGCCTTCTCTTCCCATCTCTGCTGCTTCTCTGTTAAGAAAAGATGATCTTGGCAGCTCTTTTTTTTTTTTTCTTCCTTATTTGCAAATAAATTAAGGTCATTATATTCCATCTGTTTTCTGCAATAAGTGCTAAAGTTTGATTAATGCTGACAGTCCAAAAATGTTGGAAACCACTGCACTAGATATTCCGTTCAAAATTCCTCCTAAATAGCACAGTTTTACTCCGAATGGTTGATTGGTCTTTAATACTGAAATATTTAAGGTAATTTAACCACACCTGTTGGGAATTTATAATTTAGATTCCAGTGGTATGCTGTAGAAATGGGTTTGTTCCTTTTAAAGTTAAGGGGAGCATTTCAGCGGTTTTCTTGCTCTTCTTACACTTTGGCGTGCAATCATGGAACGTGACCACAAGAGGTCAACAGTGATACGTAATCGCTGACATCCCCTTATTTGTATGCATGAAATACATTCTAATAGAAAAAACTAGTCAGGCGAGATTTTCTGGTTATTTTAGAGAAGATTTTCTAATTTTTATAGAAATAATGATAATAAACTTGCCTAACATTCTCTTTTTCTTAACATATTTGAATGATGATTATCTAGTATTATTTCTAGAACTTCTATTTGCTGTTTGCTTTTAAGCAAAAAAACCCAAGTTATCAAAAACTAAGTAAAACGTCTAGATATGTATGTTTTCCCAAATGACACAGTTGTCTTTATTCATATAACAATAAAATAGATCTGCAGTCGTTGTGTGAAATTTGTTAGGGTATCCAGGAGCATGCACATTTATTCATGTACCCAGGCTCCGCACTGACCTTGTATTTTCCCTCGGTGAGATGTGTTATCTCTTGGTTCAGACTGCAACTGTCTACGTCCCTGGTCATGACTTCAGCCCGCACAAACTGCGTGTGTGGAGTGTGTATTTTGTGCCACCTCTACATGGCATCTTCAGTACTGCTTAGCCCTGGGACTCCTCGCAGATATATGTAAATATATTTCACTACCATGTTAAAGGCAGCGTGTTGACTTCCTTCTTAAAAATGGTATCTCCCGTGTAGGGCTAAGACTTACCAGCTGATCACTGTATGACTGCTTTTACTGCAGCTATTTCTGGTGATATAAGGGAAGCATGTACATGTGCCCCCCACTTTATTGGCACCTAAACTTCAGTCATTCACTGTCTGTGCAATGGGAAACTGCATTTTTGTCCTCACAACCTTTTTTTTTTTTATCGTTCTATGTCTCCTTGTCAGCATCGCCTTTAAAAATTAGATTAACACCTCAGAAGTAACAGTTTTCAAAGGAGAAAAGGCTCACTGGGGTCATTTGTGCTGAAGGGAAGCAGAGGTCAGCAGTGTACAGCGTTCTTGTCTGTCCGTCCAAAATGGGCTCACACAAATTGGAGATTGCATTCTCATTAGCAGCCCAAGTTCCCCTGAATGATGGTAACATACCAAACTTCTAATGGGCACCGCTTGTGTTTCGTGCTCATTATAGTAGCCTAGTAGACAATGGAAAGTTTATTGCAATACTTTCCACCTGAATGGAACTAGTATGATATTAACTAATGGAACTAGTAGCTGCTGTTGCATATTTATTCATTTTACATGCACAGGTAACACAGAGAGTTACTTTCAGGTTTTGAAAAAGAAAAGGGTCTCATGTACGTGCTTTCAGAAGCTATAAAACAGAGGATGCCTTGAATAAAGAGAGTTCAACTAAAGGAAGTCATTTCAAAATATAATTGATAATTTTTAAGTAAATGTGGCCTTGTAACAGAATGCAGATGGCAAACCCACTATGCAGCCGACCCCAGGGTGTGATCGAGAAACAAGCAGGAGGTGCAATACATTCTATTAATTATTTTCACTGCTACAGTTGTTCCCTATATAATACAGGTCAACGGGGGTTAGCCTGAAGCTTCTCCTAATATATTAGTAAATAAATTTGAACAGATTTTAATTTGCTAATGGAAAGGTCTGAGCCAGTTGCAAATAAGAGTGGAGCTACTTTGTCTTGCTCATTACTATGCAACATGGCTGCTCCCAGCCATTCATACAAAATGTTACATTTCCATAAAGCACGGTGTAATTTGTCACAGGGAGAAGGAAAAAAAACCAACAAAAACACAAAACAAAAACCCAACACAACTCTGTAAACTATATTAGATTAAGGATAAATGTGTATCATGGAGCAATCATTCTTACCGAGTCTGTAGGATAATTACAAGTTGAACACCTGCCTCTGAAGGCTTGCCAAATAGTCCAGCATGGTATCTTTGTAATACTTATGTTTTGGTGAGGAAAAAACCAGAAGTATATGTTATTTCTAAAGGGTATAAACAAGAGTGAGCCTTTTTTCACATCTCCTAACAATTTCTCACCCTGTTTTGCAGCCTTGCTATGCCCCTGTCCCAACGCATATGGCTTCCAGTACTATGCATTCACACAGTTGTAACGCAGCACCAGCTGCATGCACTGTTTGCTTCTCACTCTTTTCCTACCCATAATAACAATCCCTAAAGTGTTTTATTTTCCCCATAAATCCTTTGTAAACATTTGTAAATATTCTTATTTTACAGATGCAGAAACAGACATGCAGGTCTTGCCAAAAGTCTAGACTGGGAGCAAAACTGGGAAGAAAGGTTACATTTCCGAGCCTAGTAGCATTATCTTGGTTTTCCTGCCTCCTCCTTTACGCTGCATAGAGCAGGAGTGCTGCAAGCAGAGAGAATGACCACTCTTTTTAAACACCGAGAGCTGATTTGGAGTGTAGGCAGGCTACTGCTGACAGGTGTTTTAGCCCAGAAATGCTGCCTTGTTGCTTCACTGATGGTGCACCATAGGTATGGCACCTGTCTTGAATCTCAAAATTTTTTAAATTAGATCATTAAGCTCCACTCACGTACATCACTCGGTCAGTTACTTTAACATCTCCCTCTCTATTGTAAATTTTAAAACTTAAGTTGGCCTGGTTTTCCAATTCATTCTTTCCATGTTAATGAGACAAACAAAGCTTTATAAATGCTAGAATGATTAGAAAAAACTGCTGTCACTGATGTTTTCTTAAGACAGGCTTCTAAAAGGGAGAATGACAATTTCTTGTCTGGGAGGGTTTACGGAGACAGGCGTTTGAGGGTTCACCATGCAAAGAGTGTTCAGAAGTTGGCAGCTCAAAATGTACGTCCTTAAATTGTATTTATCTTATCTGCACACAGAACGTTTCTTGCCATCAACCATTTCCTCCATGTTTAAAATCTTGCTTGGTTTTCATGGGTGTCGTTTTTGGGTTTTTCTGTGGGAGTGAGGTTTCTGTGGTTTGGTTTTGTTTTAATGGCCTCCTGGTTTTAAATATTCCACCTGTTTGTATTGCTCAGATGCATGAGGTGACAGGAAGGGCTGTTAATGTTTAAACCTTTGTCATTTTCACCTCTTTTTCTCTCTTTTGTGATGCAAGAAGTGGCACTCTATTTTAAAATGGGCACAAATGAAGAAGCATCTAAGGATTAGTCCCTTAATTACAATAATCCTTAAAGGATTATTCAGAGATTGGCCCTTACTAAAGTTTTAAGTTTAGCCATGCATTTTAAATCAGGAGCAGAGTGATCTCTGGTCCAGCACCAAAAGAGAAGGGTTCAGGTTTGAGTATTGTTTGCATAAATATGTTTAGGTTGCGAAAATAGTCTACCTCAGACAACTCAACTACTGATGCGTGTTCTGTTTGTTACTGGTAAACTGCTTGCCCGGTGAATCGCAGCATTTTACAACTTTTCAATAATTCAGTGTCTAATTGCCATAGAAATGTCTCAAATAGACAAACAGAAAGGGAAGCTCCCTGGCTGCCAAGGTCAGTGCCATGAGTTTTCAGGCAAATTCCTTTCTACCATCCCAGAGCCTTGAATATGAGAAGTAGGCAAAGTCCTTAGGGTTGGTTTTTTTTTGGTCATGTGGATTCCTACAATCCAGGTGTTTCAGTTGCTGATTTCATAAACACATAATAAAAGAAAAGATTTCCCAAACCACCTAAATCACAGTGCTAGCTTCACTGACTGGCCCTGCCTGGATGATAGCAGCAAGAAACATTCACAGGACTTCCCCAAGCAGTGAATTTTATACATATTGATTAATCGAGATTCCAGAAGCTGCACTCACTATGTGTCTTCTCATATTCTGGCCTGAAATTGTAAACAACTCTAATTTGATTGTCGCAGAGAGAGACAGGGAGGGAGGGAAAGAAGGGCAGAAGGTAGATTGTCTTCTACTTTTTTCACAAAGTGCTACGTAATCGTCAACTTTTACCTTGACTCCTTCCAGAAGCAGACAGAACTACTGTCCCATGGCTGAGTGGATAATTCCACCATTTTGGAACATAATTCCACCCATTTTGGCTCAAGGCATGAATAGCAAAATAGTTAACAGCTATATTTAACTCCCCTGCCATTTTGTCCTAAACAAGTTTATTCTAATTTACATCTTCTGTCCAAATCTTCTTCTAGTTACTTATTGTTTTCTAGTTACTTTCTTTTGTTACTTTTCATAGGAAACCTTTCCCCACATAAAGAAATAAAATCTTTATATGAAAGTGTACTGCAAGGTGTAACAGGAGTTTAAGGGGAACAGAGGGGAACACCTCTGCTATGAGGACAGGCTGAGAGAGTTGGCGTTGTTCAGCCTGAAGAAGAGAGGGGGCAATGCTTTTAAAGTGAAAGAGGATAGTTTTAGACGAGATTTAAGGAAAAAAAAAATTATGCTGAGCGTGGTGAAACACTGGCACAGGTTTCCCAGAAAGGGCAACATTCAAGGTCAGGTTGGACAGGGCTCTGAGCAACCTGATGTAGTTTAAGGTGTGCCTGCTCATTGCAGAAGAGGTGGATTAGATGACCTTTAAAGGTCCCTTCCAACCCAAACCATCCTATGAAAACAACTCAGTCTGCATTGTCCTTCACAAAATGCTATTCCCAACCAAAATGAGAGAGCAAAGAATAATAAAAATCCTCAAGTATTGAAACTAATTTTCCTGTTCAGATTAATGTTGTGCTAGGATTCTCTTCATATGCTGCCCTGCGTTATGCCAGAGAATTTTTCTGCGTTCATTTCCACCCAGGAATGTCTTTGCCTCCAAAAGAAATTATACCATCCCTTTGTAGTTGCTGAATACAGCTATAGTTATTATAGAGCAGCTTAACCTGAGGGCTGTGTATCTACAATTTTAATAACTTCATTGTACAGGAGCAGTTTATATTTTAGAGGACTTTCTATTTCTATCTCTCTGCAGTATTTATGGGTAAACCAGTGCAAAGAAAGACAGCCACCTTAAAGTTTCTAAAGTGTCATTGTTATATCTCAGTTCAATAAAACAGTCATATGAAAATTAAACACCAAGAATTGAGGGGAGCAAAATTAATTTCAAGACTATGTTAAATATTGAGCTTATAAATTATTGTGTTCAAAAATGATCTTGAGAGCTGCATCTCCAATGGAAAAAAATCATTGTACGATCAGAACTTTTTAATCATTAAGCTTGTTAAATTCTAAACATCGTGCCTATGCACTTGTTCTGCTGCAATCTTGATTAGTTTTCTGCTGCTTTGATTATCTCCTTTGAAAGCTCACATCAAGAGGTTAGAAGCCAAGAATACTAATAAAAATTAAAACCAACATCTACACAGCTGAAGCTCAAGTATTTGGGTTTGTAACTACAATAAATATTTTATTACAGATTAGACAGTGGGTGAGTTATTTTGCTGAAAATAGAAATTATTAATTTGAACGTGTCTAATGCCACATATTAGAAACACTTTCTTATGTTATTCCACAATAAATACTCATTAGAAATACACTGCTAAAACACTGACATGATTTTTGTGAATGTAGTAGAAGTTACTTATATTTTTAGCTTGTATACAGGGTAATAAAGGATTCTATGCTGGGTGATAAAGGAATTACTTTTACTTATATTGCTCAAATCTTTAGAATGGAACCAGTTGCTTTGGTAATAAGCTTAAAGAAAGTTCTTTTGAAAATTAGTTACACGTGTCAACTACTTATTTAGGGTAAGATTTCAGTCATTGATCCTTGAGACTAGGGAAGAATAATCCATACATCCACAAAGAAATCTGCATTCTAGAGACATTTCCCTTACATGTTACAGGAAACTAGAGGAAGTATATGGGAAAGGCAATAAGCTCTAAAAAGCAAAACTTACTTTAAATGTCCTTGAAAGCTAAACAATAAAATTCTTAACACTTTTAATGCATTATTGTATGCATGTAAACAATTAGTCATATACATCTTTCCCTTACGTAATTAGTGAAAAATGCAATCTTAAGGAAACTTTACATTGCTTTCAAAATCAGGTCATGGTCATGTCTTATGTTACAGAAATAGAATCCTAATGTCAACACACAAATATTTAAATCAAGTTAAAATATATTCATTGTGATTATTTTTTGGAAAAAAAAAATACTTGAATTTCACTCATTTTCATAACTTTCTTATATCTAAAATATATTACTTCATTTTAAGGAAAAGATGTGGGTTGAATTTTTTGAACAATTAAAATTGCTTATCTTTTATTTTAAGCAAGCCTTTTTATATAAAATGTCTTCTTGCACTAAAATCACATTTATGGGCAGGGTTTTGAGAGCTTTGTTTCACTACCCAGTTTTTTTTCTCCTTGTTAGAAGCAGTTGTTGGTTTTGTCTGTCCATCCAGTTTCTGCATTAACACTAGAGAAGAAAATAGAAGTAAATAAAGACACATTTAAAGGGGTAGAAAGGGGATGGTGTGGATCTAAGTGTTGGGGACTCTCCTGAGGGTTCTGGAGTTGTTTGGGAAGCCTGATGTTACTCATCCCAGCTGCTCACCTGGTAGGATGCTCCCAGGCTCCTCAGTGAGCTGCAGAGTCGCACCGGTTTGCATAAAGGTATTCAGAAGCAGAGTAGAATCAGCAGTGCTCTGCTTGAACGTACCACATGGCTATTTCCATGATTTTAGGATTGTCTCAGCCCTCTGCATCTGTTAGAAAGAAATAATGTTAGTTACTGAGCTATTTCTCTGCAGCACACTGTCCTCTGATGTTAAATGGAGACTTGAGTTTAAGGCTTATCTGTAAGTAGTTGTTCCTTATCAGCTGATGTAAATCAACTATATCTTTCCATGTGTTGCAATAATTAATCTGGACAAGAACAAGTAGTTCCAGTAGCAGTAGAATGTCTACTTACCTTTCCAGCGTGAAATGCTGTGGGAAATCTTTGATGTCTGTAAAAGATGAAAGTGGTGATGGGAAATGATGACTGGTCTCTCGGTGGGATAGAGGGTGTGGTCTCTTTTCACTGGTTGTTTACATCAATGAGAGTTTAGAAATGCAGACCATCTGAGAATTCTGCAACTGTGTCAGATTTGTCTGAACTTCGAGAGTAGGAGGTGAACTGACTGATTGCTTTTTTTTAGCTTTTCCCTCTCGTGCACCCCTCCACAGATAGCACACTTGACCTTAAGATTTATTTGTTGAGGAAAGCAGGCTAAAACCAAGATAGGAGGAAGTGGTTAAGATCATGAATTTCCATTTCACAAAAACTACAGAAATTTCTGTTATTAGGCGACCGTTTTGAGATGTCAAAGAAAAATGCAATATTTAGTGGCTCTATTAGGTGTGTATATATTTCATGGGTATGCCAATGATTTGGGACAGTTTATCCAAAGTTTATTTGGATAAACTTTATTTCCTGCTTTGCTATGTGTCTCCTGGCAAGCACATCTCCTCCTTGTGCCAGTGCCCCTACTTTGCCTGTCTTCCATAGCCCATAGGCTCTTCACAACAGAATCTTTCTCCTACTGTTTGATTGTGCAGCATCCATCACAATAGGATTTTCATTTTGGTAGGAAAATCTTTTTAAAATATCTATTGTAATACTGGTAATGATAAGAAATAATGTGGAATACATCGCACTCTAGGATTAGAATAAGATGTTACTACAGATTCACTGCATTCAGATATGCATGCCCTTTGCAAATTGACAGAATACAAATAACGTTTTTCCTGCACTCCCTGACCTATTTTCTAATCTGCTTCTGCTTTGAGAAAAGACATAATAACTGTCTTATTTTTACTCACCTTTCTGACCTTGCTTCATCTGTGCTGTTCCTTTTGTCCTCAACAAATCAGCTTTGGTATTGAGAATGACTCTTTAAAGAGGGGACATGTCCTGCATGTGTTGCTTTTTCATTCCAGGCTGTCTGTGGGTGTGTGTGTGTCTTCATCACCTTGTCTACTATAACAATTAATTACTTTTTTTTGTCATCTGACAGCAGAAATATCAATGTCAGTGTTCATAGGATTGATATCCTTTAATGCCTCTCTTAATTTTCACTATAGCTGTTAATTGTCACCAGACTATTCAGCTTTTTGTAGGAAGACCATTTACTTTGATGAACACCTCATTATCTCCTGGCACTGTCCTAAACACGGTGTGCCAGCTTCCTCTAAAATTTAACCTGTGATCCAGTAATACCCATAAAATACCCAGGACATTAGAGGATGAAATACCCTGAGATGATTCCTAAGATGATCATCAGTGGTAAGAGTTGGACTGCCTTTGCGCAGTGGGAGGATGCACCTTTTTGATTCAGTATTCCTATTTTGATTTTTAACTTCTGGAGAGACACTGATGTTTCCCTGCCTTTCTGTCCCACAGCTTTTCTCATTTTTTGTTTAATTTAAATATTTTAAAGTCAGTTTTTTTTTTTTAATTCCAGAATGTTACTAATTGGCTCCTTGTTTGGGTGCTAGAACAGAAGGGTGTGAGCAGGCCAGAAAAGATTCTAGATGAATTTTCATATGAAAGAGTCTTGAAGTACTCCAGACATGCCAGCTGCAGATCACTTCCCATGCTGCTGTTTGTTTAGTGAAAATAAGCAAAACCCTGGAATGATAACCCAGTGTGACCTCAATGCAAAAGATTAAAGAGAACTGGTGTTAACACTTATTCTTGTGGCGATCAGAGCTAAGGGAGGGGACATATTTTAAAATAATTTTAATGTGGGTGTCACAATTTTTAAGGAATTTCTAACTACCACTCATCTTTTGAAATCTTGGCCTTAATCCTCTGAAAAGCATATGTGGGTTTGTCCCTGGTCAGGTGTAAGCATTTGGATGTGACCTCCAAACTGGTGGACCACAAACCTATTTCAAACTGCGAGTTTATGTCAGCCCATAATCCTGTCCGAAGTCCTATGTGTGGCAGCCTGATTTAAACCGTACCAGCTGAAAAAGCAGTTGGACCTGGTGCATGTTTGTCGCTATTTAAATGTGTAGCTATATTTAAATGTGTCGCTATTTAATCTGTTGTTGCAGATTAAATACACTGGAGAGCAATCAAGAGAAGATTCCCCAGTTTTCACAGGAGAGTTAAGAAAAATTAAAGAAATATCACCAAAGTGTCCTAATAGCTGCCTCATAAGATGTGATGCCATACATTACACTTAGGCGAGGCACGTTGCTGTAGGCGACACTTGAAATTATTTCTGTGAGCAAAAATTTAGAGGTTTGGTGCTGGCCTGCCTCACTCTGCTCAGTCTTTATCAGCCCTGCCACTGCCCATGTTATCTTCAAGTGGAAAGTTAATGGGACTAATGCATAATCCATGAAACCTTTGCACATCATTTCAGAAAGTAAGGCCATGAAAAAGTTCATGCTAAGTAGACTGCTCCATTCAACAGCAAAGTCACATAAAGCACCAACTATTCATTCAATATAAACACTTAAGGCAGGGGGCAAAAGTGCTACAGAAAAGCATGTTTTGCTACAAGCAGCTATAACCGCGTTTTTCATTTCATCTTTCACCCAAACCTTTCTCATCAGTGTGAGCACTATTCAACTCTTCCAGGAGATCGACTCTTTCCTAATAATGTTTTTTCAGCCTCTTCGCTGATGTCAAGAACACTAAGCTGCTGTATCTCTCCATTGCACCTTGAAGGAGGTGAAAGAAAATAAAGGCTTGAAGTCAGTCTCTTTTGAAAAAAACAAAACATGCACATTTAAAGAATCTTTTATTTTAAAATGGACCATGCTATATTAGTCACTGTAAATGCCTCAACTTTGCTCTCCATTTATTTGCAGCAGGATTTTGATTTTACTTTCCTGTGCTTAATCAAGTAAAGGGAAGAACTTACAAAGGCTTTGTGGCTCAGGGTTTCAGGGAGGTCTCCTTTCTAGATTGGTAGTGGTTGTCATCAGTGGGGAATAAAAACTGCACCAAAGTCGAATGACAAGAAACTACCTGAAATGCCGTTATGTGCATTCGATTATCCAGTAACTTAGATACTGAGTTCGGTTCTGGGAAAGCCAGTATTCCTACACAGAGACTAAGCTGTATCCCTCTGCCTCCGAACAACCCATAAAATAGGCAGAAGTCAGCTTGGTCTTTTGAAATGTTTTATTCATCAACAGTCCCTTCCTGTTGTTCCATTTTTCAAATGGAGACTGATATCCTTTCCCCATAGTGTCATGACAGAGAGAAATGGAGGTTGTGTAAGCCCTCATACTCCAGATTTACAGCAGACTTAGACAGCGTGAATTGCTTTGCTGAATTAGTTATCACCTTTCTTCGTTTTTTCCCCTGAATCATTCATGTTTTCTTAAAGTAATTTGATAGATGGGAAAGAAGGCCCACCTCAAAGGCAGAAGTCAAGAAGAATGAGAGTCAACTGCCTAGAAAGGGAGTCATCAGAGCAGTTGGATGGACATCATCTTTATTTTTCCCATTACTCTCTACAAAAAAAGAGTTGGGTGAAATTCAGTGCAACCCTTAAGCTGCCTTTCCTGTAGATATTACCTCAGCTCTGGCACCAGGTCAGCACCGCTTAGAAAAATCCTCACTTGTTAGAGGCTGTGCAGTGCCCTGTATCAAAAAAAAAAAAAAAAAAAAAAGCTGGTGTTCCCAGTTCAGGCCTTAATGGACAGGTGTTCACAGCACAAAACCCTCCATTACAATTGGCCCTAATTAGCACCTTTATCAGCAGCCTCCCCAGAGAGGCCAGAGAATGAAGGGGCTTGGAAACTGAGCCGCCAGCCTGGCTCATCGCTAGAGGTGAGCCCTCCAGGTCAAGGTTGAGGGGCAGCATGAGGAAGCTTTGCTGCTGCTGCCTGGGCTCTAGCTGCTCCATGAATAGAGGACTTCAGTCTCAGGACTGTCAATCTGGCACCTTTCAAAAGCGCTAAATTCACTTAATTAACAGACAGGAAAAAATAGCCTTCCCTAGCAACTCTTGCATCAAATGGCACTTATGTTACCTTATATTCTGAGCACCTAACCCTATTAGCATTGCATTGTGTGTTTCTGTTGGAGTGCCTTTATGTACACAGCAATCTTAACATACACACTAATGTATACTGGGAGATTTAGCAGCATTTTAAATTAAACTGACATTATCAAGTAGAATATATGGCTTTTTTAATTTTTATTTTCCATTATCTATTATACCCTCTTAATTTCACAGAAGAGCATTTTTTCCCATATTAATATTCCTTTTTTCCATGCAATTAAATCACTTTCTCCTTTGAATTTCATGCTTTCCCTGATCATTTTGTCCTTTGTCTTTTTTTTTTTGTTGTTCTTTGCATAAGGCAACATTTTGCATTGCTGTGTTCTCATGATAGCTCAGTCTATTGTCCGTTAACTCTACAACATAGCAAAAAACCCATATGCCTAGTTTTCTTTCCAGAGAGATTCAGGATATGCTACTTTGTACAATAACATAATATAGAGATAGAAAATATCTATTTTTGCCCTGTCCTGAGTGTGCTTGTTCAGGGTTGTGTAATTCTTAGGGCGACAGGCTTAGCTTTACAGCATGGATGAGTCTGCACTTCATAAATGTCTTTCAACGTTTTAACAGTATTCTGTAGGTAAGTGGAGTTTTCCTGTTACAAAACTCTGCTTTCTCAGAAATCTTTTAATATAGGCTCTTAACACTGTTCTGAGTTCCTGTATTTATTCCAGTAGATAATGCTTCCCAATGATAGTGTGCTTACTCTTCAGGTAGGATTAGATAATTATGCTCTAAATTAGCTATCAGTTAATAACCGAGCTATACATAGCAACTTTTTTTTATTATTATTATTCTTAGAACATCCTTTCACATCACCATTTTTGTTTCAGTTCTTATAGCTCTCTCTGTATGATCAAGACCATGCTGGTAAAGAAGCACCCCGAAAGCATCCAGTGAGGTCTTTCTCAGCTGTCTGTGACCTTTGCGTAATCACTTTTTTTATTATTCCATGTCTCTTTCTCTTAGAAATCTGAAAAAGACATTCTTACCTCTGAAAGTCTTGGAAGAAAACTACTCCTAATATACCAAGTAATTTTGTGAGGCTGTGTGGTCTAGGCAGTAAGCATTCTATGAGTGAAGATTTACTGCGCATTTGTGTATCCGTGTTCTTTCCTTAACCCACGTCTCTTTCTCTAAGTTATTTTCTATTAGAGGTTCTGTGGATCAGGAAACCTTTTGCTATCTTTTTGTACAGAGTTTGCCATATAAGACTCCAGGGTCAGCCAAACCACACTACTACACAGTCCAAATTTGTCAAGTAGAACACCCCAGTATTCCAGATGAGTTGCAAAATGTTAGCTCCGCACCTTTGCTTGTGTAAGGAATCCAATCTGGCTGCTCACAGATGTATTGTACCAAAACCTCAGACATTCTTTTCTGAAATACGACAGCTGTAGGAGGTTTTCCTTCTAGAATACAAGGTTATCTTCCAGATATTTGTGATATATTATCTTAAAGATGAAAGGGTAATACTTTTATCAGTGAAACTGCTTGCTATTCTGGTCAGAAAGCAATCTATTTTTTGCAATACTCCCTTCAAATGTTTTTCAAAAATAACATGTAGTTATTTGGGACATGTGGCCACCTTATTTAAAACACAAACCAGGTTTGAACTGGCCATTCAAATTAGAGCATTGTCTTCCTTCAGAAAAAATAGAGAAATAAGGAAGAGGAATGCAAATAGCAGGGAGAAGATGAAACAAGTAAGATGGCTAACAGAGCTGAGTGAAAGCTTTCTGCTCTTAAGATTGGCTTTCAGCTAGTATTTCCTGTACTTTGTGTTTCTGGTGTGATGTATCATGTTTTAACCCATCACAAGTAAAGCAACTGCTATCTGGCTAAAATCAATGGTTTAACACTGCTAACCTACACCCACCTAATGCAGCAGTACAGAACTTTTCGTATGTCTGCAAACAAATGTGCTGATTACCTTTATTACTAAGGCTATAACTGTTGTTCAGGGTGGACATGTGAAGTGACAGTAGTCCTCCATGCTCATTTTTGTGCCTGCATTGCAGCCAGTAGTCTCCAACGTGCGTTTCTGACCAAACTCTTCTGGCTCAGGAGCCTGGTGAGAAACGAATGAAAAGCGGCTGCGCTGGAGGTTGGATGTTGGCCCTCCCCAGGTTCCATTTCCTGACACTTATTGTTTCTACCTGCAGTACCTAACACACATCAGGTATTTTGAGGTAAAAACACAACCAATATAAGGTACACTGATTTTACTGAGGAATAAACACAGGATGCCAGCACTGACTCTCAATGAGTAAACTCTTGGACTGACTGGACCAAATTAGCTCCTGAACTTGTTCTTTTTAATGACCTATCTTCCTTTTTTTTTTTTTTCTTTTTTTTCCCTTTCCCTCAGAAAATCTGGTTTACATTAATTAATCTGGTATAAAAGTTCAGTTTATTTTTAAGCAATGAAGAATGGCATCAAACTGTAGGAATATATTGCCTCTGTACAACCCACTTCCTTCTCTGGGATTTTAACACCAGAGGGGCTACAATACTAAGAACAAAATTCTTTGAATTATGTTGTAAAATACAAGTTAGTGAATTTTAGTTAGTAAATAATTCTTGAGTTGATCCCAAGGCCTCCCAGTTTTAGTTGGTATTTTGACAGTATTGTCCAGAAAACGGCTATGAAGAGTTCCTTCTGAAATTTGGCTTGGCTACCTACTTACATTTCAGTTTTCTAGCCAATTATGTCAGCAATATGTCTTTTGTCCCAAGGCTGGGCCAGCAACATTTACATTTGCAAGAGGATGATCAATGAGCTGCTAGTAGCAGGCAACAGGTTTCCAGAACTCCCCATCACTGGAACATTTTCAGGGGAGGCAGCCAGTCTACCTGTGCTTCCCAGCAGCAGGAGGAAGTATGCATGCCCTACAGCAAGAAGAGATTTCCTGCTGACTCCCAGGCATTTTTCCTTCCAGGCACAGCAGGATTCCTGCCTTAAGGTTACAGGCAGGACTTCAGTGGAAAGTAAAGCTCTCTCTTCTAAGATTGGTCTTTTTGCAACAAGCTCTTTAACTCATCTTCTGTAGCTCAGAGAATTTTCCTCTCATCCCTCAGTGTTTCTATCCTTTATTGTCTATGTTGTATTCAAAAGTGTCGTGGTCCAAATCTCCACCGTGCTATTCCCTTTGCCCCCAGTAGTCCTTCTGGTTACTTACCTTTCCCAGTTCTCTGCTTTCTTCTCTCTTCGGTTCATCCTAGTGGATGACAGCACTATGAGTGAAGGAAATAAAACATAGCACTCAATTGAAAAAATCACTTTAAAGCAATGAGTCTAAAATAGAATAAAATTTGCTGAAGACTTGATGGAATATCACCAAAAGTCTCAAAATATGTATGTAGTTAGGCAAAGAATGCAAAAAGCACTTTAATGAAATGCATGAAGAAAAGTTAATGAACAAAACAAAGCAAACACAGTAGTGATTAAACTTTATGTGCAATATCTGAACCAAAAATATGTTGATAGGAGAACTGGGGAATTATCTCATAGATATTTCAAAACATTTCACGTATTATGTAAGTATCTGTGAAAAAAACAAGTCGTAAGTGTACTGCAATGATATTAGAGATGTTATGAATCTTTTGGTTTAGGCTATTTTCTAAATTGTGTTTCTATGAGACTAATTGAGAGCAATCTGGACTCAATATCATCAATCATTTTAAGCATTTTAATTGCGGTTAATATTTTTCTTTGTTCAATTTTAACTCAATTTTGTGTTTGATGTAATTCTGTGATTCTAAAAGGTAAATAATGTAATAATTAAATAATAATGCACAGATAACTTTTATTCCGACACATGAAATTCGTATGACTGACATGATTTTAGCAAATTGATCTCTTGTATAAAACTGGGTGTTGTGAGAAAACATTCTTCTAGCCATAAGCACAGGTCTGAGCATTGCAGACCTTGAGAGTTAATTCCAGCTGCACCATGTACTTGGTAAAGTCTCAGCTCATTATAAATACTTAACCCATATAATTTTATACCTAAATGAACTCTACCAAGTTACCAATACAAAAAGTTAACTGACTTTTCTGCTTATTAGCTTTCCTTACCATCAAAGACAGGCTTCCTTATGAGGCTCTGTTGGTCCATTCATTTCACCGCTGCAACTTTCAGTAAATTGGGGATGAATTTGATAGCACAGGATATGTGCATGTTAAATCACATCTGTATGCTGCAACTTAGGGAAAAAGGGCATTCTGATTTATCTCCAGTAGAAGGATTAGCAGAATTCAAGACTTGCGCATGTTGCTTTCAAATGCGATTTTCTTTTTCTTTATAGCAGAGCAGTAAATGAACACAGTAACTGAATTTTACAACTCTGGAAATTATTAGAACTGTTCTTTAAAGCAGGAAAGTCTAAGAGTGACCAATAAAAGGTTCTGGAAGGGGTCTAATCAGTCGAAATTGCATACAACTTTGGTACTGTAGAAACCCAACAAATTAGATTTTTATGCCTGCTGTGGGCTTCTCTTGGGCTGAAATTGGATGCATTCTCTGATCGAATGGGTCCCAAAAGAAGAAATATGTACATGGTTCTGATAAAACAGCTTATTTTTAAGTCAGATTTATGAATCTGAATCCACAACTGAAAACAAGGCCATGCTGTGGGAATGAAGACAAACATTTAACATAAAGTCAGAAATAGGTTTCTGAAAATAAGAGATTGTTAAAGTTACGGTGAACATGTGCAAATTGCAAAATATCAGCAAGTCCTCTCTGCTGCAAACTGATCTAAAGCAGCTTTCCTGTTTCCCCAGCAACGTTGAGCAATGCTAGCTTGTTTCTTTGGAAGTAAATTAAATGTGACTTTCAAGTAGTTCATTATTTCAGTAGCCACAATGGCTTTCGGAAGCAAGGACATTCGATAAATCATATTAGGATTTGCTGCAGTTCTGAAGAGAGGCAGATAAGGGATTTTTGCAGAAATAATTTTCAAATCTAGTAAATTTTTTTAGAAATTACAAAACTTATGTTTCTACTGACACAGGAAAAAAAAAAAGAATAAAACATATTTCTCATGTGCAAAGAAATCTAAATATTGTTTGGTGCTGCACGGAAAGCTACCAGGTCGTGCTTCACCTTCTCTCAGCCAGTCCAGTTGTGTACAGAACCTGGATACAACCCCTCTTGAATTGTGTAGTTCAAAACCTCTGCAAAAATGCTTTAACAGAACACCTACACTCAGTACAGGTCGTGCAGTGTTCAGTACCTAGTATACCGAGAAATCCATAGCCTCTTCTCTGACCCAACCTGTATACCTGTCTCTGAACTACTCATCAGATTACCTATATGATGCACAAAAATGGATGTAAGATTTCTGTACTAATCTGTGGATTGCTTCTGATGGCAGTGCTAGAAGAAAGATGTGTATGAAATACGAAACATTCAGATGGAGCTGCCACTACACAGTGCCTCTACAACAGGCAGACGTTCTCCTAGTGACTTTCAGAGGAAAAGGCAGAAGCCTTTCAGTTTGATGACTGCATATTTACTTTGTGCAAATAGATCACTTTGCCTGTCCGCTTCAATTTCCACCAATCTGCAACTGCTGGAAAGCCAAACCAGTGCTTTTTTCAGTTTGTTTCAGATTTGACTGTGGCTGAAGTTGATTTGGTTCAGGTCTGGTATGGAGTTCAACAGAAGTTCAGGTCATCAGTTGTGAGTTAGCTTTAGGTTGGAAAAAAAAATCTCTGAGGATTCAAACTGGGTTTTGTTTGGTTTCACTCATTCACGCTTGGTGTGAAACAGCTTTGGTGCTTTATTCTAGTGGATAGAAGCCTATTAGGAATAAAACCATTTGAGGAGGGGAAGTTGTTTGTTTGTTTGTTTGTTTGTTTTTTCCCCAAAAATATGTATTTGGTGAAAGGAGTTTATGGAAATCAGTTTTTTAATGGAAGACAACAATTTTTCATAGAAAAAAGATAATTTTTACCATCAGAAGCCTATGTAATAAGAAACCTATTCTCTACTGAAAAGCAGTTTCAAGGAAACAAGCTTACTGTGTGGATCGTGACTAGTCCTGGCTGAGCTGATCACGCTAGACATGGTATTTCAGTTAGTTCAGTACATACAGTGTTGCTATTCCAAAAGACCTTGAATGGAAAGAACTACAGCAGAGAATGAAGCATCCTACAATACAGAATACTAGATCTCAAATCACTATAATTCATTACTTTTCAAAAGTTTACTGGGCTGGAGTCTTGCTCTGTGTGGTTACAAGAGCCATTTAACTAAGAATTGTTATCAATTTATTTTCCAAAATGTGACTTGTCTAGAAAGACAATCTAGAAAGAATTTTCTGTTTCAGCATACTTAGGTTAGAAAATTCACAGTTATCAACATGCCATTTCTTTTCATAAATAACTTCCTTTTCCTTCTTGAGAAATACAATTTTTAAAGAGATTGAGAATTGTTAACGTAAAAATTAAATAACACACCTCAAAGTCACCTAAAGAGTTGATTGAACCAAGCTGCATATTTTTCAGATTATTGATGTGGAAAGATTTACAAGAGTTAAAATTTCCATCTCATTTGGGGAAAAATGTTGAAATATCAAACTGCAATAGGAAAGTAAAACTCTTTGCCCTGCAGATTGATCAGTTGGCTGGTAAGTGAGCTGAACAGTTAGCCACTGCTGGGCTGTGTGTTGCCATTATTTCAGTACAACAAATGAACCTGCACAAAGCTGATTTCCTCAGATTCACCTTTACAGTACCTGCTGTCTACAAACCAGGGTAACTCCACTTAACATTTCATAATTATGAGTTTTGCCATCCTTCTCTTGAAAACCATTGAACTATGCTTAGTGTCTGTTACCACCGTTTAGGTGTTGGTAGATGGGCTGAGAAAATCCTGCCATGCCATCAGCTGATGCCTTACAAACACACCTAGTTCAGAGATGTGCACATGTGTGATGCGCCTCCTGTCATCCCATTTCAAGTCCAAGAATTGAAACTGAGTCCCAAAATGAAAAGGAAGTGCCAGAAAAAGAAAATGCAAATGCCTCACCTTCACCCCCCGCAGATAAAGGACAGCCCTTTGGGTGTTCAGACAATGGCAGCTTTCTCCCAGAAAAAGCCACCCCAGCCCCTGCTATACAGCTCATCGAAAACAAACGTCTGCACTTCATCCTGGTTGGACATATTTGGAGCTGAGATACCAGGTGAAGGTAAATCTCATTCTGATGTTCAGTCATGTTTCCAAATGCACTTAACTAGTAAGACCCGGGCATGGGAAGCCCAAGGGACACAGGTCCTCTCCAAATTGCACTGTCAAACAGCAGTGAGATGGCAATGGATCTGCCTTCCTCCCTCCATCACCCAGAAACCTCAAGTCTAGTGATGTCCCTGAGTGTGAATATTTTTTTGTAGTGTTCTTATAAGTGATTGCTTGTGGCATCTTATAGTCTTATCTCAGCTTGTGCAGCCCCCTCATGAATATTCTGTACATATGGAAGAGTTTTCTATATCATTGCCCATTAACAAGGAGGATAATCACTCATTCAGTTATCAAGAAGTCAGTGAAGGCCTTTCCTTGAGCCCTTAGTGCAAAGAATCATGGGAGATCAAAGGAGGTTAAATGTGGCTGACATTATGATCATTACTTTTTTTCTGTGTAATTACTGTATTATAATAAAGTTGATCTAAGATAAGGAAAAGGGGTATTAAAGTCTTTTAGAGCTAAAAGACCATATTAGTGACTCTTTACCTTTTTTAGTCATGGGACAAAATGCAAATTTCAACTGATACATATAAATGAGCATTCTTTCACTAAAACCACAGTAAGGTCATACGTGTACATATAAATGATATATTATTACAGAATTGCTTTTAAGAGAAGCTAATCCAACGTAAATGTAAAAGGAGAGGGGAAGGTATAGTGATGCATCATTAGTAAAAAAAGCAACACTGAATTTTAGGTTCAAGCTGAAAAGTGGCTTTTTTAATCTCTAGACAATTTGAACTTTTTAATAATACATTAATGATTTTTACCTGCCTTTTCTTAGCTGTTCCATCACAGTTTAGTCACACTTCCAAATGCCAATGCACTAGATGCATTCATACACACTGACAGAACTCTGTTTACAAAAGCAACTTGCCCTGTGCAAATGGTACAAATTTAATACAAAACTGGCCCATTTACTCTTCTTCTGGCTGTTCCAGATGTTACCAGCACTAGAACAGAGGCAGTGAAAAAAGCTCACTGTATCCACTTAGGATTTTAACAAAAAATCAAGTTTTCTTTAAATTTCATTGCTTGTCCCCCAAAAAGAGCGACAGCATCATTGCTATAGCTTTTCCTACTGTAAACCTGAAAAAAAAGCCATAAAAAGAGAAGAAAAATATACTATTTCTGGCACAAGGCAGTCTCCTTTAGCCAAAGTGGTAAATATATCTTGTTTTGGAACCTGCAGTTTTTACTTGTTAGCTTTAGGGTCTTTCCGAGTTATTCTGCTTTTTATCTGCAGGAAAAGTTTTGATCTTGTTGTGCCTGGTTTTGAATTTATTTTCTTGTGAATTACTATTTGGGTAGTAACTGAAGTTTTGAAATATAAAATTTCAACTCATTTTGCAGTATTTCCCTATTTCACAGGCATTAAGAAATTGCAGCAGGATTTTGTTTCTTTTATGTCTCTTACATCTAACGCATTTTTTCAGTTTATTTCAGAAAATAATAGACTGCTGATTTCATGAGTCACCTGATGCAGTTGTCCGCTGCTCACTGTTACTATCTTTAAGAGCATTCTCTAGGGCACACAGGTTATAACTAATTACTTGATACACAGTTCCTGCCAGCAGCAGTTTTCAGTGTGTAAAAACCAATTCATAATTGAGGGAGAGACATATGCAAGGTATTAAAGTCATATCTGACCAGTAAAGCTTTCAGGAGGAATGGAGTTAAAAAGTTGTGAATATTTCCTAGTAAATATGATATTCTTTCTCAAACATGGTTCAAAGGGATATAGTAACTCAGATGCCATGACGCTAGAAACAATATTAAATTTCAAGTCTGAGAAAATGGTGATGTGAGGCAAACAAAAAAAGGCAGAGACAACCTGAAGTTGCCCAAGTTGACTGCTTAATTTATAATAACTTGGAATAATACACAGACTGTTTCATTCCATTTCTACAAGTAGAGAAGCCTCATCTGAGAGACATGAGTTACTTATGTGTTGTCCCCTTCCCCTGGCATGTGTCATCTCAGGAAGGCACTCCTTTTAGGACATGGGAGAGTTTCACTGAACTTCTGGTTCTTATTCATCTTTTCCATTTCTAGTCTACCATTTGCAATATTAAATAACTTACCAGGTGACGTAGAGAAATCACATTATTCTTCACATTAAAAAAAAAACTCAAAGCCAATAAACCCCCCCCACAAAACCTCAGTAAGGTAGCAAGACCATAGATAAAGAAATATTTAGTACACAGATCTGGGAAAAAGACCACAAGAATGTTGAAAATGAATGAGTCAAAAGTCTCAGCTATGTCACCTCTTCCAAGAACTATTAGAACAAAAAAGAACTATTTGTGGGAATGGTTCCAAGGGTACTTACTTCAAGGGTACTTTCTTCCTTATTTTAATTTAATTTTCAGGATTAAACTACATCTCCCATCAAGCAATGCAGTCACTCCTGACTAAGAGAAGGGTACAGGACAGCAGTCACAGCAAAGTTTCTTTTTCAGTTCATCTTTTATTAGAGATTGGAATTCATCTCTCACGCTCTTGGATTTGGAAATGTATTTTCTGAATTCCTCTCTCTTTTATAGATTTTCTGTAGCATATGTAGGCAGCTACACAAGAACACCTATTAAATTAGGTGAGCTAGTCAGGGGAACAGAATTATGTGTGTGGCTGATTAACTCTGCCTTAAGTGTTAATATTGATGACAGGTTGGTGTGTTTCATAGGAAGATATGTACTAAAAAGGATAATGTGATAATGGATCAGAACCCTCATACGTGCTATGAGTTGTTCAGTAGCTCTTCCTGGTGAATTATAGTTACTCAAATACGTGGTTGCCACACATGTAAAATTCAGCACAACTTTGTAGTCATGCAAATCTCCTCTTCCTGAGACAGTCACAGACATTTGGCCTGTTTGAAAAGTTTGGCTATCCATATTCCTGCAGTTTTATGCCTCATAATAACCTCTGGAAAACAATGAAGTTATATAAACGTTTGTCAGTAATGTTCAGCCTATCCATGTATTGAGAATCCATTTAATTATTTCCATTAGCCGTTTCTGTAGTATCAATCGCTGTATTGTTGAAGTACATTTTACTTTTGCTTGCAGCATTTAATAGTCCCAATTTTGGGGCATTGGTGGGTTTTTTTGGTTTGTTTTTTTTTTTTTAATCCTTTTGTACTTTTGATGGGGACCTTTTGTCTTTGACTTTTCTACATGCAAACTGAACAATACATAAAACACTGTACTGCCCTTCTTGCCTCACCACTCCACACAGATTCGTTGCCTGTAGCAGGCACTAACTTTCTGGACAGTTCTACTTTTTAAAGTCACAAGTCAGTGGGGCTGTACTCATATAAGTTTTCCATGAAAGCAAGACAATCTGATGGACTGGTCTTCAAATACTACTTTTGAAATGCTAAAAGTTAAGAAACATAATTAAACTGCAACTGCATTAACATTTATATAAAATATAAACCAAATGCTTATCCTGATTCACCAAACAAATTACAGTTTGAACATTATAAAAAAAAAAAAAACCCACCCAGCTACTTATCAACAGCACCATTTGAAATTATTGCTAGTACTACAACTCTAAATGCATAAGACGCCTTAAATACAAACCCTGAACATTTACATACTGATTTCATGAGCAAAGCAAAAGGTATTTGCCAGTAACAGTACAGGACTCAGCATTTTTATTGTCTGAGTAATCCTGGTTTGCTCTGATATGAAAATTCAATTATTTTAGAACTGGTCGTCTCATTAAATTTTGACAAGGAGCACAAGCTCTGTACCAGCTCTAGCTCTAAGAGGCTGTGGGTGCCTGACAGCTCCACGGTGAATTTTAAAATGTGGTATTTTTACAGGACAAGATTATCTGACAATTTTATATTAAAAAAGAAAAAATTAATCAAATACATTGTAATATCCAACACCGGTAACTTGGCCTTTTTGTAGATATTTTTTATGAAAATTTATTGCAAAAAAAAGAGTCCACTGTTTATTGCATCTTTTCCCTCAAGCCCACCTCCATGTCTTATGCTCCTCAATTGTGCTAGAAAAAGTAGTGTCTTTACGTGAGCAGCAAATATTTAGTCACTCATTGTGAACATTTTCTACCTTTCCTCAATTGAAATGTATTTATCATTTTTATAAATATGATTTCTAACAATGGAAAATCTTTTATTTAACCTATATATATACACCATTAGCACTATCAAGGAATGTTTAGACAACATGTTTTGTCATAAGAAAATGTCTGTTCGTTGAAACTAAAACTTTTCACAGGATCATAACACTTCTGTAAGACTGTCACTGGGAAAGGCTTCTCAAGTTTGAGATGGAACAGCAGATAGTCCACGGGCTCTTGAAGTATTCAGATTTAGGATCTGAACCTCTCTTACAACTGGCCTTTCACCACCTGGACAGTTACAGCCTGACCACGAAGCTGTTGCTTGGCATATCATAGATTTCTCCTAGTCTGCCCTGCTGAAATGTTGCACACTTTATAATCCAGATAAAGCAGCCGACTGTGAACGGACAACAAGGAAAGAAACAAGCCAAGGACTACATTTGTGAGCGTGGAAAGAGTTCCGCGGTCTTTTGGCAGAGTCATTCTCTTAGATCATTCTCTGGAACAGTAGTAGACCTACATTCTAGTTCCTGTGGAAAGGGTATTTAATTAGTTTGCAAAGCAGAACAGCTCCAATAAGAAAGATGAAAGTATGCCATCTCTTAGACTGCTTAGTAACTTGGTACTTGTGGTAATTAGCTCTGGTGGAAGGGTTTGGAAAAACAAAGGCTTAAACTAGGTCTTTTATGTCATGGGTAAATGCCCTAATACCAGAGCGGTGCTTTTGCAGTAGGATTCAAAGTTCTGGGGTTGAGGGGTGGGGGAGGAATTTAGTGTTATTCCAGCCCAATCTAGAATGTGAATTTTGGGGAAAAAATGAAACACTTTGTAGAATGAGAAAGTTATCTCCTTGTCGAGCCCTGATAGTTTCCTTATTTCCTATAGGTCTGTGCCTTTTCACGTAACTTATTTTAGCTGTTGAATGTTTAGTAAGCAATGAGTGTACGAGAAGTAATTTGTTTCAAGTTTGAAAAACCATTGCAAACAAGCATTGATTTATTAGCTTATTCATGACCATTTCTTTAATATCACTTTGAGAGAGTCACTAGATTTTCGTTCTGTGATTTCTTATAGTTACTGTTATTCCATCAAGGAAACAAAACATTTGATTTGTGCTTTGCATTATTTCTAACACCTTGTTCTTACTGCTGTAAAGGAATTCAGTAAACCAAAGAGTCTGCATAATAATTACTGAAAACTTAAGAGAGTGGCATTAAGGAAACAATTCATTAGATAGTATTGCAAAGTCAACGCAAATGTCCCATTTAAGATCTACCTGGGATTTCTGGAAAACAGACAAAATGTTCAAAGTCCTAACCAATGTCACATCTGGATCGGCAAAAGAGAATTACCTTTAAACATGTACAAATCTGAGCAACAGAGGGCATCCTCACTATGACAATCACTAGAGGGAAATTATTCAAGGAGACCTTGTATGGGGAATAGCAGACATATTGGACTATCCCATCTATTACTTAGGGTCAGGGACATTTGAAATACAAGCTTCCTAGAAAAAAGCAGTTTGATTTTTTTTTCTCCATATTTTAATTAACTTCTCTGAAGGTCACACATATCTCTATCTCTGAAATGCATAGCATGTCACTCATTTTAAAAATCTGGATATTTAGCATTATCTTGCTATTATAGTCCAACTTTTTTTTATCCAAAATTTCACTTTAGTGATCAAATTAAAGAGATGACAAGCTCCCTATCCTTACAAGCTAAGCATTTTCTGTTTTATACTCAGATATACTCTGTGTGATATAAGATGAGACTTCATAATGGGATTCAATGCAGTTGAGTGCTAAATTATAGCAGGCTTATATCACAGAAAATTATAACAATGGGAGAAGAATTCATATCATGGCTTTAGTAAGAGAGGAAAATTAAGACTTTGCAATTAAAGTAGAAACCTAAAACTTTAAAATAATTTAAACAGTTACTGAATACATGTAATGTTCTATACTTATCTGGAAGCAGGATTGGCAGTCGTTTGAAAGGATCCAAATGAAATGTGGACAAGGTGTATGTTATGTCCTCAGAACGCAGATCTGTCATTTTATTCATTGTTCATGAATACATTGGTATTGAATATCTCTTTCCCACAAATTCACAGGCTCCATGCAAGACTGGAGAGAAAACCAGTGTAATGTTATCGTCAAATTGATGTTGCATACAACTTTATGATAGTCCTGACAACTGCGGTTTGTGAATTTGCCAAGAGCAACCTAGTAAGTGATTTTCAGAGATGAACACTGAACATTGCAGTAAAATAATCCTTTCCTTCAGAAGGATAAAACTGCAATTTTCTTGTAGACATAATTTACAGAATTATTACTGACAATTTTAGAATTCCACTGGGTGAAACACTGGGGGGTTGAGAACAGAAAATCTTATCCTTTTAAGAACAGAAAAATTTTAAACAGACAGTGTATCTATAGCATCTGTGTAATAACACAGGAGGAACCTGACCTCGAAAACTAGCAGTGAATTCCTTTCCGTATTAAAATCCTCTGCCTTTTTGAAAACTTACGTGTTCTGTGATTCGTAGCTTTGAATAAGATGTAAAAAGAGCTCAGGTTCATATTCTCATTTCTTCTCACATACATTTGGCATGCAGCCTATTTAGAACTAGGTTTTCGTATGCACACTACTGCATAAAAAGTTCTTGCCACATCTATTTAGATTTCCTGCCCTGGCAAATCTTAGAAATGTATGTAAATGTTTAGATTGCAAATCACAGTGCAAAGGAATCATTCTAAGTGTCAAAAAGGAAGAAAGGCATGTAATAAGATGTTGAAAATTATATTGATATTTGATGTTTAGGTTTCTTGATGAAAGATGTTTCAGTGATCTCATATGAACAAGGGAAAAGGCAATAGTATTTGATACAGATGTCATATTTTTAGTTGATTTAGACCCAATCCTGTAGATTTGTTGCAAGCACATGAATGTTTCCACTGACATCAATGAGCTAATTGAAATCAATGCAACTAATTTAAATTAAATAGCTGTATATGTCTTTGTGTGACTTAGACTTGAAGGCCAGCTGTAAAATTAAATGCTCTGTGCTTGTTTAATTTCTTTCTGAGGTAAAAGAAGGCATCAAACTTGTTTCTTTTTAACTTAGAAAATATCTTTCACTGTGGGCTGGACAACTTGCAGGATTTGATTGTCTAGAATGAGTTAGCTTTATGAAGACCAATGCAATTATATTTATCTGTTCTCTATTCTTAGCTGGTGAATTCTAACATCCAAGGATCTAGCAGATGAGCTGCTAAGACACTTCTAGCTCCAGTGGTGTAAGGTCCAGTACTTTTCATTCCCACTGTCTTGGCTTTCTGTGTTGATGGCAACTTCTAGAGAAAGCCAGGATGAATAATTTGCCAAGTACAACTAAAATGGGGACTTCCCTAGAGGAACCTGTGAACATGACTCAGAAGTTGAAAGGGCTTTACCCATTGTACTTTGCAGGAGCACAAAGTATTCATTAACTGGTTTCAATCCTTGCCTTAGAGAAAATATTTTAAGGGGGATGCAGGTAAGAGTCCTTCACAAGGATGTACTCAAGCCTGCTCTTTCCTGCTCAGAGTCCCTTCCTGGGCTTTCTGCTCAGAGTCATCTGTTGATGGGCTCTTGCATTAGTCATACTCACTGGCAAACATCGAATTGCTGCAGGACAATTTTTTGTAGGAAGCCTGATCTCAAGTTGAATTCGGAGTGACAAAGAGGACAACATATGTGCTTGATGCCAATTGTTGGACACCTCAGGGCTTTCAGACTTTTCCTGGAAGAAGCAGCTCACACACAGACTAGACAAACCAAGTAATATTCAAGAAAGTCAAAATAATGTAGGTGATGTTTAAGTTCATAAATTCCTAAATTGACCTAGTTGGACTGGCTGAAAATGAGAGGGAGAGATGCACTATAAAATGCAGTTACATTTCACATTCTAAATTCAAGATCAGACTTAATGGATAATACAACAGGATTAACAAAAAACCTGCTAAATTACTCTCTACCAACATTCGTCATAAACTGGTTGGTCTGATTTGAAATAATCTGACAAGTGTTCTCCGTTAAAAATTTTAAAATTTTAAAAATTGGAGAAAGGAGTACTGAATGTAGCATGGGTGAAGCAGAACACAATGAAACCCAAAGCAGAGCTGGAGATAACCATGGCTGGCTGTCTGGCCAGAGTGATCACCACAGGGTGATTTTGCTGGAATACCTATTTTATTGGGCTGTATTGGACATAGTGATCTGATCTCTTCATTGAGGAAATCGAGGAGTAAGAGATTATAACAAGAAATACTTGATTTTTTTGTAGTTTAAAAAAGTATTTCACATGAATCCTTTTCCTGATCTAATGTCTAAAATTTAGGATCTCCTCAGCCTAGGCAGATGGATCTAACAATTAATGGGAGGGTATTTTAGTGATTTTGCAAATTCCTTAATTTACATTAGTGGATGGTGTAAGTGAACTATGGAATTGTACGTGTCTTTCCGTGCCAACATTTAAGACCACCTAGACTTTAATAGATGAAAAAAATTCTGGTTCATATTTTATTTTTCCTTTAAAACTAGTGGAACTTCAGCATGCAAAGATCAGTTAATTGACACATACAGGGCAATTAAAAATAAGAAACACATATTTATTGTCTATTTTTAATGGTTTTTCCTTTCTGAACCCAGACTCCAGGCCAGCCTCCTGTCCAAGTTTTCCTTCATGCCTTATTGTCTATTCTGTTCAGCTATTTAAAAAATGTTGAATATCAACAATGGCTTTCAGTAGTGTATTGTCAACTTTTGTATGAAGCAATCTTGGTTGAATGAGAAGATCCCAGAGCTTATAGTTCTATCTACTGTGCTGCACTGGGTTTCTGCTTGAATGTGTGTGACTGATAACAGGACAAATTTCTACCTTCATTATTACATTTCAGCTACATAATTCATTTGCCAAAATCTTTTAGGAAATATCTTTGTAGCATATTGCGCGAGACATCAGGTAAGTGCTTGTAACATAGAAATAAGTAAAGATCCAGCAACTGCCTTGTCAAATTTGTTTGTTAATTGTAGATCTGCTTGTGCTAGGTTGTTTTGCAGACTTTTGTGGGTAGCCGTGTGCCCTAAGACATCTCCAGCAGAATATCTTTGCTCTCATAAAGAAATTTGTACTGGATCTGCATTGCTTTTGAAGCCTAAAAACAGTATTTGGAAATATCTGGGGAAAAATGTTGCAAATGTGTGCACAGCTTATGGATTTTCAAATAACAGATGTTGCCAATGTTATTGTCAATATGCAAGCTTGATTCTGTCTAGAATTTGTAGTACTAAAACTATTTAAAACATCTTTTTTTAACCAGTTGTTAACCTTCCAGTCTGATGTAATTTATTTTGCATACAGGATAATTGTGGTTTAACTTACATAAACTCAGTCACCAATGTATCTTTGAATGCAAGCTAATTTTCTAGACGCTGTTTTCAGGAAATCCAAGGATTCCCCAACAGTATTCAGTATATTTGTTCATTTCAATTAACAGGTGGCAAAACAGGTAAAACCCAAGCAGCTGTTTTCCTTTCATTCTTCATTGCATTTGTTGGCATGTCACTGTGAAAAGGTTTAATTTGAGAGATCGTTTTTCTAAATGATTTGATTGCTTCTATGACATAAAGGGATAGTACTGTACAGTACTTGATCCTGATGGAGAAATGGAAGCAGAATTTCCATTGCAGCCTGTATTTTGCCTAGATTAGGCAAGCAGGATCTGGCTCATCATCTTGTATTAAAAAATAATTAATGCCTTCACCATTTATTACATTTAATATTCTTTACTTAAATACTTTAGTTTTTTTCGCAGCAAAAGGTAAAGACAAGTTCACAAAGGCAAAAAAAAAATATCTATAAGGACTCAAACAGTACTGATTCTGACTCATCTGAGAAGCAGCAATCGTGGAGCAAATTGATAGTGCTGAGTATGAGAAAGGATCTTATATATCAGACAGAAGGGAATGTGTGGTGTAGTAAGACTGGCATTATATACCAAACAACATCAAACTTAGATGTGGAGTATCCTTCTGGGTGGAACATCTAGGTATTGAACAGCGTCCTGTTTGACACTGAGTTGTCAGTTTCCCATTAATTCATCTGCTTGTCTCTTTGTCCCAGATCCTGGACTCTTTTCAGCGCCTGTGTCTGCTTTGTCTCTATACTGTCTGCAGGCAAACAATGACCATTAAATACCTTACAGTATATGTGTGCCTAAGCAAAAAAGCAGCCTACAATACATTAACAAATTCAACCTCTTTGGCAGATATGTAATGAGCTCCTTATTTATAGGTGTTTACACAATTATATTCTTGACAAATACATGAAAGATTTCTGTGTTTCAAAAAGTGTATCAAAAATATCTTTAAAGGCAATTATTTTAGTGGAAGTTAAAACTTTAGGAATAAAACCTGTCATTTTTATACCTGTACTTTGATACTGAACAGTGACAGCAGAATTTTTTTAAACAGTATGTTAATAAGGAAGGTCTGCTTAATACATTGCTCATTAGTACCTAGTATGTTTATAGTTTTAATAGTTTTGAAGCATTATAGAGTTGCTAATTCATGCCATTGTTACACTGATTACTATAACAGTGCCTGTCAAAGTAAGAGGATTTAATAAAAAACTTTGTAATAAAATTTTACTTTTACTTGAAGGTATTAAGGATTTTTGTGCAGGCAACATTACATAGATGGCACAAGAAATCACGTAGAGTAAAATATAGGGCTATTTTACATCAGAAATTAGGAAACAATCTCTTGCAGAGTTTGCAGAGAAGAATGAAATTTTAACTTCTGTTTTTGTCTTTTGAATGACGTGAACAAAGCCTTCTTTAAAAACAAACAAAACAGCAATTCCATTAGATTTTTAAAATAGGCTTTCTTTATATTTCAGTCTTCGTCTTTAATGAAAGGAGATTCAAGACTGAGGAAGCCTAAGAGAAGAGTTTCACTAACATCTTGAAGAAGACATGAAAGCGGCAGCAAACAAAAAGGTACAGTACCCAGTTTTTCATACACTATACATAAAACACTTCATCTTTTCAGAAGCCTCCAACTGTCAATTTTTAAATTTATTGCTAAACTGTCTTTCTGGATTTAATTAAGTGATTGACTAGTTACTGAGTAAATATCTTAACATTTCCTTAGCACTTTGAAATCATTTACATATATCTTGTAAATTGTGGGTATTCGTTAGCTGTCATAATGATGACTGTGGTCAAAAAAAACCCAATCCTGCCAATTAATGCTGTGATGAGATTTTGGGGTTTTAAGAATTTATGACTTTTCCATGGTGAAATAACAGGTTCTTCAAAGATCTTTTGATTTCAGTGGAGACTAGAACTCATAGAACTTTATCAGGAGAACAAGATAGGTCCTCCTTTGTTGAATATGCTTTACTCTGTACAATATAAACTATGAGAGGTTTCTAGTCTGTTTTTTTTTCATTTTTAAAGATCTTTTTAGTTGAATAGTGCCAAGTTAATTCTCTTTCAAAAATAAAGATAAAATTATGTTAAGGAGGCATACAAGTTTGAATTACAAAGAAATTCTCCTTTTCTCTTTATCTAGAACCCTACATGTGGCCAGTGTTAGTTGACCAGATGATATACTGGAACATTTTTCTTAATTAGGTACTGTCCATATCTAGAAAGGATGTTGTTTAAGCTGTCTGTGTGACCCTTGGTGATTGCTGATCTTAAAGAAATTTGGCTCTTTTTTGCAGGCTTGGGGCTGCCTCTGTTTCTTAGAACTCTCAAGTCAATATGTTGTATTTCTATAGTTATTTTCCATAGAACTATCACTTATAGGCATTAGAAAATGCTCCCTAAAATTATGAGGCAAATAAAGGTGTTCCTTTTCATTTTATAAGAGGAGAAACTGAAATGTGAGGTTTACTCATCTGAGACCAGCCAGCCAGCTTGGCAAAACAGAGTTTAGATGTCTCTTGCCAGTGGACGTGGGTGTTTAGGATCAAGTAGAAGAGCCCATCTCTGTAATGCCATGTAGTCTGTGTTCCCAGTCATGGTATAGATAAGAAAAGGCACTTTTTCCTCAAAATGCCTTCACTGCCTCACTCCACATACAAACTTATTATATACATTTCTTGCCTTTCCAGTACTCTTTTTTTATTCCCCCAGATAATCTCACATATATTCCGTGTCAGTTTTGTTTCAGTAGGGAGTGATGTTTCATACAATATTTCCCTCATTCTAAACAAACAAGTAAGCACTTTGGCAGTCACTCATGGACCCACGATTTCTTTATCCATATACAGCCATGGAGTTGGCAGGTCCTCCTGTACGCAGAGGAGTCATTAGCTTGTTTACACAATCATTTTTTCGTTGTAGAGGGGAATAGGAAAAGGGTTTGCAACTTTAGGGGGCAGGTGATAGATGTGTAAAACAAGGCTTTTAAGTGTATATCTGCCTAATGTTGTAGAAGTCCTGCTACTTGATAAGGCAAAGAATCCTCACCAAAATTTGCAAGGAATCTCAGCAGAACTAAGAGGTCAGGACTACCATCTGATATGCTATGATAGTTTACACAAGTTGAGACTATGAGCCAAAACCTTTCCCTTTCTTTCTTCTGAATTCTACACCCTTTGAAATAAATCACGCACACCGTGTGTTTTCATCCCCAAGAGGTGTGGGGAGCAGGACAACCTGCTCACCATAGTGTCCTTCCCATGTAGCTGGTCAAGGTTACTATTTTGCTCTTCTGACATATTATCAATTACCCTGCCAACAGACTGATACCGGACCTGTAGTTTTCTTATAAAATAAAAAACTGAGTTTAATTAAATCATCAGTAACTTGGACCTAATTATTTCAGACAGTATTTAATTAATGTTTCATGGATACCTAATGTAATTAGGGTTCCTTTAATAAGACCTTCTATGACATTAAAATATATGACCTTTATCTTTCTTATCATCCACAGCCTGACAACTCAGATTTGTCATTTTCACTATAGGTATAGTTTGATTAAATAGAGCAGAACATAAAATTAATCTAGCAAATTATACTTGTTTGTTTCTTTTTTTTTTTTTTTGCTACTTAAAGACTAATAACTTAAGTCTTTTAATTAGCAGTGTCGGTACAAATGTTCATGTTAGAGTTTTACCTTCATGTTTTTTCACACTGTCTCTTTTGTATATCATTTTTATGACAAAAGTAGATAACAACCAGACTTTATTAATCATGGTGAAGGGTTCAATCTTTTAGATATGAAAAATAAGGAGCTATTCTTGACAGTAACAATGACTAGTAATTTTTTATAATTTAAGACAATTTTGCAAAGGACTTAACTTTTCTGGTCACAAACTTCCCAAACAGAAAACTGTAATTTTAATGTGAATGAATTTAAGTGAGATTACTAGACTGACTCGTGCTTACTTGTTAGCAGCTACAGGTTCTCTCTTCTTTACTGTTGTTTTGGGGTAATTAAGCAAGGTCCAGTGAAAGAACATTTGTCATACACAAAACATAGAGAATGTGATTTAAAGGATATTATAAGCTCTGTTGGAACAACACTCATCTGTTCGTGTTTCCTCACTCCCCAAAGAGCTTTTCTATCTTACCTTCAAAAGTAGAGCTACTCCAGTGATTTCACTCATCTTTGATTAAGTTCCACTCAGTGAGTTAGGGCTTACTAATGTGTATCAAATTTAGCACATAGGTAAGAGTTTTGCTAAGTCATAGCACTGACATTCATAATCCTGTTTTACTTTAATTGAAGAGGAGGACAGCTGCTTCAAGGTATGAAAAAAAAAAAAAGGCATTAGAAGTTAAACAAGCAGAATGCATCCTGTCTATTTCATAAGTTAACGTGAATGCTCCATGCACAACAAAAACATAGGTAGAAAGTACCGAATTCTGTAAATGGAATAGTTTCAATATACTTCTATTCATGTTTTGGTTATTTTGAATTAGAACTGATTTTTTTAGATATTCAACAAAAGTTTTATGTAAATTTGTAGTTAGAAAAACAATACAAAGCTTAAAAAGTATCAATGAAGTATAGTGCACTTTTTTCATTGCACTAGGAAGAAACTCAGTAGTGTTCCTCTAGAGAAGGGAAACAATTTACGTTGTTTTCTGCTCTCCCACTCAATAAAAACTAGAAGAACAAAGAAAACTCTTGGCTCAACACCAGTGCAGATGCTGAGGAGGAATAGCTTTGCTTTGTTTCCAGTAGAGAATGTAGAGAAGGGAGCAGTTTACTGACTCATGCTTTTATTCTCTTCTTAAGAGTTTTAACACCAGAGATGTTGTCCAGACAGAGAACATGTTAAACAAGTTGATGCACAGAACAGAGTAGATTTCAGAAATAGTCTTTGAGGAATAGGGGATTTTTCCTCTGCTCCACTCCAGAAAAGGGCACAAATTCATACTGAATTTTAAGCCTGTAAAGAATCCCATTTAAATCTGTGAAGATATTTCCACACTTAAAATTAAACATAAGTCGAAGGGGTTTGCTTCATAGGCAAGGAGCAGGCTTAGTGAGCTCTCTGGTCTACACAGGGCTTGTCGAGGTGATAAGGAAGAATGAGCTAAGAGTTGTAGTTGTGGTAATTAAGGGTAGGAAAAGAGTCCAAGGAGCCTAAAAGAATAAAATACTAGTTAAACACTGGGCTTCTCATTCCCTCATTCAGCACACAGCAACCCCTGACTTTATACGTTAAATAAAATTGCCATGTTAATTTAATAAGTCATAATTAGTACCTATATGTTGTTTGCTGATTGCAGACTGTGATTAGTGTTGAGAATACAGTCACTCACCAGTACTAGCAGTATTCAATTAAGATTTAAAATGTAATGAAGTCAGTGACCAAGATTCATCCCACTTGCATAAATTCCCAGTAGGGGAAGAGGATGTGAAGGGGTTAAGCCCAGGAAATTTATCACTACACAAACAGGCAGCTGCAGAATTCCACTCTTATTGCTGTGGTGAGTCTAAGCTGAGCAAAGCCTCCTCCTGAACAGGGTTTTGGGGACGGGAGAAGAGGGAAAAAAATCTTTCCCCTAGCCCTTTCTGACTCACCTGTCTTACAACATTTTGCATTTGATACTGTCCTCTGATCAGCCAATGGTGTGGTGATTCTCTCCTTGCAGTTAGTTTTTGATATTTTATATCACATCTTTATAGCCACCACAGTTAGACTTCACTGTTTTCTTCATTGACACGATGAAAATTGAATCGCAGTGAGCCTCTATCTGAGTAGAAAAAAACTAATCTAACCATGGATATTCAAGAGAGATAAGATTAATATAGAAAAATGTACTGGATAAAAAATCTTGATGCAAGCATGTAAAAATAAATTGATCTGATTACACAGATTACTGAAAACTGGTCACCTTGGCTACATTAGGATCTTTAAAAGCAAACACAAATCAGTGAATCATTTTAATCAAATTTAATTTAGATTATACACTTTCACATAAAATCTAATTTAGTTGGAATTACTCGGTCATGACTTGTCTGCTCCCCACAGGACAAGGTTAAAGAGATTACATTTGGGTTCATGTCAGCAGCATCTGCTAGTTAGCCCTCTGAATGCTGATTTAATGAGAGAGGTTATGCTTAGTCTCTTGGAAAGACTTCTGGTTTAGGCAGGTGCTTGAGAGATGTTATTAATTTAGTATGATACAAGGAGTGATATTATCATACTTGGAAAACTCTTGTATTGATATTTTCATGTGTATAAAATACCCTCGTGGTTTTGCTTTACATCTGTTTAGCAGCTTTTGAGGGTTTCCCTCTAATCTGTCTTTAATATACTGCTTTAGAGAAACAGAATATTCCTTTTAAAGACAGAACAGCTTTTTTACTATGAACAATTATCTTGGGGCTTGTCTGCAAGAGGCAGCAAGTGAGCATTAAACTATAATATGAATTTACAGGGAACTAGAAGGTACCAACTCTACATGTAGGCAATGCCTTATTGTCTCTCACCTGTGGAGAATCTACACCTCCAGCCAGATCATTCACAGAGAGCACCTTGTGTGCCAGCCCACTTGCTCTGCAAACAGACCTTTTATTTCTATGTATTCAGCTATTCCGAGGCAGATTCCAACCCCCTTTGTTACATAGCACTGAGTTTTTACATTGAAATGAATAGGAAGCATTGCAGTTAGTTACTAATTGACAAAAAAAAAGAGTGCGAGTTTAGCCTTTTGGTACTGAATGTAGCGAGGGCAAGTTCCATTCTGATGGAGTGGCTACTTCACAGCAAAACCAGAGCCAGCGGTCACTATTTCTACTTCTACAGCCCTGTTACAGAAGATAAGAAGGGCAAAATAACTGTGAAAACCTGTTGCTTGGTACATCACCGAACCAGAAAACTTACAATGCATGATGAATCACCAGGGTTGCCAAAGATATGTCCCTGATTCTCCAGAAAGAAATCAGTGCACAGGCACAAAATGCAGTGTGCAGAAGACACGCTTACTGAGGTATCTGCTGCTCCTCTCACCTAACTCCTGGATGTGCAGAAATCAGAGACAAAGAGACTAACTTCACAAATTCTTCCTGGACAGAATTTCCACAGGGAAAGAAAGGACAGACTGAGAAACTCTGGATGTATGTAACCTAAAGTCATTCCCTAACCCAGCAGGTAAACAGTGGACTTAAATGGACTTAACTGTCCTAAAGTATGTCCATGCCTATCCAGGAGCTTTTCATCCTAAAGCAGTTTTCTCCCACATATAGAAGAGCTGAGCCAGGAATTCATTCAGGGTAAATCAGCACCATTTCACCAAAATCAATAAGAGTTGCATCAATTTTAGATACACTGCATGTTTCCTGCTGGTTTTTAAAGCACTGTTTATGGCTCTCCAGAAGGAAAAAAGTATTGGAACTATTAATCCCCGAAGTTCTGATAAAGAATTTTGAATAACAATTGAAATTCATTACAAAATTTTACTGTTTCGATGCATAATTTCCCTGGTGGAGGGGCTTAAAACTCTCTCTGTAATTACCATAACAGCATAAGGGTCGAGCCATTAAAATAATCTCTGGCAATTCTGTGTGATTCATGTTATTTATGAAGAATGCTGCAGACACAATGTTCTTTGCTGCACCGTCTGTTTTCTGTATGTCTGTCTCTATCCTTTCTCTTCACCTATGGATAAACGGTCAATTCTTATATATGTACTAGAAGAATCTACATCTCCAAAACTAATAAATCCACCCTGAAGAAATATCATTTATATATGACATCCATAATCATATCAAAGAAAACTGGGCAAAATTGAGAAAAATGGGGACATACCTTATTACAATTATCTTCTATTCTAGCATATTTTTCTTATTAGCAGTGCAGACAAAAGGCAGTACTCCTATTTTATTTTAAATGAGCCTGATAGAAGTATCTCATCCACTTCATTTTCATATAAAATTGCACTGTGGAGGCTGATCCTCCTGCCTTTGCTCGGGCAAAATACCTACTGCTGTCCCTGGAAACAATGTCTGTGTAAAGATTACAGGGTTAGGACCTGGTATTTACACTTTTGCCCTGGCTAAGCACTGTTATTGATTCTGTGTTACATGTGGCATTCCCAAATCATCCTTTAAAGAGGGAAATATGCAAATGATGTACTGAACTTGGTCAGCCTTTGATAAGAACAAATACGCAGTGAATATTTGTTTAGAAATGGCATGGTTCTGTGGCAATTGTGACAAGGTAAGGGCATGTTAAGCTTGTGTGAATATATTTCCCAAGATGGTACTAGTGTTGACATACCAAATACTTTTTTTGCATCCAAATTACCTATTTGAGTTTACAGAAGTTTTACATTCACAAAATACAGAAGAGGACATACGAACATTTTCTGCCAGTGTCCTACAGAGGCACAAGCAAAACCTTGGCTGACTGAAATCTGTGAAGCTCCAGCAAGGACAATAGGACCACCTTGTTTCACACAGATCATAGGTATGGCTGGAGACAAACGATAATAAGAATTCCTGATACTGATGAAATTAGATGAGTCTGGATTTGAAGAAGCACAAATATACTCCACAAACGCTGGGTACCTCTCTGGCTGGTTATCTGTGTAGAAACAAATTCCAAACTTAGTTATGTTTGTGTAATCCTGATACAAATATACATCACTTACAGCAAGTCCCTGCTTCCCCGAAACGTGTTTCTACCCCCAGAATTCACCCAAGTGAAATTCAAAAGGAAGAAGGAAATAAAATGAAACATAATCAAATTGTGCAATATTTAATTCTAAATTAAATACCTTATGCATTGAAAAATAGATTTTGGCATATTCTGTAATTGATGCATAAATTTCAATGTTGGAGCAGTATAAAAAAATGAATGCAATAAAAAATTTTTAAAAAATGCTGACCCTAAGAGTGCCAAAATTTGACAGAATTCATACTGAGTTCTGAACTTCCTGATTTGGAACTCCTTCTGTCAAATTATCACAATAAACACACAGTTTAACCCAAAATACAATAGAGACACAAAAAACCTCCTGCTCAGTTCAAGCTCATGAAGGAAAGATAAATAGCATTGCCACTCATCAAAATTAAGATTTTTAGAAAACTGGGAAAAAAAGGCTGGGTTTAATTACTCCTTTTAATTAGCTCACTAAATAGCTATTTAATTCATACGATTACAGAAGAACAAGCAGAAGCTTTCACGTATTTTGTCAAAATTCTTCAGATGCAGAAAAACATTTTTTCCTGCTATTGCAGTGATTTTTATTTATAGACCATTTCTAATGCAAATATTGGCCTAAAATCAAGTGCTAAGGAAGCTGACTGACTTGGCAATGGAGATAGAGTAGGAATGTAAAGGATTAGAGTGCTTAATGTACTGGAAAGAAGTTTATCAATACTGACAATTCTCACAGTGCTTAATCAAACATTTAAGACAAGTGGAGAAGCAGACAGTAAAGACTTTGGGGCTTTTGAACAATAAAAGCAAACAAACTGTCTTGTTAGAACATGTCAATTTATGGTGGAATAAAGAAACGCCTATAATTTAGTTACTCTTTTCATATAGATAACTGGTGGCTTTAGGTAGCCAGCTAAAGTGTACTGACTTTAAAATGACTGTAACTCACTCCTAAAGAAAATGAACTATAGCTTATGTCCATTTTTTAATCGAATTTTACTGTTAAGCTTCATTTACAGTTTGATGCCTATTAAGGAGGATTATGATATTTTTTCCTTAAATGCAATTTATTAATGGATTTTTTAAAATCAACACATAATAACACTTATAAGTGTCTGATCCTTCAGTAACATGGTCTTGTGTTTACGTTACCAGAGCCGGGGGCTCTGCTAGGCACAGGACCAAGACCAGAGCTGGGAGACAAGTGCTGCTCCATGTGTCTCTGCAGGGTTAATTTGGGAAAAAGGCTTATAGCCCCGAATTGCCTGGGCTAAATCTTCTCAAGTAACAACAGTCTGCAGATTCTCTACTTGAAATTTTGCTGATGATTCAGGATACCTAGAATCCTATCTAAAATGCTTGACTTAAATCCTACTGTAGTTTTGAGTAATATTCTTAGTGAAAATCTGGATCCAACTCAAAGAGAAAACAAATTCCAGTTTCTAGATCAATTTAAGTGGTATCGAGATAAAAGTTAGATAACTCAGCAGTAGTCGTGCTGTATCATTGAATTTACACTCATATCAGAATGCTGTTAATCTGGCTCTTGATACACTGATATCAGAACCAAAGATCAATAAATATTTTTAGGAAAACAACTGCTGTAAGACCAGGAATGTTAAATTCCCATGTGGCAGAGCAATAGGAATATACTGCAGACTATGTGAGCGGAGAGAAAGTGAAGTTACTTCCTTGACGTAATTGCAGCAGCCAACTAAATAATAAAAACAGACATGACTGCTTATCAAAATACAGGTAACATCACACCTACTACAATAACATATTTATCATCCAGTAACTTAGTTAAATTTAACGCTCAGAAGTAGAGCAGAGCAGGACCCTGAGCTGTGTTAGTTAAAACCCACAAAATGCAACAAATGATGTTCAGTTCAAGGGTAACATTCATTAGGAAGTAGTAAGCAATTGAAAAACAATAAGAGTTCAAAATGGCATTTTTATTCACTTCTTCAGAATGGAGTGAGTATAATTCCAATTATCTTTAGTTCTTTTATGTAGTTTGCTGCTACAAGCAAATATTGCTTGTATTGGTAGTGCTTGCTACCTCCAGAAATTGCCTGAAGTTCATGGAAGCTGTGTGTGAAATTCCCCCAAAACACTTCTGGCATTTTAACTTTGTATCTATTAGTCTTTAACTACATAACACTCTGCAAGCATTACTAGAGTCCAGGTTAGTTACTGTTTGCTATTTGATCTCAATTAGCACTCAAAAATCTTGTTTGTCAAGAGGCTGCAGTGCTCTTCAGTTCATGTTTTTCCACAAAACTGGATGATGCTACTCCAGACATAACTGTTGTGATGCAATTGGTTTTGACTACATGAGAAACGTCCTAAAATAGAATATTTTCTCTCAAAGAGCAACAACAACAAAAGATATAATTTACCTACAAACAAGAGTAAATTCTTCATCTAGGCAGAATGCACATTTTAACTTTCTTGATACTTCTGTCAAACTTTGCAGATAGATATCATACCTCATTTGTTCATCAGTAGTATGAAAGATGGTAGTAAGATATAGTTTTATTTCAATAATAAAAAAATAAATGCCAAAAGCTAGTATGCATTTTGGCAACCTTGTGATAGTTGTGTTTGCACCAACTCTTCCAGTTTAGAATTTAATATGACTTGGGCATGTTACAGTTGGACCTTGTAGGTCTGGTACTCAAAATTTAAAACTGCGCTGGTTACATAATGAATATGCAGATGTGAGCTTAATTTGTGTGTCTGTTTACCATTATCACACATGCAAATAGACAACTACCTTGTTGGCCATTCATACCTGCTAATACCCCATATGCACACACAGTCATGGTAATTTCACATGCAGATTATAAACACTCTTGCATGTCTTGGAGACCAAAAAAATCCCACGTAGTGGTAATATCACTTTGGTATTTGTGCTAAAATGGTTTTACTTTATTATGTGTAATCCTGTTCTTGTTCGGCCATTTACATTTTTTAAAGTAATTTATCTGGTCTCCACTTAGATGGACACATCTAGATATTTTTTTTAGAAAGAAGTTATTGCACAAAATATTGCACCAGTCTATTAGCTGGAGTAACATCACTAAACACATTCCTGCTACACTGAATTCATACCAAGCAAGTTAAAATATGCTATGTGCACCCTTTCTTTTTTATTATTTTTCATGTTATGGACTCCTTCATAGGAAATATGCAAGTGGATACATCTATCAATTTAACCAGTTTTAATCAGTCAGTTGAAGCCATTTGTATCATACTATCAATGTTAACCTCAGTGAATTAAATTATCATTCTTCTATCCATTTTATAGAGTAAAGGGACTACTTAACTGTTTTCTAAAAAAAGTAGTAGGTTGTCTTTTCTTATGCTGTAAATTGCAGGTGCAATAAAGTCAATGATATAATGACATCATCAAACTTACATCAATAGATAACTTATCCTGAAGACTATGTACCTTATCATCTATAATTTTGATCATGTTTGTCTTCCACTACCCCTTCCCCGGAAACGCAGCAGAGAATAATTCGTAACAGAGTCTTCTCAAACTTGTCCTACTCCGATGCCTCAAACTTTAGTAATGATAATGCAAACTGACTTGTTTGCAGAACAATTTACTGGGAAAGACTGATAAGAGTATATAGTATTACCTTAACTCTAGGTGAAAACAATGACAGAACAAAATATATTTTACCATTAATAAGTTAAAGCTTATGCTGTGTAATGCCCAGACCGAAACTGCACTATAATATTAGTGGGATTTCTGATTCAGTCTCAGACAACTACCATGTAAACCAAATAGAAAGAGATTTTCCAGTTTCATCTTGTTCTAAGTTGCTCAGTGTTTGTGTCTACCAATGTGTATGTGTGTGTGTGTGTGTACGTGTCCTACATGTCTTATATTTGTCCTACTTGTAACATTTTTATCAATCTGTAAACAGTAGAATTTTGGGAGCATGACAGGCATAACATGAAAAGCTAAACAGTATTGATCACACTAACAGTTAGTGCAATCAACATCTACATTTGTATTACAAGTATCTGTTTTCATCATCCTTTAGATATTATGTGGCCTTGAGATATATAAGCTATAATCATCATGATTCTGAAGCATCTCATTGAGCAAACATGCATGACCTGGCCTGATGCCGTAAGCATAATAAATAAAAATCGTAATTTAAAAAATCCCTCTCATTTTGCAAGCATATAGCTGACAAAAATGACAGGTGTGTGATCAGTATAATCATTTCAGCTCTATTCTAGGCAATAAGCCCAGGGTCAGGTTTTTCTTCAAGTCTATAAATAAATAGTTCATGTTGCTTCTTGTCTAATTAACTCAATAGAAAATAGATCAAATGTGTAGTGGTAGCAGGGCCAGAAGGTGATAAATGACAAGGAAAATTTGAATGCTACTTTATATCGTAGTAACAATTTTTCAGATATAAGTCTGAATGTGGAGTTGTTGCTTTTTGTGTCTGCTGTTAACACTGGAACAGGGAGAAATACCTGATTAGCATTTTTTTCAGCTCAAAAGTCCTCAATTTCATCACAAATGTAATGGTATGAGCAGAAACAAGACCTATTTATCTGCACCTTCCTGGCAATTTAACTTGGAGGGCTCTTTATGTGTGGGAGTGCTATGTACAGTCCCCTTACCATATTCAGTTCATGGTGACTGAGTTACAATTGCAAGTTATTGAAGAGATGATGATGCAAAAATCAGTACAGAGTAAGAGAACCAAGGATTTCCAATTCAGTGTACATAAACCAGCAACACCTACCAGATAGTAGCTATGTTCTGTTGGAACCCTCTGGGATCAGCTCTAAAGACCTAGAAATAAAGGGGTTTCTTTTGAGCAGTTCATGTCTCTCTGCTGTCTTGTCCTTTTTTTTCGAGCAGGAAGTTAGCACAATGTCAGCAAGCAGCAGAACTTGGCTTTGCTCTTAATCTTCAAACAAAGTTTTTGAAGTAAACTGTAACAACAAATTATCAATCCTGCATAAATCCAGGTGGTCTCACATCAGCCTTCAATCTGGAAGTGTGCAGGTTTCCCTAGTGTAAGGTAGGAAACCTTAAAAATGTGTGGTTGGCTCAAGTACATGTCTTTACTTGATTAATCTGCAGTCATGGTGCAACAGTTATCAATGGAAAATGATTAGTCTGGGAAGTTTGATTGTTGCTTAATTCTGATTGTCCATTTTCATTCTATACAACAGCACAGACATCTTTTCTCTGTAGCTCTCATTTCCTCAGACACTTAAAATTAAGAAAATCCAAAGGAATAATAACACTGTAAATTTAAATATGTTCTATGGCTCGTGATTATTTTTGAATAGGAAAAATAGTAACAATTTTCTGTTACATGATGATGTTCTACCTGGTAGCTGTGCATCCTGTGGCAGCACATGAGAAGCACCTTAGTGCTGCAGGAAGCACATAGTGACCTTGCCTGGAACAGGGAATCACCCCCTTAACCAAGCAGCCCAGGAGCCATGGGACCTTTGCTAAAGAGGGACTTGAGATTACTGTTCCTATTTATGCTGGTACACAAAGGTGTAGGTTTTCTGTTTCAGTAGACATCCTAGCTGTGAGTCAAGACCATCTCTCTTAACTGTCTTGCATGAGCTTGCAGAAGATGTTTTGTGCAGACTAACTCTTACACTTTAGAAAGTTTCATATATTTTTTTGCTATAATTACTGTAACGGAATATTTTCCATGCCACACTAGTCAGTCCCCAGCTCATTCAAAACATATTCTTTACATATTATTTAACCAAGTTACAATTATGTAGAGCTTTAGATGGGATTGATAACATTTTCTCCATTCTCTGGATTCTTTTGTCCTGGTGTTTCATTTGGACTGTTCCCAGTAGTTACAAAATGTAGATCTGACTGTTCCCTTTCCATTAGCTCAGGTTTGCTTTGAGTCCTTTTCAGCTTGTAATATTTATGGGCATGATCTATTAGAGATATGCAAGAGGATCAAGCACTGGGCTAATCTGACCTAGCCCAAGAGATCCGATTCCACATATTTCCTGTATGTTTCAGAAAGTTTTCATGCATTACTGTTATGCTCACCCTCTGAATCTCTCATCTGTAAATAGAGCTAGTAATTTCTTACTGGAATGCTGGTAAGTAAAAAAATGCACTGATTGTTGTAACATATTCAAATACCATCATATATGAAGAGCCATAAGGGTATCAAAATAGAACCTGCAGTTCATTTGTTTTTATGGAATCTGGAGAATGGAAGCATTAGTTCCTCATTTTTAAAGACCGTACGTTGCAATGCTTTGTGTGAGTTAGCTGCCATTCTTCATGCAGCTTAGCTTTACTGAACCTGTAATGAGAAGTAGTGTCACTGTTGTTTAGGGCAGTCTGTCTTTTCCATGCAACACTAAGGCATAACTGCCTCCCACTAATTTTCCATTAGGTTTACTGATAGCCATTAGTGTGCAAATAGGGAGATTACCCTGTACATGTTTCTAATAGGTCCAAAAAAGGGAATCTAGTGGAATCAAAAGGGCCTCTGATTGGGTTTCAATCAGACTCTTTAGATGAAAAAAGTAAGGGGTGCACCAGCAGCAAGATCCACTGTATCCCTCCAGATGCACAGTGTGACCGGTCCACATGTTTTAAAAATGGCCTTGAAATACCCATTTCACAAGTCCTTAACTTCTGTATCATTGCATAGTTCTTTCTCTGCTAGTGCCAACTGAACTGCACTTGGCCTCCCAGGGAAGAGGAGTTATCTACAGAGTCAGAGGAGTTTGACCACTAACATAGATAATAGGAACCCTGAGCATATGGTCCATTGTTCACAACCCTAAAGCAGTCATTGCACCTCTAAGCAGTAATGGAGAACACTGATGGTGGTTGGTCATGAGTCTCTGCACTGTTCAGCAAGACTGGGAACTGAGCAGTTCTTGGGAGATACCTTCAATATCAGGTAATTGATTGATATCAGGTTCAATATCAGGTAATTGATTTGAGCTAGAAACAGAGGATGAATGCTGAATATTAATTTAAGTGGTGTAGTTATTCGTACTCGTGTTCAGGTCAGAAATGCATTTGTGCCATCAAAACAGTCCATATAATAACTGTTTTTTTCAATAAGTTCCATTTTTGTTATTTTATGCCTCTTGTATATGTATATGCGTACATTTGTTTTACAAAAGCTTGTGTAGTCCATATTGCCCTCATTTATCAATATATGTTAGGTGGAAAAAAAAGGGGCAGAAAAGATCTTTAGGTCCAGCAAATTGCTCTCGTGGCTGGACATGTCTTCTCCATGGTGGTTTGTGAGGGCTAAAGGAATTGAAACCTCTCCCTGTGGACACTGAGCTTGTATTGATGTCTTTTGGATTCAATCATGTCCCACCCCTGCAACACTGACCTACTCACAAACTGTTCACTTTAGTTTTCAAAGCTCTTTAGGTTTCCTACTTCTTACTCTGACACTTCAACAACTTTAAGTGAGATTTCCAGATTTTGAGAGTCCAGGTCAGCTTAGATTCACTTGTTCTCCTGGAGATAGTTCTTTATCCTCCACTTGTTTACAGCGGCTAAAGATACTATTGAAAGTAAAACATCACTGCGAGATCTGGACTGAGAATTGCAACACCAGTACTGGGTTTTCCCTGGTTCTTCACCTCCTCACTGGTGCAGATCTTTATGTAGGTTTTACATTGTGAATTGCAGAAGTCTCAATGACACTTTTGCTGCCTATTTGCATGGAGGGAAGTTTTTCCCACTACCAGGTGTGGGTAACTTCCCAGGCAAATTCATTTCAAATAAAATGAAATCTTAATTAAGAACTTACAAAGCAAATGGAAGTTTTGTCCCAGTAAAAAGTGAGGCAGAGACTTGCATTAATCATAATCTTCTAACTACTCTCAAGTAGGGAGATTACTTCAAATACTGTCAGTAATGACTCCAATTTTTCAGTTAGGAGAACATTCTTAACAGAAGAAACTATTTCTTATTGTTTATTCCTATATATCACAAGGCTAAAGCAAGAGTGAAGGGGGATACAGACACTGAACAGAAATCTGTCATTCATATTTCATATTAAAATCACTTCTAGGCAGAAGACAAATGTGATTTAATTTCTGAACACGGAAAGTAATTTTTATTGAACACTTACTTGTTTGAGTGTGAAAGGGATAATTGTAAGACACCTTATCACAGGAAAAAACAATTCATGTATATATTTGATCACCCATTTGAATTAGTCATGTAGGCTTATTTCTAAATATATAATACAATAAGGAGAGAGAGAAAGAAAGAAAAATAAAGGAAAAGGGAAAAGGATAAGGGAAAATGAATGAAAGAAAGATACATAAATAAATAGATGAATAGATAAATAGATAAAAAGACTGAAAAATATAATTCAGGGAGGGGGAAATCTCTGTGATTTTATGTTATTTGTTAAAGAGATCTCTATAGTCCAGCTGAATCAATATGAGAACAGGACTTGTTTATGATAAAGCTTTGTGACTATTATATGTTCAAATTATCAGTGAAAGATTATTTCAATTACAGTATATTGCATGGCTAATAAATTATCATTGACTTGTTACACCTAATCATAAAAGTATGGCTAGGGAGAAATGATGGAGAAAGAAAGGTGTGCTTTTATGATTCCTAAGAAAACTTATATTAGTTTTATATTCAGGAGAAATGACAATGTTCAAAAATCATGTCCAAATGAAATAATTTGAAAGAGAACCCATATTTTAAAGTTATTACACAATAAGTTAATTTCAAGTTTTGAAAGAGTATGATTTCTACAATAACTGAGATGGGGGAGAACATGTCTGAAATAATCTCTCAGTCCTGAGTATAATGAAAGAACATTCATTTCAATTCAGAAGAACTGGAGTTAGTTTTTTGCTATAACTAAAAGTCAGCAGAATGTTATTCAGCATTTAGCTGAATTTAGCATTTAGCTTTCCTCAAGTTCTTCAGTCTTGTTTTCTCTGAAAAAAAAAAAAGAATGAGATACATGTACAAAATGTATTATTTGATGTGCAGTGGAAACATCAAACATCAAACTACATAATTCTCATGTTTTACTAGTTCCTTTATGGAATATAGTCCATCCTGATTACTTGATTGACCTAGATGAGGCAATACTAGATACTCTTGGGATTATAAAATATATAATCTTAGTTAACTGATTATAATAAAAACATAGGGAAATGGGGAGACTGTCTGCCCGCCCTATCTTGGGCTTTTTTGGTGCAACAGAGTTTATATTCCCCCTGTGTTTTTCCACCTTCCTTATATGAACAGCTGTAATTGAAAAGCAAGAAGCTCCATGGTTTATAGAAATAGGTGTTGTTAAGAGCCTTAGCCATCTAATTTTCTTCCTATTGCAGGGCAGGCTTCCTATTGTCTGTCCTTTAGAGCTAATTTCTTTTCTGATCAAAAGGCCCACATCATTGAAAAGGTAGTAATGACTATTCATTTGGTTGAAACCTCCATTCTGCAGCCTGCAAAGCTTTATTTAGAAACTGCTATTTCTTTCTAAAAGGAAAACCTCATTTGTGTCCTCTATAATGTCAATTAAAGTAGAATATATTTTAATTATTTATCCTGGAGAGAAACCTTTCAGGATCTCAATTTGCTGTGCCAGTGATACAGGCTGCAGTTTGAAACAATATGCGCCTTCAAAATTGTATGTCGGAGAGTAGGAATAAGGTGTGTTTTGGTTTTAATTTGCCACTAATGAATAGTTTATTTGCAGCTAATTAGCAAGTTAGAGTTTTACAATTAATGTCCGATTTCTAATCCAACTCATAAAAAGGAGCCTAGCTGTCATTACCAGTAAATAAGGTGGGTTACCGGGTCCGTAGAGAAAACATTGTAGGAAAGATTCACGAAGTTTTAAATGGGCAAAACAGAGATGAGTGGGTTTGGGTTTTTTTTTCTGAAGGAGGAGCGCGGCGACGTCTCAGTTGTCACCAGCACCAGAAAGAGTCAATAAAGCTCCGCAACAAGTAACCAGCCGAGGGGGGACACACAGGACAGGCTGGTTCCCGGCCTGGGGAGACCCCTGCGGCAGCTGCTGCGGGCAGCCCGGGATGCGGGGAGAGGACTTTTCGGGAGCCGCAGGAGAACGGACCTTCGGCGGTGCCAGCGGCAGCCGGGGCCCCCCCGCCGCTGGCAGGGCTGCTCCCGCACCCCCTCCCCACGCGTGTCCCCGCTCCGGCGTGGGGGGGGGGGAGCTACTCGCACCCCACGCTCTCCTCCCCGGTGCCGTCCCGCACAGGGCTGTGTCCCCGGGCCGCCGGGGCAGAAGGAGTCCGCGGGGCTGCCCTCGCTGGAGGAGATCGCCTCCCGGGGAACCGGGGCAGCCCCGCTCCCGCGGGCACCGGCGGTTCCAGGGAGACCGAGGAAGGAGGGCGCTGGGAAACGCCCGGTGCGGTGTCCCCCGCCCCCGCAGGGGCACGAAGCCTAAACTGTCCGGGAGCTGACATGTTAGAATGATAGAACCACAGAATCGTTTCGCTTGGAGAAGACCCTTAAGATGGGCGAGACCAACCGTAAACCTGACACTTGCCGGGTCCCCCGGTAAAACCATGTCCCAAGGCGCCGCACCTACGTGTCTTTAAATACCTCCAGGGACGGGGACTCAAGCACTTCCCTGGGCAGCTTGTTCCAGGGCTTGAGAACCCTTTCGGAGGTGCTGTACAGTTGGTTCTGCAACAGCGGAGGGAAGCTGCAGAAAGTTCCTATTGCATCCTGATCTCTTGGGAGAGAGATTCCTGCCGGTGCGGGGGGCAGCGGTGTTCTCTTTAGCATCACTTTTCGTGCTCTTTGTTTTTTTTTTTTGTTTGTTTTTTGGGTTTTTTTTTTTTTTTGCGGGTGCTTTGGCGTAGAAAACACATGAGCTAACTCTGTCGTTTCCTCGGGGCTCCGTAGCGAGCCCTGGCGACTTGTCCTGTGCTGGTGGTCCCCTCTACAACTCTGTTAATTGGTAACTTGGAGATGGAGAGCCCTTATTAGCAAAACCCTCCCCCCCCACCCCGCTTCGCATCCCGTCGCGCCCGCTGAAGCCCACCCCATGAGGCGATTGCCAGGAGGAGCTGTTTGTCAAAGGCTAATAAACAAATTCCTCGCGAACACCTGAATGAACGAGGGCCAGGAACAACCCAATTAAGAAACGGAGCTACTGGTTGTTTTTTTGTGGCGGTGGAAACAATCCGGGCTCGAAAAGGCTCTATTCAGCGGGCGCTCCGAGAGGTCTGTTTGCAGCGCGCTATTGTTGTCAGAAGCCAAATAAAAGTTCAGCTGGGGCGGGGGGGGGGGGGGTGGGGAGAGTGATTAAAAACAACATTCGCCGCTGCCTCCTGAATGCACTGGGAGGCTCGGTACAAAGGAATCGATCTGTGCCCAAACGACGCTGCCCAGGTTTTTACCCAGGCACTTCGCATTTTGGGTCTTAAATGTTGCAATTTTTAATGATGTCATCAAAAGTATCCCTTGTTTTCCCGTAATACATGAGCAGCAGGGACAACAGTAGTCTCCAGTGCAGAGTGGAGATCCATGCGGAGAGGTGCTGGGGAAGTCACAGAAAGGAGTTGAGCTCATTTGTCGGAACTAATGATTTGTTCTCCCTCTGGCAGGGCTGGAAGGTCGGTCCAGCTGTGGCAGCCCCGCAGCGAGGGGGGGAAGCCCCCCAGGCAAACTCGAGCTGTTTTGTTTTTCTTTTTTTTTGATGTGACCCTGTTAGATGGGAAATAAAAGATCTTCTAACAATCTTGGGCTGCGGAACCAGCCTGAAATGGTGCGTTTAGCAGCCACATCGCCACGCTGGAAACTTTTGGGGGAGGACGTGGATGGGAGCCTAAACCAGAGATCAAAGAAAGCAGCACGTGAACTTTTATCATGAGCATCGCTAAAAGCCTGGGCATTTGCGGAGGATGATCTTAGCGAGTCATCAGGGTCCAAACGAAGGGGGAGCGCAGCTCCCTTGTTTGGGCAAGTTTCGAGGACAAGTCCTCGCTCATCTCGGTCGGGAGTTAGGCTGGGGACCAGGGGAGATGTTTTAATAATAGGATTAAAAGGGTTCGGTTTGGCGCATAACATTATTCTTTAAAAGCCAGCGATCCTCCCTGACACGATTCCAAGATTCCCCCAAGCTCTGCTTGTGCTGCAATTAACATATATTAATGGCTGTCGCTTATTAAGCGCTGATTGCGTAAGAAGCAGACGGGTCCCTTTCAAATGTGCCTTTTCAACCGCGGGGTTTCTCTCGCGTTCGAGTTGGATTGTGCTGTAAACTCCTGGGCTCGCCTCGCGCTCCTTTGTCACCCAAAAAAAAAAAAAAAAGGAAAAAGGGAAAAAGAAAAAAAAAAGCTCAGGTCTTCTCTGGTCCCTGCCTTTGACAACTGTATTTACACGACCCCAAGTGTTCCCTCCCCGGCCCCCACCATGGGGCTCTCCGGCCCCGGACGGCATCTCCCCCAGTCCCGGCCGCCGCCGGGGAGTGAATTCCAGAAAATGGCTCCAGTCATGAGGCTTTCCCCCGCCCCGTTTATTGCGCTGGCGGGGTCCTCTCGTGCCTTCTGCCCCTTCCCCGCTTTACGGCGGCTCCATCCCCTTTCCCGGGACGAGCAGAACCGAGGAGCGGGCGGAGGCTTGAATTCCCCTGTGGCTGTCGAGGGGCTGGTGGCATCGGAACTTATAAAGCGCTCTGCAGGAAACTTTCGGGAGCAGCAGTCGGTATAGCGGGGCTCGCCTCGCTTCCTCCTCCCCCCCACCCCGCTGAGCTGTAGTTTTCAAAGGAGAGGAACTACTTCTCCCCGGGAGCAGCGGGGTGCCAACCGCTCCGAGCCTCCCTTCCCCTGTCCCCCGTCCTCCATGGGGACACCCGGCCGCAGGTGCCACCTCGCCGCGGTGTAGCAGGGGAGGAGCAGCCCGCTCTGTGCTGCTTTCGGAGACCGGTGAGCCCCTGCCCCGGCCAGCTCCGGTGCGCAGCGCCTGCGGAGCCCCGCGGGGCCGCGTCCGGGCAGGGGGCTCAGCCGCCGGGCGGGGAAGGAGAGGACCTGGGTTCTGGGTCGCCTCTCGGCTGCTGAAACGGCTCAAGGAATCCCACCGAGAGTTCTCCATGGGCACCCGTCGGTAATGCCGAGGCAGAGGGGTTCGAGCAGCGCTTCCCTGTGCTCACCCCTTCCCCTGGAAGTAGAGGTCAGCCACATTTTTAAGGGTTCCTCAGATCATGCGCGGCATGGAGACCCTGGTGCACTGGGAGCCTTGGAGGGACCTGTGAAATGTGGAAACGCACGAGTCTGTACTTACTTCTTAATTTAGCCAGGTTCAGTTCATCTGCAAGACTGGCGATGTTTCAAATATCTTGCTTTGAAATAATACGCGTCTTAGATTGTTACATAGCATAGCCTTCGGAAAAGTGGAATAATCTGAGTCTCAGGCAGCGCAAAGTGAAATTGAAGAGTCTAAAACTTAACATTGTAATGTTTATTTAAACACCGTTCAGCGCGTTCTCTAATTCCACATACCGCCCGACTTTTTGTTGCATGCAAACGTGTCCAGTCCCTGCAACAAAAGTTTATATAAAATAATTTCAAAGAATTGTCAGTTCCAAAGAATAATCACTCTGCTTTCCAGCCCAGCCTGGCATGTCTCAAACTTCGACTGGAGCGGTCAAGATATTTGGAGGGGTCTGAGGTGAAATACAGGTACCTGAAGCTTTTCCAATACGTTGCAAAAGTTACAAGTGAACTACACCCGAGGTGCGACACCGCCTGAAACATCACTTTCCGCTGCCACCCTGTCCTCTCGGGCTGCAGAAATTTCGGCTTCACACAAGAACGCGCCAGCAGCAAACCAAACAAAAATGCAACACAAAATGCTGACTACGCTATAAGTCGTCTCAAGGGGGATTTATTTCCCCTTCGACTTTGTTAAACAGATGATTTTCGTAAAAAAAAAAAAAAAAAAAAAAAAAAAGATAAATCCGTACAAAACGAGTGGCATCTTCAACTGCTAAATCACAGCAGTGCTCAGATGCACTCAAATAAAAATCCCACCGTGACACCGTGCTGTCTCCAAAGTACCCCATCACTGTCGGTCTAAGTCGGCTCGTTTGGGTCCCCCGGCCGCGGGAAGCCCTGAGCGGGGTTGCGCGGTGCCGGGCGGAGCCGTCCCCTTCCCCGCCCCGCGGCAGCCCCCCCTTTTCCCCTCCTCGGCCCGGAGCCCCCTACCCTGCGTCCGCAGCGCGGCGGGCTCGGGGCTGGCGGTACCGTTTTGGGCTGTGCCTGCGGGTCCAGCCTGGAGACCTGCCCCGGAGGTGTCCTCTCCCCCCGCACCGGTTACCGTAGTTATCCGCGCCGTCTTTTTCTCGGGGCAGCACCGACCGACGGCTGCCAAGCCGGGGGGGCTGCGCCGACAGCACCCCTCCTAGTACGGGACGTGATGCCCAGACACCGTCCCCACCGCAAGCCGCCACCCTGACCCTCCCCTGCGCCCCCCCCCGCCACCCTGGCGGTTTGCTCAGAGCGACACGGGCGGAACCGGCGGTGCTGCCCACCTCCGGCACCAGGGCATCTCCCAGAGCGGACCGCGGGCTCGGTTTGCCTCTCCTCCCCCAAGGCGAGAGGAACCGGCCGGTTTCCCCAGCCGGAGCTGGGGAAGAGGACACCGCACCCTGTCGCAGCCCCGCACGCAGCCGGGTAGCCCGGTGCCAGCCGTGCTTCCAAGAAGCTGCCAGCCCCGTCCGTGCAGGTGCCGTGTCCGTGCCTCTGGGGAAGGAGGGAAGGAAAGAAGAGAGGGGAGGGAGGGAGGAAAGCTGGGAGGGGAGGGAAGGAACGGAAAGGAAAGCCCATGATTGACAGCTCCAGCGAGCTCCGCTCCACTCACACACCCTCCGCCCAAGTTTCCTTTCACACGGAGAGAACTTTTCTGTTGCCGTCAAACTTGGGAGTTTTGCAAGCGCCGTCCTCTTCCCTCCCCCCGCCCCCACCCCCGCCTCTTTGGGGCAACCTTGTGGAAAGACTCAAGTGCCAACGAAGTGGGCCGTGTGCGGGGATGACCCTGCCTGCAGCCAGCCCGGCCCCGCTCGCACCGCACCGCCGCCTCCCCCGGTGTGCTACCGCGGGGCAGCCCCTCTCCCACCGGGACGGAGTGCGGGCCGCGCCCGGTCCCGGCAGGGCAGTACGCGTTCCCCTTCAGGAGAGGGCTCAGAAGAGGAAGAATTAGTCCGTTCCCCTTCGCTCCGTTTCATCCGGGAGGGGTGTCCGTGCGGTGCAGGGTCGCTCCGGTCTGCAGGCGGTTTCTCCAGGCTTAGCACAGGGCTGCGCATCCACCCGGGATCCCAAAATCTCTTTGTGTCTGGGAAACTCACGACTCTTCCCCCTTGCAGCACAGCGTCCCGCCCCGCTCCTCCTCCCCGTGCCCCCGTCGGGCAGCCCCGACCCGCCCGGCCCCGCTCCTTCCCCCGCGGCGCGGCCAGGGGCAGCCCCACCGGCCCCTCCGCCCCGCACAGCCCCAGCTCTGCCCCGGTTCCCCCAGCCCAGAGCAGGTGCGGGGCCCCGGGGCTGTGCGGGGCAGCGGCGCCCAGGGACGCGGCGGTGGGGGTTGGTCCGGTGTCACTAGTCCCGAAACGCCAACTTTTTGGGTCCCCCCGCCCCCCACAGCCGGTCGGTTACCGGCGTCGGGGCTGTCGGGAACCGCTCGCTGATTGGCTGCCGCCCGCTCATTTATAGCCCGTCAATCAAATCCCCCCGGGATTGCTGTGCGCATCGCTCCGTGCTGCCCGCGGGAAGCGCTCCGCACCGCTCCGCAGGCGCGGTCCCAGCAGTAGCAGCACCACGACCTCAGGGAGCGGCGCCTCCGCCCGCCAAGCAGAAAAGCTTCCTCCTCCTGCAGCAGCCGCCCAGGCAGGTTTTATTCCTCTTCTTTTCTTTTTTTTTTTTTTTTTTTGCTGTTTAACTTCCTCTCCCCGATCTGGTGCCCGCCTGCCCGCCACCCTGGCGCACCTCTTGCCGGCTCCGGCCATGTACAGCATGCTGGAGACTGAGATCAAGACGCCGCAGCCCACGCCGGGCAGCGCCGGGGGTAACCCCGCTCCGGGGAGCAACGGTAAAGGCGGCGGAGGCGGCGGGGCCAGCAGCGGAACGGGAGCCGGCTCGGACCAGGACCGGGTGAAGCGCCCTATGAACGCCTTCATGGTGTGGTCGCGGGGCCAGCGGCGGAAGATGGCCCAGGAGAACCCCAAGATGCACAACTCGGAGATCAGCAAGCGCCTCGGGGCCGACTGGAAGCTGCTGAGCGACGCCGAGAAGCGGCCCTTCATCGACGAGGCCAAGCGGCTGCGGGCCGTGCACATGAAGGAGTATCCGGATTACAAATACCGGCCCCGGAGGAAGACCAAGACCTTGCTGAAGAAGGACAAATACTCGCTGCCCGGCAATCTGCTGGCCCCGGGAGGGGGCAACGCGGTGAGCAGCCCCGTCGGGGTGGGACAGAGGATTGACACTTACGCCCACATGAACGGCTGGACTAACGGGGCTTACTCGCTGATGCAAGACCAGCTGGGCTACGGCCAGCACCCGGGCATGAACAGTCCCCAGCTGCAGCAGATGCACCGCTACGACATGACGGGCCTGCAGTACAGCCCCATGATGTCCACGGCCCAGACCTACATGAACGCCGCCTCCACCTACAGCATGTCCCCCGCCGCCTACGGCCAGCAGCCCTCCACGGCCATGAGCCTGGGCTCCATGGGCTCGGTGGTGAAATCCGAGCCCAGCTCGCCGCCTCCGGCCATCGCTTCCCACTCGCAGAGGGCCTGCCTGGGAGACCTGCGGGATATGATCAGCATGTACCTGCCCCCGGGGGGGGATGCCACAGACCCTTCCGCCCTGCAGGGCAGCAGGTTACACAGCGTCCACCAGCACTACCAGAGTGCCGGGACTGGTGTGAATGGTACCGTACCACTAACTCACATATAAAAACTTGGCTGCTCCTGACGGCTCCCCCCGTCTTAATCCCTAACCCCACCACCGCTCCCCGACTACACCGGGACGTACGGCAGTTGTTGCTCGGTTTAGCAGACTTAAGACTAACTTTGGAGAAATTTTAAAAAGGAAATCCGTTAGTTGTGTCCTTATTTTTTTTTTTTGTACACACAAACATACTTGAGCAAGCTGTTCTTTTAATAGAGCACAACTCCTGCCTCCTAGAAGCCGCTGTGAAGTTATCAAACCACGGCAACTTCTTTCCTGGTTTCTCCTAAGTTGGGCACTGTTTTATTCGCTTAAAAGTTTTTAAAAAATCTTGCATCTTCCCGTTTGATTTCTAGCGTTGCAATGACATAAAAAAAAAAAAAATACCCGACGGGCTTTTGTTTATAAACTCGGTCGTTGTGGTTTTAAGTGTTTTGTTCTCCCCATCTTACAGAGTCTCGCTCGGTTTCTATCCACAATTTGTAGTTTTCACGAGTTTTTAACTTTAGGATTTTGTTCCTTAAAAAAAACAACACACAAAACAAGGGGGGAGGTGGGAGAGAGCTGTGCGGGTCGCAAACGCATTTGTTTTATTTATAGTAAGTGGTGTGTCTTGGTTTTTCTTAAACTGTAAACTTAATGTAAATTGATTTGTGAGTTTTACTGTGAACCATGTTTTGACATATCAGATGAAGAAACGTTTTAGTTTTGTTTACCGGATTTCTTCCCAAGGAAAAAAAAAAAAAAAGTCATCGAAACACTCCTTCCCTCTCCCTGCCCCTAGTCCTCGTTTGCTTCCTTCTTCCGAACGAAGAGAGATCAATAAATTTTATATCAGGCACGTCGGCGGTCTCCAGGCGCTTTGTGCGGGGGCGGGCGCGGGCGCGCAGCCGGTCCCTCCGCGGCGGCGGGAGCGCGGTGCAGGGGGGCAGCAGGTTCCTCGCCGGGGGTCCCGCCGCCCAGACCTTTTCGGTCGGGTTTCCGCGGCTGCCGCGCCGGGTGTATTTTAGTCGGGGCGGGGGGCGCTGGGGGTGTGCTCTTTCGACTTGATTTTCTTCTAAGGAGAAGCGGGAGCCGGGCCGGGGGAGCGTCGCTGGGCTCCGGGGGCTGTCGCTCTTCCCGAGCCAACGGCCACTTGTTGCCTCTCCGCCCGGCTGCTTTCTCCCGGCCGACGGGGAGGAAAGGGGTTTTACACGTTTGCGCCTAAAATCGCTGGGTTTAGTTTTGGTTTGGTTTGGTTTTTTTTTTGTGTGTGTGTGTTGTTGTTGTTTTTTTTTTCTGGAGGATTTGCCTAGAAACTCGAGCTCATCTGAAATATTTACCAAGGTAAAACCCGGTGGGGAACTCTTAATTAGAGTCTATTAAAAATGAATGGTTACAGGAGTCCCCAGAGGAAATAAATAATTCAATCTTTTCAGTGCGTCTTTAGTCTGGACAACCTGAATTATCTTTTTTTTTTTATTATTTTTTATTAGGGGTCTGCGTTATTCCTGGTTGCGTTTCTGTGGCCTCTGAGGAACAGCCCGGAGCTGCAGCCCCCGCGGAGCCCCGAGGGTCTCCGGCCGAGCCGGGAGAGCGCTTATCCCTCCCTCCGCTCGGCGGCCGAAGCCGTGTTCCCGGCCGACCCCGCACGCCTGCCCCCGGCTCCTCCTGCCTCCGAGCGGCGACCCCGCCGGGCTGCGAGCTCGCCCACCGGGCCGGGCCGGCCGCTCGGCAGCCAGAGCGCTCTTGCGGGCGGTCAGTGCATTTCGCACCCAAACCCCCCCGGAGCCTCTGCCTTTCGTTTGCTTCCACTGACCCTTTCGCTGTTCGTTCTCAGTAGAGAAGGGGAGGGGAGGGTGCTTACTGTTGTTTGGTTTGGTTAAAAGGGGTCTGCTCTCCTCGCCCCTTAGAAACGACGGCTTCGGGGAGACTTTCCGCCTCCCGGGATCTCCGGCTTTCCCTTCCCCGCTGCCCTCCTTTCCACCCTTCCCGCCGGCCGGACCCGGAGCTCCGCGCTGCCTCCCGGTCCCGCAGCGTGGATGCCCCGGCAGCGGCGCCTGCCTCGTTCTCCGCTGGGAAGTACGTTCAGGCTCGGGCAGGGCCTTCCTCCGGCTCTTCCAAAAAAGAAAAATCAATGTTCTGCAAACCATAGAGTCTATGCAGAGCGGGATGCTTAGCTCCTGGCCACACCGGGAAGCGCCGGGAGCAGCTGCTGCAGGTCCTCAACCCGGGGAGAGACCCTGGGCCCACGCATGTTGCCCTCTGCACAAACAAGCCCCTGGGGCTATCCACCCTCTGGTCCATGCAGTAAGCCTCTGGCACCACACATGCTCCCCTCTGCTCAGGAACAGCCGTGCTGGAACCGGGAGTAATCACTTTGCAAATGAGAACCCGGTGTGTCCAATACCCTCAGCTCAACTCCTTCCTTAACATTTCTGGTGAAATCTGGCTAATCTGTGTCATTGCTTTCTCCTGTTTGTGCTGCTACCCTTCAAGTAGGAGCGTGCCTTGTTACTAGTTTTGAGGAAGAGTAGCCCCATAACCTGGAGGCCTGAGGGAAGGTGGTAAGACCAGTGATGTTGGTACAGTACATGGAGATATGCTGGGGGGAGGCAGCAGCAGGTCCCGTTTCATCTCAGCTGGGGGTCGAGCTGCTCCCCAGTGCTCTCTCGAACAGGCAGTGCCAGGACAAGCTCTGGGAACAAAAGTGTGATGATCCCGTTCCCCAAAACAGCTCTTCCACAGCCCTGATGGGTGTGCGGTGCAAGTCTGACCAAAGTGAGGGCTCCTGAGCAGGTGAGCTGCTGCCAGCACTGCAACTGTGTTTGTTATCTTCAGAGTTGAAATGCAGGTGCATCATTTTAAATAGTTGTTCTTTCCATCTGAGTTCCCTGGAAGTGGATTCTCTGCTATGAGAGGGGAGAAATACTGTTATTCCAAGGTTTGCAGTATTTAGGTTGAAGTTATCCTTGCTTGTGATAAGTCAGGGCCTAAGCAGAGTTTGAGAGCAAGTCCCTGCAAGTTCACAAAGAGATGCCTCTGTATAAACTATCCTGTTTTCTCTGAAAGCTCATCTCAGTGGTTTGACTTGTGGATGCTTTTCCTCAGCTGTTCATTTTGAGATGCCCAGACAAAATCTTCCACACAGTTTTCAGCTTTCTGGGGCTGAACTTCATCCTGAAGTTCCTAAGTTGCAGGCAGAGCTTGTGGAAAGGGTTGTAAACAGGCAGACACCACTGGGTGGGGGAGAGACCCATCACACACCGAAAGCCATGAACTAAGTGTAAGTACAGATTCAACCCCTTCTTCCCCGCCGAGTGTATTTTCCATCAGAGAGCCAATGGCATAGAGGGAGGCATTGCCTGAAACACAACTTTTTTTTAAAGAACCTTGAGAACAAATGCAGAAGCATGTTCCCTTTAGAATTAATGGAATTATGTTTTATTTGTACTAAACTTAATTTTTAATTTTTCATTTTATTCTGGACGTAGACCAGAATATTCTAGATGTAGACCATCCATCCTGCATGGATTAAATCTAAATGCCTTCTGAGCAATGCCCGTGTGGGATTTCATGCTCCCGCTTGTGTGGGAGGGATCAGAACCGAGCCGTTACATTCCCAGGGAGAGCAGGTGAAGCTACAAACTTTTGTGTAGGAAACATGTTTCCTCTCCGGAAGATGCATCTGCACAGGATCTTCCACTCCAGAAATCCACGGCAGTTTGTGAGATTGGGCTGTGAGTGAAATGCTGAGTTGTTACATGTGCAAAATCATTAGCACAATTATTTGCACAGTTAAAAAAAACCCTACAGCCTTATTCTAAAACATCTAGAATAAATGCAAGTGCATTAGTTATCCATAGAAAGACTGAACATCAGCTGTGGAGATGCTAATGATGTTATCTGTTAAGTGTAATGACAATATTTAGGCTTTTGAGTTAACACTTTTTTGACTGGAAGGGTGGAAGATCACACTTGGTGCCACTGTTAGTCTGTCAAAAAAGAGCATATTGTGTTACATTTTGATGGTTCCTTCTGATGCAGCAGAGCTACAGAGTTAATTTATTTCATTTCATTTCATTGGTAAGTGAAAATAATTTAAATTAAAGTTTTGACTCAGTCTGGAGTAAATTCTAATAATTAGCAGAGGAACCTGGGGGTTTTTAAGAATATTTTTTAAAGCACACATTTTTGTATTTCCAATGCTCTTTGCTATATGAAGAGATGAATATTAAATTCAGTAAAAGGCATATGATTATCATAAACATACTATGAAAGCATTTATGAATCAGCACTTTCCCATATCGTACATGAGACTAAGTAAGTAGACTTTTCAGAAACATCAGAAAGATAGGAACTTGCCTAACTATCTCCCGATGTTAACGGAAAGAAATATTTCATAGGAATGAATACAGGGGAAGAGATGGAATTAGGTGATGTTCAGAACTGGAACATTGCTGCTATTCCCAATGTCTGCAAAAGTGAGGAGATTGATATGGCTTCTTTTCTCCTTACATATACCTTTATCCTAGATTTATAATAGTCAAAGCCCATTAATTTCCATGGTGCAGATTCAGATTATTTCTGTGGTAATCCTGGAGTGAGAAAACACAGACATCTTAAAGAGAAAGGGATAAAATTTGAATCCATTTCTTTTAAGGAAGGAACGGAAGGGTGTTATTGCAGATATGTTTGCATGGGGTAATTTAGTGGTTAGTGCAGATTAAGTTGTCCAGAATAGTTTCTCCCTATGTTTCTCTATCATGACTTTTTACTGATGCTGCTGCATGCAAATAATAATTGTAACACAGCAACTTATTTCACAACAGAATGTCCCCAGGATGAGGAATTAATTATTCTTTGATGTGACACATCATTCACAGCCAACTTCTTTGTGTTGCTAGTCAAGTAAACAGGGTTTCAGATTTGCCTTCTCTAAAGACATCCTCAGAAGCTCTTTATCCATTTTATAACTCATATTTCCAGTTTCAAAAATGAGATCTTTTCCTACTTAGAGGGTTGCAATGTGAGTGAGTGAGTGTGAGTGTGTGAGTGCAAGAGAATGGGCAGGGTGTCACACTGAATCCATAAAAAGATGTATTTATACCACCTCTCTGACAAAAAAAATAAAATAAATAAGTACCACTTAGATGTTACTTAAATCAGTGCTATGCTCAGGATGCTCGTCTTTATTGTTGTTGCTACGTTCAATTATACCATATTTATGCCAAGTTACTTTCATTTAGTAATACATAAAATTAAGCTAAATCAATCTGAGCATGATTTGGCCTGGTTTAAAAATGCTTGTGCTAATGTCACTGAAGTCTCTGATTCATGTCCACATGATGGAGTTATGGGGGTTTAACACGTTACTGCCCCAGAGCTGCTTGCTCGGTTGATCTTCTGGAAATCACAGCACCTTTTTCTGTGCTTTGGCCATCACAGTTCCTATGGTGGTGGATTGGTGCAAACTCACCTCGGCTGATGGGGAGAAGTGTGAAACATAAACTCCTGCATCAGCTGTGCTGCTTCCAAAGGCTTGCAATGTCAGCCGGGTTCTGGGAGCCCCAAATTGCTGTGTGTATGTTCCACGTGCACAGCAGTCCGGAGCTTGAAAGAGTCAGGCGTAACTGGGGAAGTGCCCAGGAACAGGAGGGGAATTAAGCAATGTTAAAAACTTGTGAGCCTCTGTCATTTATCTCTTCTAGGGCTTCTGATTGAGACTTCTGTGGCCTTGGTGAGCTTTTTTCTTTGTCTCCGTGAGGAATATTATGCACCTTTTCTATATAGGCCATAGGAAATAGTACAGCAGTGATTGCACCAAGCCTTCAGGATTTCCCCTTTGTACTAGACTCGGCTTATTCATTTCATGCATCATCATTCACAGCTTGCTGTGCTGATTTCAAAAATTCTATACATCTACTTGACACAAAGGGGAGAGACAGAACATAGTACTGGACGTGCCTTAGGTGCATGTAACAACTGTTCTTGAATGCCATTTGCGAGGGAAGAAATCTTGAAAGTCAATGGGAACTTTGCCCATTCAGAGTTCAGGATAAGGCACTTGGCATTGATTTCATTTTCATTGTACTGTGCTGCCTACTCAGAAAAGCTTCTCTTCTCTTCCACAAAGTTAAGAAAAGATATTTTAATCCGAATCATTCTTTTCTCTTTTTTTTTTCCTTCTTTTTATTTGTCTTTTTTTATTATTTTTTATTTTTTCCCTTTGAGATTGACCGGGCAGTTTTCATATTACATCCTGTAAACAGAAAATGTCATAGTAGGAACTCCTTTTAAAAAGTAAGTTATACTTTCATTATTGAGCAAAAAGTTCCTTTCTTTTGACCTTTAGTCTGTTAAACAGGTGAATATTTGTAAAACAGGTGTGAATTTTTTATGAGCGTACCAGAGCTGGGATAGTAACTGAATTAATTGTCATGCCCCTAAAGTAAAAGGAAGTAAAGGAGCTGAATATTCAAACTGTCAAGTGTATGCATCAAGGTAATCCTGTGTGGTTTTCCAGGCATTTGGGAGGTCTGCAGGAGGTGCTGCAGTAAGGACTAAAGCCCTGGCTACGCTGGCTCAAGGTATGTCCTAAGAACAGTTGAAGTTTTCCTGACTTGGTTGATTTTGTCCAGAGCGTGCAATGTTGTAGTAAAAGTTTTTTTTAAAACTGTTCTCAAACTAAGGAGGCTAACTTCTAGAAAGTATTTTGCTTCCTTTTCCAATAATTTTTCTGCTCTTCTTCCCGCAGTAGCTTTCAGTCTGCACTTGTGCCAAAGGGGAATAATTCTAGCCAAGAACAAGTTGTTTTGATTTGGAAGTCCTGTGTAAGCAGGTACTAATAATTTTGGATTAATTGTTAAAGGAAATATGGAACCTTTTGTTGTTTTTTGTTTGGACAGCGGTATTACAAAAAGATTTGTTAAGTATATAGACTGTGGTGGCATTGAAAGGTTTCCTGACAGAGATTCTGGAGTAGGAAACCTGGTTGTTTTGGCCTCTAGTAGAGGACTGTCTATTTGTGCACTGGAGTCACTTTGTTATTCAATGACTGACAGCCAATTAACGATAGGAGGAGACTTGTGAGATACAGCAAAGCGTGCCAAAATCTGGCAGATTGTTTGGGTTTCCTGTTCCGCTAAACTTCTCCTGCAATCATTTTCTCTTCAATTATTCAAGAGAGGACTAGAATTTAGGCCAAGCCTAAGCAGATTTCAATAGCACTGAACAAGCATTACATGAGATTTTGCAGTCCTATGTCTGATTCCAGTGCTCTGATTCTGCTTAGCTCCATTTCCCTCCTTGATCCTGACAAGATTCAGAACCTGGATGTGAACATGGCCTCCACATCTAAGGGACTATTGACCTGACTATCTTTTTTGGAGAAATGCATTTTCACTGGGCTGTCAGAACGTCTGTTCAGGATGCTGCTCTGGTACACACAATCTTGAGAAAGTTCATTTCTCCTTACACTGAGGTTTCATCATGGGAAAATCCCTCCTTCCCTAACAGAATTACTAATCTCTAGTTTTCTTCCAATCGTATTTCCAAACAGCTTCACACCAGAAGCTTGCTTGTAGACCTTAGACAGTGGCTGACAAGATATGAAGATATTGCTGACTGCATGATATTGCAAGAATTAGGTGCTGAGCACCTCTGTACTAGGCTCAGTACAGGACTTCAAGAGGAGAAAGAGGGACTAATGGAAAAGGCTGCCCAGGAGTGGTGTTGGGAAGGCACTGGCAGACATTTGGTCCTTGATCTGCTTCATCTTCAGTGCAAAGTAGGTATATTAGTAGCAAATGTCCGTTTGTCTGTATCACTCGTACGGGCAAGCCAATCTGGGTTGAGAGCGTTGTGAAGTGAAGCCAGATTTTCTGTGTCTGTATGGAAGCCAGAAGGAGGACAATTTGATGCTGAAGTCAGGGCATATTAACTTTTTCAAAGTGCTTTGTGTTTATATCACTAGATTGTCTGCTTTGATTTGTGACAAGGAAGTAGGTGAATGTGGTCTGTGAAAGAGAAGCAGTCCATAGGGTGACCTCCTTGGGGAGTTTCAAAACTGCGATGACTGAGATTGTTACCAACTCATAAAAGAATTTCCTGAACAACTCCTAGTGAGAACCACAGCCAGTTTGTAGGCATTCAGAGTTCTGCCTTGGCTTGTCTGTAGAAGCACTGGGGAGAGAGGAAGCGAGTAGAACAGACATGAACAGACCTTCATCACCTGGAAGATAAGAAAGTCAGGGTTATAAGCACAGGACTAAGCAGCTTGGGTGGGAGGAACAAGGTTGAGTTTTCCTTGTCTACTTAATGAGAAAAAAGAATGCTTCCAAAGGGGGAGCAGGTGACTTTAATAAATTGCATTACAAATTTTGTTGCAAAAATAACCCTTGAGCATTTTTTATTTTAACATGCTTTTGACTGCGAGCTTTTCAGAGGAAGAAGACTTGTTTTCCCCAACTTCTAAAGCTTTAGGTGTGATTTTGACAATCCCACTCATTCATATATCTAAGCAGGTTTAATCACCATTTGTGCCTGTCTTAATTCCAGCTCCAAAGACTGGCAGCCCAAAGGGAAGTGTGGGAAAGCAAATAGTAACCCACAGCATGGGAGGCAAGTGAAAGCTGTGGCTCTGTGAAACGCATTGTTCCAGCTAAACTGAGACCCTTTCCTTTTCTTTGAAGCCTTATAAGGCAGCGTTCATGATCTGCAGTGGTGCATGTGGAAGGGAGGACTAGAGACAGAGTACCAATGTAAAAATAGGCTTTTATGATTTAATCACAAATACCATTCTCTTGCTGCAGAGATGAGAAATAGGCATATAGAAAATGGCATTGTGACAAATAGTGCCAAGACATTTTTTTCTGAGTGCATTTAGTGAAGGCTGGGCAGGGAGGTTAGATGTAAAAAAGGAGAATGATACAACTAATGGAGATGGAAGGTAAGGCCCAAAGGTAATGGGATGAAAGGAGTTTATCACCTTGAAACATGTGTGTTTCACTTCTGAGGATTATTTAAAACTGTGAAGAAAACAATGCAATGTTTTATATTTAAAATACATCTGTATTTTCTATGACTCATAGTTACTTTTTCATTATGCACAGTGTGACTAGAATGTAGCTTATCCTTACCTTGAAGTGTGAACACAACAGAAAAATCAGTTGTAGCTAATGAATGAACAGGGACAATAGAGATCTACTGGCATTTGTCCCTAAAATCTCTGTGTGAAGGGGAGGACAGGGGAGCTTTGGGAGGGAGCTAGCCCAGATCTGCTGAATTTCGATGAGGATTTCTCTAGTTTGCCTCCCATTCTGGTTGGCTGCATTATTATTTATTTCATCACTGAAATTGTGGTAGGTGCTGCTTGCCTTACAGTATGAATAACAAGCTGTTGGGCTCAGTAGAGTTCACTTATGCAGTAGGCGAGAATAATTCCCTCCTCTGCAGGAACTGCTGGGTAAAATTTAATAGTCTTGGCTCTGCCCCAGGGGGTTAGGGTAAAGGATCATAATGGTCCTTTCTGAACTTAAAATATATAAGTATATAACAATATCTAAGTACATAGCAGGATTGTATCCTGGCCGCAATACAGTCAACGGATTCCCCCTACAGGGTCTTCTCTTGACACTTTTCAGTCTAAAAGCTTAAGAAAGACACAGCATGGAGCAGCATGACCACAACAGATCGTGTGAGAGAAAAGGCAAACTACTAAAAGAAGGTCCTGTAGTTACTTGGCTGTGCATATGGCATACATATGGGAACATATACCCTTTGGCACAGGAAGCATCAGTAGATTATGCATAAGTGCACGTGTTCATGTACATCCCCTTTTATCCACACAATAAACTTAATAAATTATAGGACATGAAAACTGCTTAAATAACAGTTGGATCAAGTAATACAGAAACCAAACATACACTGTCAGGTCCCTATGTTATCCCACAAATGGTGCTGCCATATTCACGCTTCTTCATTTGATAGATGACACCGTTCATATTAATTGTTAAACTTAACCTGAAGAGGGGCATTGGTAATAGTTCCCTGGTAAAATTTGATTGATCATAAACTGAAAATAGCAACTTTTTCACCTGAAACATCCATCTGAGCACATTCTCATTCCAGTGAAGTGCGTCATCTTCAGATCGGGGTTTTTATCATTAGGAACAGCTGTTAAATATTTGACAGAATTTCTATTTCAGTGGCCTTAAGTACCCTCAACATTTACAGGCTCCTGAGGTAAAAAAGAAAGGGAATATAACATGTAGCTAGTGCTAATAAATCCGATGCCTGAAGAACTCATTAGGATTGCATTGTTGAGGTGTCTTTAGAGCCAATAGGCTATGAAACTGTTTTTATCATGAAAATTTAGATCATGTAGAAATTGCCATGTGTATCAGAGATCCTTGGGATCTGTGTATTTATGTCCTTGCTGGCAAGTAGAGAAGATGACTAATTTCACAGACCAGTAATGATTTGTCATTTGCTCTTAAGGAATCTCTCAGATGTCATGGCTGTGATAGAGACGCTGTGTAGATGTACAGGAAGAGTGTGTGCTTTCAATTTAAGAAAACTAAATCAGGTAAAGGGAAAGAGATCAGGATGTTGATGCAGTCTTCCCATGTGTCCGTACCCGGGATATAGCATACGTGTCTGCACCACGTTGTCATTCACACAGAGCAGTTGGAGAAGTTTGAGATCACAGCTGAAAAAATCACTTTGGGGCAAGAGGTCTGAAAGACATTCTCAGGAGAGATGTAAAGAGGCGGATATACATGGGACTATGAGATGGCTGGTGAAGGGACTAAGAAGTCTACATAACACCCGAAGGATGCAAAAAAAACAAACTAGTTCTGCTGGGTGACACAACCAGGGTTAGATTTAAGGAGGATTTTATCAAAGGAATGCCAGGAGAATAAAAGTCAGACATACAAGGTTCTCTCCAGCAGAATGGTTCAGATGTTAAAGCAGGACTGGATGAAGCATCTGTGCACTGTGCAGAAGAAAAACCTTGTGTTGGAAAAAGAGGAGATGAGCGTTTCATGTCTGTTCTCTGCAAGTAATTTTTTATGAGTCAGTACCTGTAGTTAACATAGACTGGTCAGTTTGTCTGTGTTTCCAGTAAGTTTCTCTGTATGGTTCTCTTGCGTGAACTCGGGCTTTGTCTGAGCCAGACCACTCAGTCATTTGTGAAAGACTTGTTTTTTGCTCTGACTGAAATATTGGTTTGCTAATAATTCCTAATTTTTGGGTTGTTTTCTTTGTTGGATCTCAAAGCACTTTGCAAAGAAAATCAGTGCAACTCAGTTGTGGTAGGAAAATGGTCCAGGGACAACCAGTAACGCAGTGGCATAAGCAGTAGTCATGCCCTGTTGTAGCTTGATTCTCTGTTCACTGTTTGGAAGAGAAATTTCAGAACTGGGCTTATTCTTGTCCTGTCTGCAGGATTTTCTTATGTTGATGATGGCTCCAGAAGAGTTCCAGCAGCCCTGAGAGGGAATTGCTCCAAAGTTTCTCCTTACACCTCTGCTAAAGGTTACTGGCCTTGGAGAGGGAAGCGTATATATGTCAGCTCTTCAGCCACTGCACACGAGCTTAAACTGATTGTGTTTTCAGATGCACTGGACTACTTGTGATAGAGGGCTGGTAAAATCGGTGTGTCATATGGACTTTGTCACCCTGGTAAAGGCAGAGTAGAGGGTCATGTAGTTGTTTCCTATTTTTTCACCAGTGTGGGCTGCCAGAGCTGTTCTGGGGACTGCCAGACTAGTAGTGTGTGAGGGTGGCTCAGCCACTCAGTGCTCTCTGAGCCTTCTCGGAGGCTATGAGTGATGGCTTGGGAGATCTGAAGGATTTGCATGCCCTCCCTGGCCCTTTGTGCGTTTGTAATTTGTGGGAGGTGATTAGTGCTACAATCTAGGTGGAATTTCAGAGACCAGCCAATACAAATTCACTCAGGTATTTTTAATTTAAAGATACTCTTCCTCTTTCCAATAAAAAAAGCACACTTAAATGTTGAGCTTAATTGCACTAAAAATATAATCTCTTGAAGAGTGTATTATGCTTTTCATTAAACACAAAAGGCATTTTATGTGTTTTGCAGTAAAGTACATAGACAAATCCTAAAGACCAGGAACGATACCGGGAATTAAAGTTTATCAGTGTTACCTTGCAAAATTTCTAAATGATGGGGTTTTGATGAAAGTTTCTTTTGTTTCAAATCAATTCTGCGGTGAGGTAACTTGTGGCTGAGTTTGCTGCTGGTTTGATGCATCCGTTGAATCTAGTAGCAGCTGCAAAATTCCAGGAGCCTGGCCTTTTCATGATTCAGTGACCATGTAATTGGCCATGGGATTTATTCAGCCTTTTCAGTCTATGTGACCCTTCCATACAGCATCCTCCCGAAATGTCCCGGTTAAATTCTGTGGCCTTATGTTATGCATTCTGAATGAACAGCTCACAATTTAGAATCCATTTTCCTTGCATATACAACCAGGTAAAATATCACAATAATGGCTGCCTTCTTGTTTGCATCATCATTAACGTTTAAAGTGTAAAAACCTGACTTTAAAACATAGCGAACTGGGCCTTTGTGAGCAAAGGACACTGGTTTTGTTGTCTGTGTCTGCTTTGGGTACTGCCTGGAGTCAACTGACATCAGACATTTCTACAAGCCAGTTACTAAATGGACCATCAGGAAAGGGCACAAGAACATGCAGGGAGGGGGATAAACAGTCAAGCACATACTGAGCTCCCATCCTGCAAAAGTCTTAAAATACTGTGATTTAATCGTTTAGCAACACTATTTGAGCGGTTTCAAACATAACTACTCTGGGGGGAGCCGGCTCCCTTCGCCCTCTGGGTGGGAGCTCTGGGTGTGGGAGGAATGCAGGATTGGGTGCTTATCTCTCCATCTTGTCTCTGCTGTGTTTTGAGTTGGTAACTTGAGTGGTGATGTGCCTGGAAAAGAGTGGTTGGGGGAGGTTGGCTACTGCACTGATAGGCACTGGTGGGAATGGAGGTGGGATATATATGGGGAATATAGTTTTTGGATTGTGGTCCAGATTCTTTATTCTAAAACCATGTGGTATAATTGAAATTACATACTTTCGCTTGCACAATGCATGTCTTTAGTAAGACAGCTGTATGTAAGCAATGGGTTCACAACTAAGACTCTACCCAGAGGTTATCAACTGTGTGAGAGTTGTTGCTTCTAGCACTAATGGTCAAGATTTCGATCTCTGTTATATGCTTTAGTGTGGAAATACTAGTTTTACAAAGGTGTGGCTGAAATCAAAATTTACTGTAGGTTTCACTTCTAAGGCCTACAGTGTGACAGGATTACAACTGCAATATCACCCAGGAGAACCCTGCAAAACCACCAGAAGTGCCTTTTACATGTAAGAATTAAAGTTGCTGTAGGTTGTTTCAGGAAAGAAGTGGGACAAGAGCACCTTAAATGCTGCAGTTATTAAAAATATAAATGGAAAAAAGTCTTGATGTGAAGTTTCCTTTCTTGAACTAAGTCTGATTTTTTTCAGACTTAGCAGCAACCTGTTGTTGCTGACTTAGTTCAGAGGAGGTAAAAAGTGATTGTACCAGTTACTCAGTGAAAGAAGCATTATTGGTGTCTCAGTGAGCACTGCTGTGTGGTGCGTGAATGGAGAGTGCAAGGAAGAGCTTTGCTCAGGTCTGTGGCAGGTGGATGGTTGAACAGGACTGTAAATACTCTGGCAGCCAACAGGACTGTCAGAGAAAGTATTATGATGGGGTTTGACACATGTTACTCCTTTGAGTTTGCTGTATTCGCAGCCAGTGTTGGTGCATCCAAAATCTTTCTTGAAATGAGCACTTTTAACCCTTCAGGATCAGCCTGAAACCTCCGTGATGGATTGCTCACAACTGCTTGGCTGGTCTGCTGTCTTTCACGCTTTCTTCCTCCCTGACAAGTGAGACAGCCATCGTCCACCATGTGATGGTGAGCACTGCTGGGGTGCTCACTTGTGTGATCACTTGAGAAAATAAGATATTGCAAAGTGTGCCATATAGAAAATCTCCTTTGAGCTGCACAGCACCACACCTCCTTCCTTGTTTTTTGATCCCATGGGTTAGAATAAGAAGGTCAATGATCCATCAACCAAATGGAGAACCGGAAAAACCTAAAAATGGGAGCTGGTTAGCTGTAGCTGTAAGGGGAAAGGGAACAGTGCAGGGCCAGCAGTGCTGTGAAAAATCTTAAGTTACAGGAGTCTCTGAGCACATTGCTTTTAAGTGACTCTTTTCTAACACTTCTTCAATTCTGTAATAGTCTCTGGTCAGCCTGTTTCACAGTACAGCATTGAAAAGCACAGTGCAGTATGAAGTAGGCTTACAAGAGAACTTGTAAGTTTGCTCTTTTTCACCCCTCGATGTATTTTCAACATTTCTGAGTTAAAATGGCAGATCATACAAGGTGATAGCAAACGCACAATGCCCTAATTATCACTGGGTTAACCTCAAGGATGCCAGAGTATTATCACTGGGTTAACCTCAAGGATGCCAGAGTGCCCCATCAGTCGCAGTAAATGAGTGAGCCATCCAGGGACTGGAAGCTGTCAGATGGCATCCTGCATCTGCATCCATATCTTAACAAGCTTTGGTTTTCCACATCACATTCCACCCAGGAATGACCTCAAATCACTGTGCAGACTTCAGTGAGTTCAGCAGTAAGTACCCATACTGTCTGGTGCCCAGGATTGTAGCAGTCTTACAACATCCCTGGATAATAATAAGAGATTCTGAGAGATTAGAAATATGTAGCTTTTGCATAGGTTTACACATAATAAAGCCAAAAATTTCCAATGCATAAAGAATGCATAAAGAGAGAATGTGTTCATGCACAGAAGATAACCCAGTTTAAGATTATGCCTTTAGCTGAAGTAGTACAGCTTTTGATAAACTGTATTTTATAGATCTTCTTTAATAATTAGAAAATACATTGTTGTTTTTTTTTTTTTCCACCAAAGACAGTCACTTAACATTATTTTCTCTTTCTACAGGTGTTATGTATCTTTGTGATTTTTTTTCACTCTTGAGAGCTAAGCAACTGATTGAGACATCCCTGAATTGATTTATGTAGTTTAGAAGTTCATCTTCAAAAATCTTTACCTTGAGCCACAGGGCTGAATTAGAACAGTTACTTGTTAACATCCACACTCAGCACCCAGAACATCTTTTCTCATTATTCCCAAACTGAATTATCTAGCTTTCTGGGTATCTGGTGGATGCCAAAACTTTTCATGCCAGGCTGCTATTATCTTACCCCAAAGATAAACCCCATTTTCTCTTAAACCTTCTTCGGTAAATTTTTTCTTCCTTCTGAGAAAAAGAAACTTGCTTTCCAAGCCCACTATGGCAGGTGTAATGAAATTAAAATGCCGTAAGTTTTTTTGACAGACCAGAAAAGACCCAATGGTGAGACTGGGACCTACGTTTATGTTGGAGAATACAAGCTGTGGCTAACATATCAGCCACCAGCCACTGATGTACACTGTAGTCTTAAGCGTTAGAGAAGGTGTTAGGAAGGATGTTGTAAAATAAATAAAACCCGTTTGGCTTAGAAAAAGCACTAAAGCCAGGTTTTTGTTTTTTTCTTTACATCCTCTAAACAATGACACTTTCTGTGGAAAGTGAATTAAGTGAATTTTAAGTATTGTAATGACATATATAAAAGTATTAATATGCTGTGACAGTTTAAGTGATGAATAATTGCAGTTAACTTAACAAATATTGACTATATGCGATGACTCTGTGATGCCAAGCAACAGATGGAATTTATAACCCTCGCTGGTACCTAAGAAGCTCAGCCCCAGTGCAGTGAGGGGTGTACACGCATCGGGGTGTTCCCTCCTCAACGACAGGCTGAACAATTCAGCTGCCTTTCCTGCTCCCCTGCCTGAGGTTACCTATCGCCTGAAGCTGAACTGCAGCGGAGATGTGCTCCTGAACTGCTGCAATTCACACCTTGGTTTATCAGCATAAACCACTGTTAGTCCTGACTTATTGTTCACAGCCCAGAATATTTACATGGCATTTAAAGGGAGCATCTCTGTAGCTTGCCCTGCTGAATCCAGTGGGAATCGTTCACCGCAGCCCTGAGGGATTCACAGCACCTTTTCCAGTCCTTAAATGAACGGCACAGAACGTAACTTTTCAGAGCTGGTAGCAGCACAGAGCGTGTGAATATTACTGCCTTGTGCTGAAATCGCTGAGAAGAGCTGGGTGCAGCTCTGATTTATTCGGTACCTGACTTTGAACTGACCAGCGCAGTGCGGCGCAGCCACTTCTCTTCTGGTTGCCTCAAAGACGTGAGAACGGGAAATTGTCATCTCGTGTGCCACTGGACACAGCCTTGGTGCTGTTAAACTCTACAGGGCTCGTATAGTGCTTTTCAATGAATACTGTGGGGGGCAGTTAGTTTTGTAATTCCAATTTTAAGGGGTAGGAAACTCGGGCTGGAGGAGCCCAAGGTGCTTCTGTAAATTCTCGTGGACCAGTGAAGACCAGCAGGATTGGTGCATTGTCCCCCCCCATCCAGGGCACTAGTGCAGCCCCCTGGGCAGTCAGAGCAGAGAGCTTCCCTGGCTTGTGGCTTCTGTGCTTGGTGCAGGTGAGGACCACGGAGCAAGGTGCTAATGTCTCACCTGTATATGTAGAAGTGCGAATCGGGCTTAGTCACAATCTGGATTTAAATGTTCCAGCCTGGAAGGATTTATGGGCAGGATCTGAGTGAATGGAGGCCAGACGCGTGTTGATGGCTGTTTAAGTGAAGGGATTGACAAGGGGATCCATAGCTGCAGGCAGTGGACCAGTTTACCACTCCCAGCTGTCCACCCCACCCACATTGCCCAGGCAGCTCAGCAGCTCTGGAAGGGTTGCTCAGCTGCTGTACTCCCTTGAGTGGCATTTCAGAGGGAAAAGGACGGATTTTAGTTTGCCTTAAATTGTGTGATGCTTGAGCTCAGCAGCTCATGGCTGTGCTGTCTGGGCTGTGGTGGCGTGCTGGGGTAACCTTAGCTGCCCCACACTGTGCCATTCCCATTTCCCCGCCGGTGGGCTCAGTAGAGAGAGTTTTGCACTAGCAAACAGGCAGTGCTGTTCCAGGGACTACCACTAAGCAAGCACATAATTAATGCTGTTCTAGCAACCTTGCCTGCCACGCAGAAATGTGTTTTGGAAAACTCAAGAGGCACTGAGAATGATGTCACATGAATTTCACGTTTATAAGCAACCTTGGTTGAATGATTCCAGCAGGAGTCAAGGCTTCCTCCAAACCCACAGACTGGAGACCAGACCATCCGCTGTTCTTCCCTGCTGGCATGGCATATGGGACACCGCCAACCCCGGGTGAGGTGTCAAACCTGTGTCCCCTAAACGTGATAAATCCATTATTGAGCCCTAAAGCAATCTTCTCATGTACTTGGCGTTATTGTTGGCTGTGATGGTCAGAAGACAGGGGAGGGTGGGTACCCTGAGGTGGGTGCCCTGATCTGTGAAGTCCCCATGAAAGGTGGTGGCCAGGGAGGAGGTGGAGGCCCATCCCAGTCTGGCTGCTGGGAGGGGACTTGCATTCCTCTGCTCCCTTCCACCCAGGGGTGGAGCACAGTCGGAAACAGCAATGTTTGCTTTCATCTGTCCTGATGATAAGCAGACAATATCCAGGTAACCCTGAAACTTCTTTCCGCTGGCTCTTTTCCTCTGGAAAAAGGGGGCATTCACATTAATCCTCTACCCAGGATTAATAAAGATATGACTGGGTATATAGTAAAAAAGATGCTAAGGTTTCGATCAGGGCTGATGAACTTCGTCCTGAGCTACATCAGAAGAGGCTTCTTATGACAGGTCAGGCTTTTCCCGAGTGCTGCTCAGCGATGGCTCTCCATACTGACCTCACCTGCGCTTCCTTGCAGAGGGAACAGTGTCTTAACAGAGTGATGACTCCCCTTGTACAGTAATTTAAAACCGAAATTTCACAGAGGCACAGGACGAACAGAGCCAAGCCTCTCATTGCCTAAAGTGGCCAAGGCTTGAGAATGATGCAAGCAGTATAAAATACGAAGGAGCAAGATTTCTAAGAATGATGTGGAGAAGGATTATAGACTTTTCTAGATGCAAAGGCCCTTAGCTCTGGTTACAGGGCTGCACTTTGCTACGTAGGTGAGCAAAGTACTCGGTGTGTTGCATATAATATTAAAGACAGAAAATAGCGTCTTTTTAAGAATAAGGGAAAATTTTAACCTGGAAAAATGTGGGATTGAATTTTTGGTCGGTGTGGTTGTCCAGACTGATATACAGCAGTATGTGTAGGATTTTTCCTGGGAGGGTAACTACAAGTTCTTTTACCTATTTTTAGAGGATCAGTCCTGACATCTGCTATGTGAGTGTGCAAGGGACTTTTGCTTTTTGTTTTGGGGGTGGTGGGTTTTTTGTTGTTTTGTTTTGTTGTTTTTTTCGTTTACACCTTAGTTTCCTGATCTTCAGCCTTCTGTAGCAATGCTAAGCTTTATAAAGTGTTTATGGGTTGAAAGTGCCGTGTAGGTGATAGGCGTTACTTTAGCAGAGATAGAAGTCGTTGAGCACCATCAGGAGCTGCAGATCTAGCCCATTGCTTTTAGCAGGTATTTTGCCTCCGTGCAGGTTTACTTCCAGCCAGAGCTTAATAACATTGCTGCTTTTAGCTCCTAATTAGATTTTTGAATTAACCCTTCATTAAGGTGATGGGAGGTGATAGAGACACATTTCATTGTAATGAATATAAACTAGGGGTATATTCTGCACCTCCCATTGTTCTGAATGTTTGGCTGGAGACAGCCTTCTCCAGGAGCTTGGAAAATAACTTTTTTAAGAGGTTAGGTTTTCAAAGGATTTGTAGTCATACTTAAAATCTCTCTTCCCCCAGTCATACATATGCAAACATATGTCTGTTTAGAGAGTTACAATTGGGACCACTTGAACGGGAGCATGTGGAAGCCAGAAATATTTTGTAGAGGATTTAGCAGAAGTATCCCTGCAGTATTTGTAACAGTTAATTTTTCATGGTGACTTTGGGCAGAGTTTTCACCTGTGTCTGCCAAGGATAAAGATTTTCCTCGAATTTTGGATGCACATACTGAATTTGCAAATGAAGGGCATTTTCTTTTTTTTTTTTTTTTTTTTTTTTTCCTAGGTGATAGTAAAATCTATTGAAAGATGTTTTTATTTTTAAGGTCCTGTGCAGAGGTGTGTGTAAATTGACCCAAAATATACTGCAGCTACTTAACTTGGAGATCATTGCACATGTTGGGCGGTATGAGTCCAAGCATGAAGGAATGATGTCTTTCTGCCAAACACCCTCAAGTGCTGGGCTGGCATTTTCTTAATTATATATGCTATTTTATTGACTTAATGTTCATTCCATGGCAGTGCCTGGCATGTGGCAGTGC
>JAOQGH010000062.1:5835948-5856491 GCA_025769975.1 Gallinago jamesoni | reverse complement strand
TGGCATTTTCTTAATTATATATGCTATTTTATTGACTTAATGTTCATTCCATGGCAGTGCCTGGCATGTGGCAGTGCCTGGCATGTGGCAGTGCAAGGCTCAGAGGCCTTGGGGTACAGTTTCAGGCTAAGCCTGAGCTGCAGACAAAGGTGCTGCCTTGTGCCAGAGCTAATGTTGTTATGGTCACCTGGATCAAGGAGCTGATGCTGCTGTACACTAACGTTTTTCTTCTAGAATGATTTTTCAGCTGGATTAACTCTTGCAAGTTACCAGTGCAAGAAAACAGTGGCTGTGAGCAAGGAATGTGGTGTGAACTTTTCTAGTGTAGCGTAGATTTAAAGCAATGAAAACATGTCAGTAGGTGTGGTTGGGGAAGTTGTGATGTTCTCTGCTTCAAGGGTATGTTTAATAGACAATTGTGTGTTTAAGAGATTTGGTTAAAAATACACCAATGTATGTGTTTGGCTAGTTTTTCAAGAGAAGCAGAACGGTCTCTTTTATTCACTTGTTTATTGTCTGTGCCTTTTTCTGTTGCTTTGGAGTATGAGTACTCTTAACAGTAAAGGCAGATATATGCATAAGGCTTTTCAGGATCAGGGTTAAGTATAGTCCTTGCTGGTCTGTCTTGGCTTTGTGAGTTAACATGGCTTTATGAGTTAACATTTTTTTTTTTATTGGGATGTTCTTCTGTTTTCAAAGTCTCTTGGGTTTTAAATAACTTTTAAAAAAATAACTTCAAGTCTTTCTTTTTTTTTTTTTTTTTTGCCACAGCAAAATACACTTTCTTTTTCCCTCAAATAAAATGTTTCCTTTCCTCGTATTAAACACAGTGAGAAATAGAGACTTGTATTCATTGCTGCTGCATTCAAAAGAGCAAGGTTTTAAATTCTTCACCAAAACCAACATTAATGTATGCTGGCAATATAGGACTCTGTTCTTGGAATTATTTTCATTCAACTGTATGTACTTCCATGCAAAAGTATGTGCTGATTCCCACACAGTCATAGGAAAACCTCGTGATGGACAGCTTTTAATTATTGTGTGGGCTGAAAACTCTGTTCTTCTTCCAAAGATTGTAGGCAATGGTTGCAATTTCTAAAGGAGGAGAAGGGCCTGAGAGGGAATATGTCAGAGTAAGTCCAGGGGAGAGGAACAGCGAAAATCTGCATGTTGCATAGTGCTTTCCCTCTGTGGCTGAGAACAATTTAAACACAATAAGAAGAGCTGTGAGTACCTCGACTGCCCAGAGCCTGGGGCAGGAATAGCACTTGAGAGCCTTGGTCTCAGACAGGTGCTTTAGTGGCCCAATACTTACACAACGCAGGAGACCCATAATTTATTTATTTATTTATTTATGTATTTATTAACTTTCTTGTGTGTCTTACTGTCTAACCTGTGTCCAAGAACACACTGTCTTTTGGTGTAGCAACTTCCTCTCATTTCCTGGAAAATAATGAATGATATTAGTTGAGTGAGTTCTTCACAGCCCTATTTTGTAGCTTTAAAATGGCTATCCCATCTGCCCCTCTGAGCATGCCAGCATCTACTGTGTGGGATAATTTTCACTGTACTATTTGATCTCTGCAAACTGCTTTTTAAAGAAAGTTTAAGAAAGAGTTTATTTTAGAGCCTTTCAGTTGCTGCCAACCCACCAGAGTGGAGGGTACCTTCAGTACCTCTTCAGATAAGTCAATTGACAAAGCACGTTTCCCTCAATGTATGATGTACACAGCCGATTCGGGCTCTATATATCTAGATTTGCTCGGAATGACCAGAAAATAGCAGAAGGGGGATGCATGAATGTAATTTCTCTGCCGTGATTAACTCAGCTTGCACTCTGATCATTTCAAAAATCATAGAACAGATTTTCTTCAGAATTTTTCAAAGACGATCTTTTTTTTTTTGTGTGTGCAAACCACATCGTGAGAAATGTCAGCCTGCAGAGGTTAGATAAGTCACCAGTGCTAGTTGTAAGAATAAAGGTAAGTAATTTCAGACTTCACAGTATTATCACTGAGGTACCTTAACATAGCATTTGACTGCAATGACAGAAAAGCTGTTTGAAAGCCAATTAAATCTTGAAATATTTTAAGAGTTCTTCCCAAAGCGACAGTGCTGTGGTAGTATTTTTCTAGATGAAGTGGGGAAGTTGTGAAGTTCCTTTAGCAAAGACAAACTGATCTGTTAGTCGGTTTCCTGGTTTTTACTCAATGCACTGATAATATTCTAGCTGGGAACTTTCTGAAGCACACTGTATTGTGTCGAAGGGTGTCTTAAGGCAACAGCTAGTTGTTAATGGCTGTTTTAGGGTTAAAAGTAGCCAGGTTCTGAAAATTGTGTTACTGATCATTTTAGAACTACAATCTATGTAATCCCAGATAAATCTATTATTGGTTGGGGCAAAACTAACTAGAAATGAGACATCATCTTGCACATGTTTAGGTCCAGTAATTTATTTTATGAAATTAGAGATTTGTGAGGTTGCATTATCAGCTTCATGGATTCCATATTGTGTCATTTATTGATTAGGTGCCATTGCTAATTTGTCATTTTTTTCATAATTTTGTCCTAAAGCGTTACCGTTAGCCAAATTTGTCAACTGGACTCATGTGACCAGACATGCTGTCAGTTCAAACATTTAGAAACAGAGTTGATGCACAGAATAAAGGTGTAATAATTGTTAGAATACACATTGCATTTTTCCACAGGCGAGATAAGAAGTCTTCCTGAAATGTATCTGAGCCATTTCAAAAACCAGCTTTTTAAATGACAATGGTGTATTCGCAATACCATATTAATGATACAACTCAAAATCTATTTCTGGACCAAGGATCATTTCTAAGTACTTGAGCTCCTGACATCTTTATTCTGTGTTATATAGGAAATTTTTGGTGTATGTGCTGAGGTGAGAACCGTCAAAAAGTTGCTGTTTGTGTTCTTGTCACCAAGGTCTGTTTGGTGACTCTACTGTGACTCCAGCAACAGAAGTTTTCCAGGAACTTTTCAGTCATGCTTTCATTTACCTGTTTCTTGAAAAACTCATTCCCAGAGAATGAATTACCTCTAAACCTTGCTTGGTTTTCATCCTCAGCTTTGTAATGTGTGTTACCACCACTGCCATCTTTTTTGTGCAGAGGTGTCTCAGAGGGGCTGCTGAGCTCGAGGGCTCTACCAGTGCAACACAAGCAGGTAATTACTGAGATGAAAGGTTTCTTCCACAAATGCCAATAGAAGGTTCAACAGAAGGCTTTTAGAAAAAATTCTCTACTTTGTACCCAGGGCAATGCTGGTCTTCAACAACAAACATGCAAATACTGCCATGACAGAAGGTTCGGAGAGCTTTAGCAGAACTCTGTCTCCTGCCACTTGCAGAAGATGTGAAGGCCTACTCGTCTGGCCCAAGAGCTGTCCTTGATTTCTGTCTACTCACCTGCTAGGGGATCTTTTATTCAGAGCTGCCACATCCCAGGAGCTGATGAATTCTGGCAGGGGACTGGCACAATTTAACAAATTCTGCCTCTGCTGTAAAAATCTCTTCCACGGAGGCAGCAATGTCAAATGGCTGTCACAGCTTCTTCACACTTGATGACACCTGTGGACACTTATGTACATTGACAGCTGAACTAATGGCTTTCTTCTGGCTTCCTCCCTTCTACTTTTTACTACTGAGCACACTGCAAGTGGGAAGCATCAGTTTCTTATTTGGCAGAGCCAGTTAGAAAGCTGCATTTGGTGCTTGACAAAACCCCTTGTTGACTTTCCCAAAACGCAGCCATTTATTTACAAGGCTTATCTTGGGGGAATGTTGTATCTATTGCAGTGAATAAAACTGGAGACATGTCATCATGTAGTGTTACCCCGTACAGAGTTTCTCACCATTTCTCTTGAGAATCTGCTTGGACAACATGTACAGAATAAGAAGGAGAATGAATCAGAACCTCTCTTGGGTACAAAGAACAAGATTACATTGCATAGCAGGAGCTGTGCCAATAACTTTACCATTGGTTAACAACTACTGGCCTCATGGATCTGCACTGTAGTAAATCTTTCCCTGGGAATATTGCTGCAGCAGCTTTCCTCTGTTGAGTGAGAAATAGCAGTTTGGGATAGGAAATAAGTTCTCAGTTGATCAAGGTCTTGGTCCAGTGTAATAAACTCTGCTGCCTCTGAGGGGTGGTGTTGTGGTGTAGGGTTGACAGACATATCCTCACTTGTTGCTGCTTTTTCTCTCCGTCCCACCTGAGTGTGCTCTGGGGGTGTTTCACAGTATCTGCTACCATCTGATTCTAATAATCAAAATCCAAAGATTCAGAGCATTTATCAGCCTGCAGAGATTTCAGGGATTCTGTGACAGTAAATATGGACTCTGACCCACAGGAAAATCCCACTGTACTCTTGCAGAAATAGTCAGCCTGCTAATAAAATATTCTAAAGAGCAAATACCTCTTGCTGAGGGCTATAGAGAAAGCTGTTGACTCTTAGAGAGTATTCATGTAAAAACATAGTGGAGGATACTGAATCTGAGTTGTGACAGCAGAAAAATCTGTGGAGAAGACACCAAATAAACCACATGGAGGCTTGACTGCAGGAGGAAGCTGACAAACCAGATTTTTCTTTTAGAAGAATTTCATGATTCCAAAGTGGATTCAAACCAGAACAGAAAAGAAGTGTTCACATTGTTATCCTAGAAGTGGTGCTAGAGTAATTATTGCACATTTAGTTCCTAGTCATTCCAGAACAGTGTCTCCGTGGCCATTTATCAACAATCAACAAGAACAATGTGTTTCCTGAGGTTGGATTCAGAATTAAGCTCGAGGCAGACCTTGGGCTCCAGGCTGAGCTGTGCCAGGGAATCCTGCTCTGCTTGTCCAGGATGCTCAGTGGAGATCATGGTCCTCTCTGGATTGCCCATAGATCTCTTGCATTCTAATAACCTGGCTGGATTGAAAGCCATGTGTTCCTAGGGTTTACACCCACCTGACTCGTTGGGGCTGGGGTAGAAGTGCTCATCCAACCTCCTACTGGCAACAGCTGGGAAAGTGTCAGCTACCAGTACAGTAATATATAACTAGTTGTGAGTGGGCTGGAGGCTAAAACCTCTGCCAATGGTTTGGATGGATCTGGGACAGGAGACACGTTCAGTCCTTATGTGCTCTGCTTCTGCCATGCCTGTGTAATTGGCTTCTGCCTGGTAGCATCTCCTTCTGGTGTTCCTCCCCTCCCTGATAGTTCATTGTTAACTTTCATGACTCCAGCTTCTAAGGATGGCTAGGGAGCTGACATAGTGAATAGATCATTACCGGTAATAATCAGCAATTTACAAATTTGCCTCTATGGGAAGTGTTCGGCAGTCTTATTTGTTAGGGGAAAAAAGACAAAGTGATAATTTCTGTAATTGGAAATCTATCTCTTTTCATTCAGAGAGAGGGAACTTTCACACTGAAATCACTGTAATGTAATTCTCACAGCATCTTTTTAATTTGTTATCGTTTTAATTGCTGTTGAGATGCAACATCTTTTTGACTAATCATAGTAAAATGCAAATAGAAAATACTGAATGAAGAAAACTTTGAAGTAAACATGCTGAGATGGTGTGGAACTTAATGCAAGGCAGCAAACAGTCAACAGTAATAAATGATTATGTAAAGACTATTAAATCTTAATTTAGTATTCATACAGCCCCATTGGCAAACATAATTTTTTCAATATCTAATTGGACAGTGTTCTGTGACTGTGAGGCAAAAATGATGATCCAAACTCATACCTGTTCTGATAAATGGAGATATCATTAGCAATATGAAGTAGGTGATCACGACTTCTCTCTTTTTCATAAATTACACTAAATAACCATAATGCTGCAATTTAGCGGTCCAAAGTTCATCCTATTCAGCAGGCCATCCATAGTCAACAGTTTAAAGAAAGGGGACCTGCTGAGAAAATGGTGGTCTAATCAGATGCCATAAAATCTGGCTGATCAGATGAGTCCCATTTTCTTTTTTTGTAAGGAGATCCTAATGAAGCAGTGCATTGAGGGGATTCACAACTTTTGTTCCTCCGTTTGATTATTCAGGTTGGCTGCACCAAGTTCTAAACTAAGCAAGTGGAGTCTAATCCTCTGGGCTGTTTGCATACATGCTGTGTTTTACAGGAGGCTTATTAAATCCCACTTTGCCAGCTCCCAAATTGTGTGCGTCTTATCTTCAGTCCAAATGATCAAAACACTAAAAGATGCATCAAATCCAGTCATCAAATAGGAATCTACTATTATTGTCTACTCTGTGCTTGCTGCCTAATTTACCAAGCCCCGCAAAAATGAGAAGTACTTCACCCTGCATGCTTCATGAATATCTAAACTGCTGCAAAGCAGATGGGATGCTGTGTGCATGTGTAGCCAAAGGTTCAACTTGCAAACTTTGGGGCTGTTCTAAGTTATAAACTAAATATTTTAGTGTCATCTGAAGCAATAGAAGTCTAGTAGTACACGAATTTCTGTCCAGTTGTGGGCACAGCAGTTTTGATTTGGCTACTTAAAGTAGGCATACTCTATCTTTAGAAAAAGATTTGGTGCAGTTACTCACACTTAAATGGAACAGTGTTTACCATCGGTTGAGTTTTCAGTTTTCTCTTTCCTTTAGCTACAGTCTAATAATTCTCAATATCTTCATTTCTTCCTCTTTGTGCTGCCCACTGGGGCTGCTGCACACAGCTGGGCATTGCTCCCATCCTCACCTAAAGAGGGGTCGATGACAGCAGCCCCAGCCGATGCCCAGTGAAGTCAATACTGTTTAAGCATGAGCCTGATGGCCTGCTTTTGTGAAGTGATGAGCTCCTGCGCTCCCTTAGTAATGGGAACTGAAGCATCCAGCCCCTCCTTACTATCTCTGTGAATCAGCAAATGGGAAAATTGCTGAAAGAAACCTCCCGAGATCGCAAACAATTTGGTTCCTCATCCTCTTTTCAGAGTGTTGCGGCAAGGAGCAGCGAGACTGTCACAGGAGTAGACTTTCACAGAAAAGTAATGAACACAAACAAGCACTTACTCTGTTCTGTAAATGGTGTAAATGGTGCATCAATGTAAATAGCCAATATGCTTATGGGAGATATCACCTATACTGAGTGTTTTTCTCTTATTACAGTTGCAGTGGGTTCCCTTTGCAGCCATACAAATAAAGGCAAATCTGCTGTCATGCTGCAGGAAGCCAAACTCTAGAGCTGTGTTAACAAAAAGATAGCATCCTTCCCTGCTGTCTTGTGCTCCAAATAAGTCCTCACAGCGATTATAACTGTCCAACAACAATTGAAGCAGCTATTTTAGTTTTGGATTTTTGTCATGTTCCTATTATGGTGGTAAGTGACTTGGTTTGGTTTCTCCCATCAAGCAAATAGTTTCAAAACTGAGTTCACTGTATGGGACGTTGACATGTCCTTCACATTAGTTTTTCCATTTTCTTCAACATTTCATTTCAAGCTCTCAGTGAATAGTTTCTGTTAGTGCTTTCACCCTGCAACCTGTGTCTTGCTTTAATTTTCTACATTGATTATCAGGAAGTCAAAATTCTTGTGGTAAGTTTGCTTGCTTTAACCACTCTTCTAATGACTTCCATCAAAGTCCTTTCCACATCCTCCCAGGTAGGCAGTTGATCCCCTCCATATTTTTTTTATCACCCTCCATAAGTTCAGCTTATCCCGATTATCTTCTTTTTGTCTTTCAGACAAGTCCTTAGGTATGCAGTGCCCTCCTCATGCCAGGCTGCAGAACTGTCTCTGTGGTTACCTTCCCTATAGCCACTTGTCCTGGGCTGATGGCTCTAAAATGGCCAGCAGAAAATGGTCTCAGAGAAACAATAGGGATCACTGATGTTTATCTTCCTCACTTATGTCTTGGTTTTCAATCCATCCAGCCTCAAACTACCTGGCTCTGTAGGTATGTGCTAGTGTTTTAGAGAAACCTACCCACATATCTCTATGGCTTTAATTAGGGTTCAAATGTCTGTGTCTCTCTAGTTCACCCGTGTCGGTACGAGATGCTACCAGGTTTTTATAACATTCCAGAGATTACCACTGCTCAGATTCACAGCAAAGTTGTTTACAAGAACACTTCCAGGTTAGCTTTAGGTTAAGCAAACCTGAGCCTGTTTAAACCCTTCAAGTTAACCTGGCTTGTTCTGACTGAACCATCTCTGGAAGCAAACGTGTGAGTAGTGCTGCTGGGGCTGAGGAGGTGGTGACCTTTGACAGATGGCGTTGCAGAGATGCTTGGGGGCAGACTGATGAGCAGTAACCTTTTTCATATAGTTGTCTGTAGAGTGCTTGTTTGTCTGGTTTTTCTAGCAGGATTTCCTATATGGATGTGATTATTCCAGAACAAGAATACTTTTTTTTTTTCTTTTCCAGTTTATTTTGCCACACTACCGTGTAATTAATTGTATCTGCACTGCAAAAATCAGGGTGATTCGAATGGCAAAAAGAAATCGGTTAGTACTAGGCTTTTGAGACAAAAGCTATATTCTACTCTGTATATTGACTAGACCAGTAAACTTTCTGAAGGCTGTAGATATTGATGGTATAAAAATAGTTAATAACGTTGGCTAATCTACTCTCTACCTATGCAGGATGAGATTATCTTCAACAATAAATGCCCTTAAAAAGCACTTAAGAGTTAGGCTGTGTATATGGCAAAAAGAGAAACTCTAATTTCTCTAGTTGTCAGTAGTGTGATCTTTTTTGGAGGGCAGGGAGGGGAGCAAAGTGAAAGGGAAATGACCAACAACTGTATTCTGAGGGTAAAAGAGAGCTTTGATCTGTACCGCTCATTTTTTAGATCTCTAACACACCCAGGATTTGTTAGCGCACACAGAATTTGGTTGAAATGTGCTCAGCAAAGTATTTTGTGTGTGTCTGATTTCCAAACCTGAGATTGGTGGCCTGCTAATCTCAGTAACACCACCCCTACACCAGCGTTGAGTGCTATGGAAGAGTCACAACTTTTGCAACTCTTTCATTTCAAAAATCATGAAAAGGACTATTTACAGATAACGGAGTTGCTGCTCTTTTTCCTCTTTGTGGTTATGCTCACAGAAAAGTAACGCTCAGAGGTAATTTTAACCATATTTTCCTGCAGTAATTGTGGTCACCTGAAATAGTTTCAAGTACCAGGATATTACAGACAGTTTTGTCAGCGATCATGATCTCTAGGGCACAGAAGTTTGTCAGCCATTTGATTTATTTTAGTCAAATGCAGCTGTTTAATGATATTAAAATATTCTGAAGTTTTATCAAATCGGATTTCACGTGCTGTGGTGGAAAAGCCTGTATCATCTTCTGTTTGTTCAACACTGCTCCCCTTGAATAAATAAAATATCCTAACAGTTTCCAGTGTCAAACGAACTGCTGATTAATTACTTTCAGCCTCTCGTTCCACTGGAGAATGCTAGATTGTCGGATTTCACTCCTCCTTCTACTTTATGCATGTTCAGCCCTTCAACACGTGTACGTTCAATATATAATTTGGAGCAGACCAAACACAGAGCTGTGAGAGGTAGAGTCAGAGTGGTAGCTGTCAGTGTTAAATATTCCTCAGGCTTCCATTGCCCTTTTGTCAGACTTAAAAAGTGTTTTAGACTAAGAAGCTGAACTGACGTGTAATTGCCTGCCTGCAGTACTTGTAACCTAACGAGTCATCGAGAGTAAAAGACATTATGATTTTTTAATACTTTTTTTTTTTTTCTTTCTAGGTTAGGTACTACTGTGCTGCTTGAGCATCCAAACATAAATAAGAAAGTTTGTAAAACTGCTTTAAAGATCTCTGACGTGGGTTCTACTGCTGACAAGTTGGAAAGCAAGGTAAAATTTTTACCCTCTGATGTTACATACTCGTGGTTTTTTTTCTTTTTTTTTTCTTTAAAAAAACACACCCAACAGAACAGACGCACACATATGTTCAGACTTCTGTAGGTTTAGACTGATGTTTTACTTGAAATAACACTTTATTGATGGGATTCCCCAATTTCCAAGGAAGAAAAGCTGATTATCTTCGGAGGCAGCCTTATACAGAAGAGCAGACCCCCACCAGCCTTCCGCTCCAGACTGGATCAATGCAGAGAAGTGCTCTTTGATGGACTTTCAGGCCCTGTGATCTCCCAGCCCTGGGGGTTTAAAGGATGAGCATATCAATCCAGGACCACTGAACTGCATTTCCATTGCGTGAGGGCTCCTCCTCCTGGCTTTGTCCGGACAAACTCGACTCCTCCTACTTTTGTCACTATTCTTTCATGCTTTGTTTAGCAAACACAAAAAAAGCTTTGTTTGTTGCTGGGTCTTTTTTAAGCTTTGCATAAAACAGTTTAAAGTGCCGTAATGCTGTGTACCTGTGATCACCTTCAGGGTCAAAATCAGTTTACAACAGATTAACCTATTTATCTTTTTTCCCCTCCTGTCTTATAATTTGCACAAATACAGATTGTTGTTCTGATGAGCATAGGCTTCCTACTTTATCCTGAATTCTGACTTCGCAAGAATCGCTAACTCTGTGGATTTCCCTGGGAACAGTCTTCTAGAAGACAGCACATGTGTGCCTGCCTTTCTTTACTGCTGTTGTCCTGCTGTGTTTCAGCATACTGAGCAAGAAGAAAACTGGCCACGTGTAATTTGTAGAAGTTTTGGTAACACTGGTGCAATTATTTTGCTTACCCTAATAGCTGGCATTAAAAATGTGCAGGTTGAGGTTTAAATTATGATTTCAGCTGTAAAACTTATTACAACTAGTGTTACAGATCCTCTATTTCTGGTATCATCACCCTCTAAAACAAACAAAAAAATCCCCCTCTCTCTGTGATATTCCCCCTTCTGCCCACTTTGGGATAGATCACACTTAAGTTTTGAAGTGATAAATGCTCATCAAGTATCGTGCATCTTTAATAGTGAAGATCAATGAAATAACTTACCCAGCACTATAATAGATTCTTCATTATTTTCATTTTTTAAAACTGTTGCCCATGCAAAATGTCTGAGTTCATAGGAGAATCAATTTGTAGTTACTCATGTTAAAATGAAAATAGCAGTATCGGCAATGTTGTTCCCTCCCTCCTCCCCAAAGCATTGTGTGCACGCACCTTAAAAATCCATGGACTGAATGGTTGCCCAAAATGCCAAAATGTAGCCCTAAGGGAAGGGAATTGTCTGGTGCTGTCTTGCCATAGTCTCCAGAGATGCTCATGAAAGTCACATTAGATGAAATGGTGGAGTAATCCATTACCTTGGGAGACTTTGGCATTCATGTGCCTGATGACTTCCTACAGGGCTCCTTTCTGAAGTATTCATAGATTTCCCATAGGTGAGTCTTCAAAATTTTAATGTGATTGAGCATATCATAGCTGGAGTTCTTATATACTGAACTCAAAGCACTCCTTTTCCTGTTCCCAGGAAAAATAAAAAAAAAAAAGTTGCCTCCCCTTCTCCAGAAACCCCTTATGTACTTCTTTTACTGCTCTGTGTTGGTCTTTTAATATTCTTCGATTATGTTCTGCTGAAGGACACTCATCCTAAAGCATTACAAAATCTCAGTAGTAAGGACTAAAAACTAGTGCTCTGAGGAGATGGCCTTGGAAACTTTTGCCAAGAGCTGTCTTTTCTGAACACGCCAGTCAAGAGCCCGGGTGGATGCCACAGATCCGTCTCAGAGAAGCCTCAGGCTACAGCCAGGCACGGAAAGAGCTCTTGTAGCCCTGATGGATGGGCTGATCCTAATGGACTCACTGTAGCACTTGACTATTATTGATCCCTGTGCATGTTTGCCTGTCCTATTTCCCAGAGCTGTACGAGCGTAAAGGAAACATTCTGAAGTGGGTCAGTCCTTATTTCTTAGACGGAACGAGGGAGGCCCCTCTGAGCTCAGATGGCTTCCTGGTGATCAGAGCTCCTGCCCTGGGCATGGTCAGAGGGCTCCAGTACAGTTTGAACTCTCAGCCCCGTGGTACAGGGAGGTCCAGATCCTTACACCTTTCTCTCCTGCTTACACCTCTGCAGTTCTGTCATTTACAGACCTTGTGGGGGCTGCTTCTGGTAGAAGAGTGATGTGCCAAAAGATAGTAGTTTTCTCTGTTTAGTGAGCTGAACTGCATGAGAGATTAGGAACAGACACATTGGGACTACAGAACCAGTAGGACTGTGGGATGGCTCAGCCATCTTCTGTCACTGTCTTCTGCAGAATCGCACTTCTCTGAAGTGTGAAGAGAGTGGGAGAACTGGTGAAACAAATAAAGACAAAGAGCCAGAAAGTTGTGAACTGAATGAGTTTGCTGCCTCCTCTATGTCACCCATTTGCAGCATCATTTCTTGGCTGACCTTATGCTAAATTTAATTTGGCAGGGCTGACATTGTATTAAGTCAAGACATCCCTCTGCAGCATCCTATAAGGAGAGGTAAGTGTTCAGAGGTTAAGGTGGACACATGGGACTGGGATAGGACCATAAACAGCCTCGTGCTCCTTTTGAACTCCTTGCAGCTACAGATGCCTACAACCGTGGCAGCAAATTTCCCCTTTCCATCTGCCATAAGAGGTGTCCCATTCAATTGGGCCTGGGTCTGACCAGGATGACCTATGCATTCCTGACCTCCCGACCATTCAGCGAGGCCACACATCCTGAAAACTTCAGCACAAAAGACAGCTATCAGCTCCCTTTGCTTAGCAACAATCATCACCGTGAGCACATCAGCCTGATGTTCTGCACTGAGGACTGACTCTTTAATGCAAAGTGCAGTTCAAGGTCTCTGCCTTAACTCTCAAAGTCCTTTGCAGGGCTGGCTTGATCATTCCCCCAGGACAGCTCTCTTGCAAAGATGCAGTGGAAAATGTGAGCTGATAGGAAAACCTCTGCGGGGATTTCAGGGCTGTGGAAGGAAGGCAGGTTGGGCTCCTGTCATATATAACTGGCTTTTCCTGAGTGTTTCATCTTGGGCTCTCTCTTTTTCTCATACACGTATACACACAATGCAAAATCTCAAAAGTCTGCCCCAGATGTTCCTCGTGTGAAAGAGAAATGGGTAACTGATGCCTTTGTTTCAGTTTATAGGTGTTTCTAAAGCATTTGAATGCAACTGTGATGGGGCAATAAAAGTACCTAAGGAGATCTCAAGAGAAGCCCAAGTTTAAAGTACTGAATCTGCTAACCTCTGAGTCCATGAATGATGTTACATCCATAAATCAAAATGCTCCAACCAGCCCCCTTGGAAGGAAACCATCCTGTAAAGCAACATTCAAACCTGCAGACTGCGAACAAAACAATAAATGAAATCCTCAAGGATTTGCTTTCAGAAGCCCTATTGTACCTACTGTCTTTCTAATGAGTAAGTCTCTAAGACTTAGAAAAACACAGGTAAGAAAAGACTCTCACTTTTAATATGGTATAATTTGACAAGACTTCTCTGTTTTTCTTCTGCTCTGCAGAAGGCAGGAGCTGGAGATGTTCTGAACAAGTCTGCTACAGCAAATCCTCCATTCTTTAGAAGATTCCTTGCTAAATCTATTAGCACTGAGCACCTTCTTGCTAGGCAAAGGCATCACATAATACTCCTGCAAGATAAATACTTCTTCAATAATTATTTGCTATTTAACAGGCACATCATAAAACCTATTCCACGTAGATGCAGTGCTTAAAGAGTGAAACCTGTCCCTTGTAAGTCAGAGGAAGCCCCCTACTCACAGAAGGTAGTGCAAACTGTCAACAACAGGAGTGATTCTGAAATGGTCTTGTTATCTAAAGCACAAGCCTTAAATACTTTTTTTTTTTTTTGAATTTATTTTGCTAATTGCATTAACTTACTTTCAGGTTTTGTCAGATTTGAAGTTCTTGAAAATGGATGCACCACTAGTCTTTCTAAAGCTACCAAAAATCCTGCATCTCTAAGCAGGTGAAATTCCAAGTGCAAAGCTTGAGTCTCAACTGGTTTGAATCCAGTTTTTAGTTGGGAATGAATTCATAGTTCAAAAATTTTGATAGGATAATTCTAGGGGGGGGGGGGGGGAAAGAAAGGAAAGAAAAAGATAAAACCAAAACATAGAAGGAAGTTTTAGTTCCTAGAGAAGGAAAAATAGCGTGACCACAAGCGTGGTTAGCGTTACTTGTTTTAATGTTGTTAGCTGGAATGAGAGAGGATATTTCCCAATGATCTAAAATTACTGAAGAATATCACATAACTATTAGAGAATTTCCCTGGTAATTTCTAGTTTATAGTAGAGGGCTATAATAATTAAGATCTCATCTTTCACTGACAGATGTTTGCAGTCCCTCAGTCTCATCCTAGTGGCAATTGTCCGCTGCACCCCTAGTTCAGTGGCTTTTTACTCTTTAATAAAAAAATAGATTAGAAAGACTCATCTGTGATGAGCTGTGAGAACAGAGCCAATTACATTTTAACTATTGAAATAAAGGAAAAATGTGGTACGGAATAAAACTCTTCTCTCTTTCTTTAAGCAACCTGAAACAGTTAATTTTATTTTTGCTGGAGTCACTTCAGATTTATGGCCAGTTGCTAAGATAAGACTTTGTCTGGCTGAGCTTCAATAGATGGAAAACATGGTATATCTCTGCAACCTCAGAGGGAATCAATTTACTTTTTGTAATTTCAGAATACTTTACAATATATGGAGGGTGTCTGATGTGGAACAGTCACCGAAGTTTGGGTGAATTCTCTGGCACTTATTCACACTTTTAATTTCTTCCTGTTATAGCCTTACTATTATGTTTTAGAATGACTGCCTTACGTAAAATCTAGTAAAATCTAGAAATGAAACAGAAGGTTATAAATGTCATTAGAGTTATTGACAGAATATAATGCAGACATGGATCAAAGAACTGTACTTTCTCCCTTCCAAGAAAATGTTGGAAGCTGTGTTATTATCTTCCTGTGATACTGTAACAATTTTGGCAACTCTGAACAATTTTGGCAACTCTGAAGTGCTGCTCTGTACTATTTGTGATAACTTACTTTTAAGTAACTATCAACAGCTTCCTCAAGCACCAGACACTTGTGATTGTTAGGACTCCAGATGTACAATTCAGGTATGCATTGTGAGATGAGACCTGCTTAAGCAATATTCTTATCTGGTATTTTGAGTAATTAAGGAAGTTCACATGAACAGGAGAGCTAGATTTCATTTTTTTTTAACATAAATGTAATTATTCTTGTTATCTTATGTCTTGGGATTAGTACTGTTGTCAGACTTTCATTTTGATACAAGCAAACTCTTTCCTGCTGAATAAATGTGTACTGTACCATGGATTACCCCTGGAATTTAGTCTACTTACTGCCAGGTATCTCCCAACAGAAGGTTTATGTCAGGTGTAGGCTGCAGACTGTGATTTGCTTACACAATTGGGACTATGGATTAAGGCTTGTAATTAATTAAGGTTGTTTCCTATCCATTTTGCAGTGAGGATATCCTGAAGAGCCGAGCTCCCTATTGGAGTCCCAATGCCTGTGAATTCTCACTCTTCTACCTCTTCATTCACACTTGTCTCCCTTGTGCTAGAAACCAGAGGGAAACTTACCCAGTTGGAAACCAGGTAAGTTCTTCCAATGCTGACTTTTTATTCTGTGGAAGGAGCTTTGTTCTTTATGCAACACTATCATTGACCTCAGAAAATCCCACCGCAGCCTATGGCTTGCTAGCCAAGGGCAGCATCCAGGACAGCGGATACAGCTTGTGGGAATACAAAAAGGACTCCAGTTTTGGCGACAGAGTGAATTTTCCCAAAGGGAGAGGAAGGGACAGCCACCTTTATCAGTATTATTATTGTTGTTGTAAACATTACCATGGTGAATCTGTAACTATAAGCCTAGAATGCATTTCAGCATACACCATTTTTACACCATCAGTAGACTGATAATGTCATTTGTGTCCTCAAAACAAGAAAGCAGAGGGGCTTTCTACATGGAAGGGATAATATCCTGGTTATCCATCCAGGTGAAGACTGTACCTTGCCAGAGCCAGGCACTGTGTAGATGAAATTCAATTCTGCAGTAGGACAAGGTGTGTGGATGGTCTGAGTAGTATCTGCGAGGTTTACGTGCACACTCACCTTTCTGTGAGCTGAGAACGGGCACCTGATGGCCAGGGCTCCAGTGCAGCTCCTGTAATTTAGTCCCCAAAATCCAGCTTTTATCTTTAGGTACATGAGGTGTGTTCACGTACTGCTCCAGCTCTAACAAGTAACTTTCTAAAATCAGTGACATACCAAAGACCTCTTACCATCTCAGAAAAACAGCTTTCAAACAGTTATTGCAGCTTGGTCTGGGGTTTTCTCCTCCCCTGTGTGTACAACCTGCTGCTGGTTCAGTCTATTTATGTTAAAAATATCTCAGTTTTGGCAAAACATTTGCAGTGAATACCTGCTTGCTTCAGCTTTCTGGGTGGAATTTTTCATTCATTTTGTCTTGCAGACTTTTTACAGGTGGCTATATCTGTTAAGATTATTTTTTCTTCTTAAGCTGTCATTGCTCTTTTCTTTTAGAAGCTTATCGTCTTGTGAAATGCAAGTTTCCATGGAGATTTTATTTAAATAGCTCCTGGGTCCTTTTTAATTCATAAATCAGAAATTCATAAACCACACCTCTCTCTTTTTTAAGTGTACAAGGACAACCTTTGAAAGAGGATGTCATTCATTGGCTTGTCAGTCAAATGTGTATTTGCAAACATTGGGGTTTAGGTCTGACAGAGCAGGGACTCATGATTTGAACAGATTTGCTTTTTTTCATAAAGCAGTTGGAACAAAAGGTGACTGGAAAGATCATACTAGCCAAAATAGAGTTAATGTGATTTTGAAACATCAGATGTACTTTTCCCCCAAGCTTTTTCCATAGTTAATTTGCATGATATATCATATCTTAAAACCAAAATATTTTATTTTCATCTGAACGAATGGAATTCTCAAGCGAAAGATTTTAATACCATGAATAAGGCAAACAAAATAGTCGTCTGCACAATTCTAATGCTCCCAAGTGGCTTTTTTTTCTTCCTTTTTTTTTCTTAAAGAAAAAGTACTTATGAGAACCAACAGGATAAATGTTCACTAAATTCATCTATCTATTAAACACCTGCAGAGGTAGAAGCCGATTTTATTAAGTAATATTTGACCATTTTATAGCTCTCTTGTCTGTAGATATACACCATGGTGGGTGGTTACCCTGTCTGTACGGGGAGGAAGCTGAAGCATATTGCAGATGCAGCAATGTGTATCTGGATCCTTCTACCCCTGGGATCACCCCTTGGATCACCCCTGGGATCACCCCTCGCCAGCTGTTCCGTGCCCCAGGCATGTGTGAAGCTGCTCCCTGTGTCCATCGGAGAGGGTGCTATTTGTATCAGAGAACGATGTCAATATAGTGAAATAAGAGTAAGAAAATAAGTGATGGAAAGCAAAAATTGGAAGGATGTTGAATGGTGTGTCTGTGTACCAGAGTGATGTTGTAAGTATGAAATATTGATACAAGTGCCTTGAACTACATGGGAAAGGGGGCTGCAGTGTGTGTGGGAGAATGAATAGTTGCTTTGAATGTTTTGATCTCTTTTTGGCACAGGTATTTCATTCTTACAGTGTGATTATTACTGACTTTCAAATTATTGAGGAAAGAACTACTGTTTTAGTTTCTGCTTTTTTCATTGAGTAGCCCAATGGGCACCTGTTTATTTCTCTGGATTGATGGGGGCTGTGTTTATACAACTAAGGAATAATTGGGACAGATTTTCAGGTCAAAAGAATCATCCTGGTGTAGATCTGAGTTCACTTAGCTAAGATAAAGCCCAGGACTCAGCCCTCCGCATTTCAAGTCTTGTAATTTCTTTCTCTGGGGGGAAAAAAGAGAGAGAAAAAGAAAAGGAAAAAAGAAAATATGTATTCCTGATGGTGCACTACTTAACTGAGTCAGGCAGATGAGTACAGACTCTTTTTCCAGATCCCACTTCCAATGCTTTCTGATACCTTTCTATTTTAGATTGTATTTTAGTTTTGTTACAACTATTGGAAGTTCTGCTGTGAATCAGCTCTACTGCATACAAGATGGGGCTTCATTGTTTGGTTTTGAGCAGCCCAGTTCACTGCAGCTTCTTTGCACATCTTCCCAGACTGGAGCAGCTTGCCTATACCAAGAAAACAGGACCAGGTAATTAGTCTGAGGCCCCCCAAGCTTTCAGCCGGCTTTTGCGGTGTCTGTTATCCGGGGCCACATGAAGAGAGGATGGACAGGAAAGTGAAGGAGCTTGTGGCAGAAAGGTAAAGCTGACCTTAGCAGGAACAGCAGAATGGACAGACTTGTTTGAGCACACTCACACATTGAGGGTTGGACAGTGCAGTAAACAAAAGATAAGGTCCATTTTAAGCTGGTATACTCTAGTGAAGGAAATGAGGAGGAGAGAGGAGATGACAAGTACTACCTGTAATCACTCTAGTAACCTGACTCCAGCTCCACCCTCAGGGAGCAAATACTGGCAGACAGTCCTCATGGGTTGCTCTGTCTACCACAGAAAATGCAGCCATCTCTAGGTAAGGCTGGGGAATGCCAGTTGAGAGTTAGTGCAGAAGGCAGACCATCACATCTGGTTTTGGCAGCTATTCATGAAAACCCTGAGAAACCCTGCCACCAGACTAAAACTATATTCTTGGCCAATATTGTGCCTTTTGGAGAGAAACATCTTTTCCGAGGATTGTGAGTATATCCTGAGCCACAAACACCTCTTTGAGACCACCTCTAATCTAGTATTGTTCATCAGAGTATACAATATCCTTCTCTAATAAGATAAAAATAAACCTTTGTATGAAGTTTTTCCTTACTTTTCTGAGATCAGACAAGAGAGGAGAAATAAAGATGCATTTCAGTGACATTGAGATATTATTCTAAACAGTTGTGTGATGGGGAGGTAGGAAATGCCAGCTCAGTGCAGTCATTTGCTCCATCAGGTGAACAGTTGTCCCAAATGATGGCTAATCAGAGATAAAGCAGGCACCAGCAGTGCAGTTTCAGCATTGCAGCTCCAGCAGATTTGCAAGGGAAATTCAGATCGACAGGTGGTCCTTACCTTTGGCAGAAGGTCAAAAGAACATCACAACTTTCTTATCTCCCTGTTTTATCTGCCAAAAGTGGAGGGAAGTGGGGAAAATATCTGTTTTTGTAAAGTTAACCCATTATAAATATAGAGATATGCATGCAGGGAATTTTTGATGTTTCCAGGATTTTCAAGATTGACAAATTAACCTTTGGTTTGGTTGGGTGTTTGGGATTTTTTCTGTTGTGTTTTTTTTTTTTTTTTAACAGAATAGAATTGCAGTTTAGAAGCTTGTTCTGCAGAACACCATGAGAAATCTTAGTATCTAATAAAGATTTTTATTGTGGCAGTATTTTTTATATCTTGCAGAAGGAAAAGGGTTTTCGAACTATAACTTTTGTTCATGCTCATCTTCTGTTTCATTTTTCTCTTGCTCAGTGCTTGTTTTACTCAGTAACACCGGTAGTTCAGGTGAAATTATGATTGTTCAATACAGCCCTCAATGGCAGGCTACCTAGCAGTGCCACTGGATGCCAAGGTCAGGATTTAGATCAAGATTTCTGATGTGCCTTGTGCTTGGAAGGGTTGAGATGTGGAGGATTAAAGCAGCCCAATAGCAGGATCTTTGAATCAGATTAACTCAACTGTGGATTTTTCCAGTCTGAATGAATCATACTGAGCTCTCTTTGGTGGAAATATCCAGATGTCTTTCCTTGCTCATCTGTGAGAACAAGAGAGAAGTTTTGACCCTGCAGGCTGGGTGCAGTTGGTGGTGTTAGGCTTCCTGTCTTGAAGAATTTGCCGCAAGGTGACAAGGCATTAGTGTGTGTGTCTTCCCAGGGGACAATCACATCTGGTCATGTTGCTGGTGGTTTTTTGTGCTGGACACTGTCTCTGAAACAGGTTGGCAGTGGGTACAGAAATCCCCAGCTCTTTGGTCTGCCACCTTCTGATATGCAGTGGGAGTCGTGTGGGTGATAAAGTGGTTGCAAGGACTCTTAAAAATAATTTATTTTAAATGTAATTGAAGGAAAAATAATTAGATTATTCTTAGCTGATGAGTCAGAACTCTTCTTTATAGAAAAGGATTTTCTGTGTTTAACAATGAACCACATCATAAGAGAACTAAGTAAAATTTATAAATTTTCCCTTTCTTTTTACAATTGCAGTTCTGGCTCATTCATAGCCCTGTTGCGCAGAAGGACCAGGGGGATACAGAAAGTAAAGGTGATTCATTAAAAGAAGAAAAAGAAATAGAGGATCAGGAGAGGCATACAGGTATGAAGGACGGGATAATTATTACTCTCTGTGGTGCATAATTGTAATAAGTGTTAGAGTTAAATTTGTTGATTGCAAATACACGTCACAATTCCTTACCAGCCTGCAGAGCTGCCTTGGGCCTTTCGCTGGAATTGGGCTGTAGCTGTTGCAAGAAAACATCCACTTGGAACAGAAGAGGGTTTGGGCTCCTGCTGCTTTGCCTGTGCAGGGTTACAGTCCAGCC
>JAOQGH010000062.1:5791924-5835848 GCA_025769975.1 Gallinago jamesoni | reverse complement strand
TGCAAGAAAACATCCACTTGGAACAGAAGAGGGTTTGGGCTCCTGCTGCTTTGCCTGTGCAGGGTTACAGTCCAGCCCCCAGCTTAATTTCAGCTGGAACTTTTAATATTTGTAGTAGGATGACAGAACTTGAAGCTGTAATGAAGGCGTACTTTGTATTTTTGTTAAGTTACAAATTCATTGAGTGCAGGTCGTCGATGACTTCTCATAATCTCACGGGAGAATTGATAAGTTACTTGCACTTCCCTGTGGAAGAAACCTAGAACTGCCTAGAACTGCAGGTGGGACGTGTCTGCAGGCTCCTACATCCCACAGAGTGAGGTCACAGCAGGGCAAGTATGATTTTGCTGTAACGACATCATGCTAACTGCTACCCTGTCACCCAAGAGAGCTGTGCGTTGCAGACCATGGTCTGGAGTGGTTGTAGCTGAGCGTTTTTTTTGAGCTGAGGGTTAAAACACAGCCAGCTCAAGGCTTTTCAGAATTATTTAATTCTTGTGGATGTAGAAGAAGAATTCAGTCTGCTCTGCAGCAACAGATCTTTGATGCCACCTTTCATTCCTTGCTGCTCCCTGTGCACCCCAGGGAGCTGCAACTGGTGTCCTTCCTTGTGTTCTCCTTCCCCTTCTCCCCCTGGCCAGGTCCATTTCTAGGTCCATAGGTAACAGAGACAAACAACTGAAAAATTATTTCAACCACGATGCTCTGCCTCCCAGCCAGGGCCTAGGATGTGTGTGCTGTTGCTCTGCTCATGCTGCTGGTCTTTCTAAAAGCTGAGCATCCCCTGCTCCTGTGAATTTTGGAGACTCAACCTTATTCTCGGAGACCTTATTCTTGGCTGCCTCTTGTTTTGTATGAGTTTCAGTCTGATTTTAAATTTCTCTCCCAGATGGTACTCTTGTTTCCCTTGGGAAATTTTGAATAAAACCAGGTAACTTTACGTCCGTTTTTACAGATAATTCTTCTTTGAAAAGAAAAGTGACTTTCAAACTGCTGCTCAAAGATAATAGGAAAGTTTATTATAATAGATCTGGGTGCAATTTTCTTAGCTGAAGTGAAATGACTATGTTTTTTTGAGCAGATCTACAGGTGGGGTCTCTGAGCGGACAAGATATACTCGAGTTCCAGTTTATCAAGTTGGAGCATAGCAGGTAAATCTTCAGTCTGCATCTCTCACTCTTGCCCCCCCCCCCCCCCCTTTTTTTTTTTAGGAAACCTAATCAAGGTAATTGGCATCTAACAATCAGGTTTTAGGATCTTGACAGTTCTGCAATGTGGTTTCTGTCACTGCTCTGGGAAAGCAAGGCTGAGGAGGAAATGGGAGCTATCATGTCATGTGGATGAGTAACTGGCTCAGACAGACCTTCCTTTGTATCAAGGCTTGAAGCTACACTGCTGTCTTATTACAGCCTGTGGCTATTGCAATAAAAAGCAGGTGCAGAAGAGAAATAGGGAAAATGTGGATTTAAAAAAGAAAAAATAAAAAAGGCAGATTTTTATGCATTACCATAATTTTTTTAAAGGTAACTATAAGTCTTGGACTATATTTGAAATGTTCAAATCTTAGTACAAAACTGACAGAATAGAGTTTGTTTGCAGCATAATTTTCTGTATCAGCAATATCAGCACAAAGTAGATTTTTAGCAGCCACTGTTGGTTCTTTTTGTCACTCTTAATCACACCCAGGTAAATATGTAGCTCTTAGGAAAATGAATCACATGTCTTAGGTGGTTTTAGCTAAATATTTGCATTCTTTTAAACAAATAAAAATACACAATATGCAATTTAAACACTTGCCACATTTTAAAACTTTTTTTTTTTCAAAGAGCAGTATGAAAACTACGTACAGAGTTGAACATGGGAGTCTATCCACCATTTCTCCTCAGTATCAGTTTGGCAAAGTAAAAATCTTCAGGTGAGTGGTTTTATATGTTTAGCTTCTCATTCAATTCTTGCTTGCAGTTTGTTTTAAGCTCCTTTATTTCTTTGGTGGGAAGAATTCAGCATAATAGCACTGGGAATCAATAATTGGTTGAAGACTGGTGCCCCTCAGATGTCTCCACAGTTTTTCAGGCACCAGAGAAGTACAAAAGATTCTTTTTCAGCATCTGCCCTGTGCTGTCATGTTGGTGTGAGCTGCAGCACAGAATTTCTGGTTTTGAGACAGTTGTGTAAATTGCTGTTAAGAGTCTGTAATTGCACATTTAGTGATATTTTTTTTTTGCAAATGTATTTAGGAGTAGCAGCCCGTGGATCTTCACAGAGAGCAACCCTAACTTCAGCACTTTGAGTAGACTTGGGTGACTGTTTAAAGCTAAAGCCTGTAAATCTGCTTTAGAAAGCTGATTGCCAGGGTCATCTGCTCTATATTTCCTTAGTAACTGGATACAGCCAGCAGCGTGGACCAAAGAGGTGGCGATAATTCTGCTGTATTGTCCTCTGACACAGATAAACATAATTCAGATTCTCATAATTGATCCTACAAAGGATTAAAATATTTTTATATGCAAACTCTTCAGTAATACTGATTTTTGGCTCAGCTGGTATGGGTTACTTTTCAAAGGTTTTATAACCAGATTTGTAGATGCTTATTGGGAGGTTATCACTGAGTTACCTCAATCTGGGCAGAAATATCAGTGCATGTTTTTGATAAAGCCTCTGTTGTAATTCCATGTCTATGTTTCCACCTGTGAAACAGGGGTAAGCCATCTCCTGCAACTTGGGAGGGTTGGCACTGTGCTTTGAAAACACTTAGCAGGTGTAGTGGTAGTTTTCTCACCTCTGAATGCCAGGATCTCAGGTCTCGCTATCATTTGGCAACACCTCTGGGTGGAGAAGTGAAAGCATTTCTTAAATTCTTTGCTTTTCTCCGGTAATATACGAATAAGCATAAAATTAGTTAAATAGTTATGAAAAAATCAGAATGTAAGCTGTCTCAGTCGAGCTCATAGGAAAAAAGATGAATTCACTTGCCTTTCTCATGGAATATTTAAAAATGTCTCATGCTGGCGTATAAGGATAATAGGCAGACAGCAACATATTTGAAATTACTTAGTCACAGCAACCTTAATATCTCTCTTATGCTTTCTATGCACTATAAAAGACAAACTTTGGTTTTATTTATAAAATAGCATTATTTTTATGTTATGAAAATTGTGGGAAATGTGTTGAATTGCAGAAAGTTTGTCAGAGATAAACTTGTCATCTTTGTGTCTGGCACTGTTTTGAAGAGTAGTAGTAATAAAAGTTTATTGACTAAGCTGTCAGTAATATGTATTTTGATATTAATCTATATGAAAATGCTTTCATGGTCCCAGGTTGTCCTTCTCTGATATAAAAACTTTTTAGGTACCATTTCTAAGATGTGTTTCTCAGTTCTATCAATACCACCTCATTTACATGCCTAGCATTCTTGAAATAATAGAAAGATCTCAGTCAAGGAAAAAAAATAAAATCAAAGTAAGCCTGGTTTACTTGTGCTTAGACACATCTCACAGTCTTGAAAAGTTATTTTTGTCTCTTGGTAGGTGTGAAAATTAGAGGTATGTTGCCAATAGGTTAAATCATAGCATGGAGTGAAGACAACTGATTTTAATGGTTAAATATTCTCCATTGCTGCTTGGGAATAGCTGCTATATATCAATTATACACTAGGTAGGAAGTTTTAAGACAACTGGTACTGCTAGAAATTCTGCCTGCCAAATTTGTCATAGTTTATTTAATTACAAGTATGAAGAAGAAACAACCTAGTAGCTTTTCACAATCTCTCCCCCCTAGGGCAGATGGGTATTAAAGCCAATTCAGTCTGTTTCCTGATTGCTTCAGGCTACAGAAAATTGTTCCCCAGGGAAGAGAAGTAAATCAGTTATGATCTTTAGTCTCTCGGAGGGAGATTAGAGCCACCACACTGGTGAAACAGCAGTAGGCTTCCTCTGTGTAACTGATTTCACCTTTAATCCTACCATTGATTGAATATTGCTAAGAACGCTGCCATGCATTTTCAGGTCAAAACGATGATGAACACCCCAGGCAAAGGAAGTTATTTACACAAAAAGGTAAGGACGGGACTTTAGCTTTACTATTTCAAAAAGGCAGTAAAACATCTACTTTGGGAAAAAAAAAATTATTCCAATTTCAGCCATCAAACCTTTCCCAAGTTTTTTGTAAGGCTGCTTATCACAGTGGTATCTGAGTATCTTCCAGGTAACATGGAATAGCAAAGTCTCTTGTGGTCTTCATTGTATCTCTCACTCTTCTTTCTTTTCCAGGTAAAAGTTCTCCTTGATGTGAGGCTTTTATTCTTTATCTGTTGGTGTTAATTTCCTTTTAGTATTAAGTGGAGATAGGACAAAAAGTAGTACTAATGTTTCAAGAGTCATTTTATGACACAAAGTGGTTTCTTAGGAAAGGAAAGGAAAGAAAGGTTTTCTAAAAAAAAATAAATTCACACCAGCTGAATCTCCTCTCTTAATCAGTCATTTTGCTTTTCATATCACAAGCAAAATCCATGAGTATTAAAGCTGTTGAGAATTACTGTGTATAGTACTGAGGTAGTCTGTGAAAAACACAACATCTTGGAGTAGCTACAGGTGAGGTCTTGTATTGCTGCTTATAAAATGTTCTGGTTGTTGAGAGTCTCATTTGCCTTTTAATATGAATGCATCAATCCCTGGATGGACAGTGAGGGTAATTTCCTCTGCCTTGAGTGTTTATATAAGGCATGTAGAGCTGTTTATTTGACATCTTGCATGACACTTGATTAGGTCTGAAGACCTTAGTCTGCTGAGAATCTGTAAGTCTACCTGGGAAAGATGAATTTCACCTTTTTTGTTACTCTCTCAGGATTTCATTTACGCACCTGTAGCATGATTTATTTCCAGGCCTTCACACTTAAAATGAAGCTCCCTGGTTTTCCATTGCAGAGATTTTCCCCTAGAGCAAGGACTTTTATTTAGATCCTGTATCTGGAATGCAGGATCTGTGGGGTGATCTTGGGCCAACTACAGGACCGCTGTTTCCTTCCCAAGTGATGTGTATGCTGCTTACTTACACTGAAAGCTGTTAGGGGGAAAAATTGGAGCCAGCTCTTAAAAGGACTTCAAGACATCAGGAATTATGCTAATGGCATACTAAAGATAATATAAAACAGAGTGGGACCTAGAGAGGCATGCAGGATAAATACCTGGATTGGCTGGAGACAAATGGTTGGACTCAACCAAAGTTGAGAAAAGGCAGTAAATGAGAGGCAGGCTTGTTGTATACCAGCTTTATTATTGATTAATTGTTGAAGTCGTGGATGCCCCATCCCTGGAGGCGTTCAAGGCCAGGCTGGATGGGGCTTTGAGCAACCTGCTCTGGTGGGAGGTGTCCCTGCCCAGGGCAGGAGGGTTAGGACTTGATGTTCTTTAAGGTCCCTTCCAACTCTAACCATTTTATGATTCTATGATTACTGATTGGGATAACATCATGCTTTCTTCACATGGTCACAGCATTTCCCAGGAGACCTTTGGCTGGCTTAGGTATTCTGTCTGTTTGTACCTTAACACACCCTCCTGGTTTGTTGCTCCCTACCTAGGACATATCTCGTGTGATACTGCTTGATGCCAAATATCCTTTATCTGTAGGGTACGTCTGTGTATTTGTTGCCTCTTAATCCCATCATTGTTACTCATCACATCATGGGAATCCTGTCAGCTACTTCTGTGTGCGGGAACATGATTGTATTAATACCAGCACTGGTATCTGCCCAGCTTTGGCTGTGCCTTGCTGGTGGCTGTTCTGATCAGGGATTGTTCCTGAACTACTCAGCAAGGACCAGTGACCTCACCGGCTGTGGTCACACCACACTGAGTCCTGGCCATGACTGCAAACTATCAGCTGACTTGCAGGTCTAGGCTCATTTGGGACCTGCCACCCACATTTGAGCTTTTAGGGGAGAATCCAGGGAGACAGGGACCAAATGCACCACTGTGTGCCTCCAATGCCATCAACTTTTCAGAGCGGTTACATCCCAACCCATCACAGCAGGTGCTGCAGTGCCTCTGAAATGGGATGCAGAAAGGGTTGCCATGGAAGTCAGTGTTTTTGCTGAGCAGTGCAGTCCAGGAAACCAATCCCTTGGGTTCAGGCTGACTTTCTCTTCTGTGGAATCGAAGGGCACCCAACAAAGCTGGTGTTAACCCCAGGGGCTCTGGGTAGCTGATGAAGTTGGGGTCCCTTTCCCCCCTCACACACTGGATTAGTTGGATTTGTCCGTTCACTTTGCCTTCTGCAAGCCTCAGGCCCCTTCTCCTGCCTCCTGCTGGGCTGAGGTTTTAGACCAATTTCTTTGCTTGTACCCCAGACTCTGCGAGGGACTGGGGGGTGCAGGGGGAGCAGCTCCTGGTGCCTTCGGGAGGCAGGCAGGGTTTGTGCAGTGCCTTGCCCAGGAGATGTTTGCAAAGCTTTACAGTGTAGCACCATTTTTTTGCAGCAGTCACTACAGGAGGACTGTTGATATCATTGATATTTTCCCGGCTTACTTCATCCTTGTTCCTATTCCCAAGCATTTCTCTGGTTTAGCCACAAGGTGCCATCAGTAGACACTTCTACACCCGTATTACATCCACGGGAAGCAGAGAAAGCCAGGCAAAAAGTCCCTGATGTTACATAGAGGAAAAGGCTAATTAATGAAAACTATAAGCAGAAGGAGATCAAAAATATGAGGCAAAACACACCAAGGAAAGGCAGCTTCAACTGCGTGCGCTTGTATGTTTTATGCTGTTGCACTGACAACCTAATCAGCTCAGATTTTTATTTTTAAACTGATATTAATACTTGGTGCCCCTAATGACAATAACATCAAGCAGTGTCCCTGAAGCCTTGTGTCCTATTGTGTTTGCTGCTGCGAGAGGACAAACCAGAAGGCGTGGTCCCTGCCTCCGAGCGTTTCCCATCCCGTCCGAGGGAGGAAGTACATCAAGGGGAAATAATCAGAAAAAAGGAGAGTGAGAATAAAAGTTATAGAAGGTGTAAACATTCTGGAGCGTCTCTGTGATTCTGAAAATGTATTTCCCACTGACCTTTTGCCTGCCCCCCGTGAGATGGCTATTTCACATAGGCAGATCAGGAGGGGAGATCAGACCATGCAGGTAACAGTGAATTTAGAGAACAATTCTGGAGGGAGTCATGCTTGAAGAACAGCACACAGGAAAGGAGGCCCTGGACACACTTGTAAGAGCAGCAGCAGATGTAGCAGAGACAGGTGCTGTTTACAGAGCGGTACAAAACTGAAGTATTTTCAAGTATGTGATGCATCTGCAGAGCGAGCAGTTATTTTCTTATAGGCTAAACTTTGCAAATTGGGATGTAGGTCCTGGAAAAGCAGTTTATATTCACTGGGAAAGCAGAGGACGCTAAAAAATTTTCCCAGCAAACTTCATTACGTTTTTGATGGGGGGTAAGGGCCGATTCCCACTAGCCTGGAAAGGAGTAGCCAGGTTGCAAATAGGTAACAGTGCATGTGGAAGAAGTTTGGAGGATAATGAGGATTTGGAGGAGCTACGGTGCACAAAAGTAGAAAACCAGTGCTAGAGCAATGAGGAGAATGGGAAAACTTGGGAGGAATGTGGGGCTATGACTTGAGGCGTCTCTTGCTGCCTTGCATGTGAGGGACTTCTTCCTAATTGCATTTCTGGCTGCAATTACATTACTATGCAATGCAGTGTAGTTTGTTTGCTGAGTTTCCTTTTTGGCTCCTTACAAATTGACCCATTTGCTTTACTTTGTGTGGTTTTAATTTTCCTTTGCAAAATATCCGCACTTTGGGCTCATTTGGTAAATTAACATTAGTGTTTCAGTAGGGCTGCTATCAGTCCTTATTTTACACTAAATCTTTCCTACAGGTTTTTCTTTTTCCCTCCTCCTCTCTATGACTAATAGATATCATTTCAACAGTTTGACTAACTGCCGTGTTATAGAAAAGGCAGTAATTTATACTGATGTAATGGCTGTGATAAAAATCATTTGTGTGCTGATTTTATAAATTAGGTAGGAAATGTGAGTGCCTCTGAAAAATGAAGTGCTACCACATGAATTCCAGTGTTGTTAATGCTTCATACCTTTCTGCTTCATTAAACCAATTTCACGGGGAGATGAGTTAGAGGAGGAAGCTGTGCTGCTTAAGAGACGCAACAATGGTTTATTGAAAGAAATGGGGATAAGATTAAATTAAGTGCTACTTGAGAAATATGGAAATACAAAAATATTCAAGCTTATAGATGGTGAATTCAAAAATATGATAAGTTAGCTCTTTCATACCCTAAGAACTGTCTCATCATAATTGCATAGGCTGAATTCACAGGCTACTAATTAATATTGAAGAGTTTCTTAAACTACTCTTATAAATGAGTCAGAGTGCCCTAGAACTAATTTATAACTATTTCGTTTTGGAAATCAAGACAACTTAAAATGCAGCTTTCGGTACATTCCTGCCTTGGCTACTATATCCTTTGAAATTATTTCTGCCATATATTTTTAATTTATTTATTTATTATTTCACATATTTCATTTATCAGTTAAAGGGAGGAATAAAAAAGGCGCAAGATTCAGAAGCCTTCAGGTCTGGTAAGACCCTTCTAATTTAGGATAACAATCCAAAGCAGCCTAAAATAACTTTTCTGACCACTTTTTATCTGAATTCAGCTGCATTGAAGCCAATATATTTCAGTAACATTTATATTGGATTTTTTTTCTGATTGAAACTGTAGAATATATAACTTAAGAGAGAATATATTTGTGTCTACAGAATGCCTTGAAGATCAGGTAAGACCTAAAACTAAGAGGCTAATTGATTTTTTTACCACTTCCATAAAATAGCTGCAACTATTTTTCCCCTTTCCCTTCTTTCCCTTGAGGACTAGAAGTTTTCATTCTCAAACAACTAAACCCTATTTGTTCTGTGGATGGTGGAACATGTAAATACAAAGGCAGTCTTTCATTAAATAAGAGGCTTATGCATACACAAGTTTTAAAAAATGCATAGTTTCAAAGCACAACTGAGAGGCTGCCATTTTACCCCTGATTCACAATGAGAACTCTGTGTACAAGTGACCCAAGTGCTGGGATTTGGTCCAGCTCTCAGATTAGCACAGAAAACACGTAGAGACACGGACGTCCCCCATCCCCCTCCCACTAATGATAATAGGAGCTCAAAATGTGCTCATCGGGAATGCGTGTAGGATCTTATTGACAGAAGCGTACGCATCGCTACCTTCTGCTTGGAGAGACCACATTTCTTCTCATGTCTGATGGGTGCATCACCTAACATTAGCACTATTGCACCATTGACACTTGCTATCCATATGCTTTCATTTAAAATAAATCACTCTATGAAATAGGATAATGTGCCAGACAGCTTTAAGGCTGGATCTTGCCAAGTGCTCTCAATTCCCAATGAGAGATAATCAGAGCTGAGGACACTTAGCCCTTCTCTGGATGAGTTCTAGTAGCAAGTATGTAATATTACAATGCAGCTCATTTCAATACTGGCAAGGATCTTCCTAACAAAGTGCTGGGCACCATCCAGCCCCGGTGCTGCTGGATGACTTCAGCGGGATTTTTGGCACCTTATGGGATTGGTCTGTAGGATGTAATTAGCAATTCAACTCATCTGCAAGAGCAGCGCATGGGATTTGTATCTTTCTTTCTTCCTTCCTTTCTTAAAAATCTGTTTGTTAGGGAAGGATGGAGGAAATAGAATAGAAATAAAAATGAAATTCCTGCTAGTAGAGAAATTCTGAGAGTCCAAAACCTTTGTCACCATGTATAACAAAAAAAAAAAATCTTGGAATTTGGAATTGGTGAGACTTTCTAAAAATACATATTTGCTTTCACCTTATGGAAATAACAGGTTTTAACAATTTTCCTGAAGAACAAAAAGAACCTGTACATCCCCATTAGGATTTTTACCTTAGATGTATCAATTTCCAAGGAAAATTGCAGTTTTGAACTAGCCATAGTTATCCAGGACCCATACGGCTTATGCTTCAAGTTCTGTGATGTTCTCCCTTCTAACCATATCAGAATATTTTCATTATACTGCAGAGATACCTGGACATTTTCTGTGCAATTTGGTGAGTTTTCAGAGATTTTGAGAATCAAATTTCTTTCTCTGCGTGAGTTTGTGCATTGGCAGACAATTGTTCCTTTCTTACTCCCTGCTTCTATGTTCAGAACAGAGCTGAGGCTCGCTCGGTGAGAGTTACTGCCTTTTCCTGCTGTTACTGGTGGTGTTTGCCTTCACCCAGTTTGGCAGTGGTCAGACGTGCCTTCGTGCTACTGCTGGGCTCCTGTTAGTAGTGGTGGGGAGCTCTGCTTGTTCCTGGGAGAACCCACTGTGTTACAGGTCTGAGTTTATTTAGTTTATTTTTATTTTTTGATTTTTCTCTCTTTGACTATGCACGCTATTTTCTCCTTCTTTCTCTTTTGAATTTTTGAACTGTGGGATGGGTGTTCATTTTGTTCTGTTTTGTCCTGTTTTTTTCTTGTCTCTTATCCCTCCCTTACTCTTTCACTTCCCATTTACTTTTTCATCTCTACTACTCTCTTTTAACCCGCACCGTGTCAAGTGAGTGTAGCTTGTTTTGAGTTCAGGAATCTAAATGCTTGCCACTTTCCTTTTGCTTTCCTCCAGGCATGAGTAAAGCAGCAGATGAATGTTGACAGTGTTTTGTCTCCATAAACTTTGGGCTCACTGCAAGCATTGAGTGCAAATTGCAGAATAAATTCACACGCTGAATACTGGAGAAGAATTGCATCTAAGAATGAGTAACTGAAGCTGCCCACAGTTACTAAAGCATTTAGCTTATTGAGACACTAACTTATCAAAGGTAAACATATCTATGAAAAAGAACTGTATAGTTTGTCTGAATGTAGCCTTGAAATCTATTCTTTTTTGTATCAATATGCACTTTGAATCACTCCATTAGAAGAAAATGAAAAGTGGAGTTTATTTTACAGTGGCTGCAAGATTTTGGCACACGTTACAAGGTATCTCACTCTTTTAAACCCTGATTTAGTTGTGGAGGGAAGAGTGTCACATCCCAGTGTTTTCCCCACCCCCAGTTATATTATTACTCTGATTGGTTAAATTTGAGGCTTTCTAGAGTGCAAATTCTGTGTGGAAGAATTGCATACCAGTTATTGTTAGAAAATACACACAGGTTTGTGGACCAGCTTTGGTGTGGAAATGTAATTAGTTTGTTAGAATAATTTTGGGGTTGCTTCTATATTTTTTATCTGTATTAATTTTAGATATTTGATAGTGGTGGGTAACTAGGTTCAAAAGTGGAGCTTTGTAGAGAAGTGTGACATTTCCAGGATTTGAGACTCTTTTAGAGTAAAAATGAGATGTTTTTAAATCTTAAAGATGTATTGACAGAGAAAAGCCATGGTAAAATGAATATTTGCTTTCTTTTAAAGGCAGACTTTGAGAAAACAAGCATGTCTTCAGTGATATAGGTAAATACACACTCTACAAGTGTTCTAGACCGTGTCTGTGTTTCTAGACCTGGTGGTGTAGCAGTCTCCATGGCCCAGGCTCAGGCTTCAGTGGCACAGGGTCAGTCTGCCACAAGTCTTCCTGCTTGTGCTCCCAAGTTTTCTTCCCATTGAAATCACGGCTCAGTAGGGGAAGGGAGTGGAGTATCTTGCTCTGACTTGGTTCTTTTACCTCCTTACCAATTGCTCTCAGCTCTGCCAAGTGAATAGTTTGTGCAAAGGTGTAGGATCCAAAGTTCTGCTCTCTTACTCCCCACCAAGCAGGTAGCAGCTGACTGCTGTCATATTAATGATCTCCTATCCTCAAGACTACAAATGCTAAGCAGGAGGGATTGGTTTGTTCTGCATGATGAAAATATGAGAATTTGGTATATTCAGACCATAGAAAATCTGGACACAATGAAGTGCCTTGCTGGCTCATTTTTAGGTGAGTCTCATGCACATCTCTTGCAGAGTTATGAAATGAAAATCTCCAGAGCAAAACAACAGTTTGAATAGTTACGTGGCACTGCTTATCAGCTGGCAAAAAGTCATCTGCTTGTTGAAGCTGGATGTTTCATCCTGGACATGGCACTTTCTGGAATGTTTTATTCACTCACTGAGCATTTTGAGCTTTGGAAGTGACCCATGAGCTCAAATCCCAGTACATTGAACTTTTTCACTTCAGTTTGTATGTTTCCAACATCAAGCATTTGTTAGAATTTCCTGTCAGAATAGCAATCTCAAACTGAGTAGATTCAGTGCCAGCGTCAGAACAGACGCTGTCTGCTATCAAAACAGGGCAAATTCCTTTATTTTGTTATTCCCTACTGAGATGCAAGTTCAGACTTTTGAAAGCAGCATCTAAAGTTTTGCACTTTGACTTCACAACCAAGAGACTGGGCAGAAACTGCAGGGTTGTTAGTGCAGTTGTTGCCCATTAATGAAGTTGAGCAGAGCTTGTCCCCAACCAGCTTTAGTCAGTCACTCACCACCCGTGTGCTTACTGGGCTGATGGTGCTGCTGGTAAAGGAGATATAATGCTCACCTCATCAAAGTCCTACCATGTTTCAATAATTTTTAAACAATACTGACAATGCTTGGTTAGCAAAAATGTCAAATAGTGGGTGGAACATTCATAACAAGGAGCTATCATGATATCTCAAGTGAAAAAGAAGGGAAAACAGAAGGGGGCAATGGTCAACACCATTTAAGGGGAGTAAGATGCCTCCCATTAAGTCCAATGGCTATGGGCCTGGGTTCTTCCATCCTTTCGTACTGTTCTCATCAGTGTTTTTTCTATATTCCTGACCTGAATGATGTCAAGAGTGGACAAAATTAAAATGCTGCTGTCATAAGTGTGCATGACTCCAGAAAAGAGAGAGGAGAAGTTAGGCTGAGAACTCAATAGTGCAGTAGGATAGTTTGACTGGTGAGTGAGCAGAACTGGCCCCAGTAAATAGACCCAATTAACACCATAAAAAGCAATGCCTCTGTGCAGGACTTTTTGCAAGAGATTGTTGCTCTTTGGCTGCAGAAATGAAACTTTTCAATTTTTCTGAAATTTTCCCTAAAAGTACCATAGAAAAAAAATCACAACATGCAACGCTAATGACTTGTCCTGCCTTTATTCCTGTGTTCCCTTTCTGGTAGAGCTATAAGGAGAAATACTGCACTTGAATGTCATGTGGTTTATGACTTAACAGTGTTGGGCATCTTTTTGGCATGACCAAAAGTGTTCTAATGGCACGAAAACATTTGCATAGAACGACGAATTTTGGTAAAAGCATTTTAAGTTCTTTTTAACATCCGGCTTGTTTGTCTGTTGTGGAACTTTAAATTTCCCTCCCTCCCTAAGAATTTCTAAATCAAGTTGTACCCTCTGTAGTCTATTATATAGACCCTCATAAATGAGGTGCTTACGTTGGAAATAGTGCCAAAATATGTCAGCAGGAAGGTGTTGCTATAATTAACGATTTTGTTCAGAAAGAGGGGAAAGTATCCGAAGGGTTCTTCTTCCTTTTATGGATAAGGAATATAATAATATATTACCTCATGATAGCATGATTCCAATGCAAATGGCAGAGACTGGTGGCTTATTAATAGGCCTCGCCTGTAGCAAACCTCCTTTCCCCGCTTCAGTTCGAAATTGATTATTTTAATACAGAATTCCTGAATGAAAGAGGTTCTTGGCCTTTTCCTGGGCTGTTGAATAATGTATGTGGGAGAAAGCAAATAGAAGCAGAGGGTCTCAGCTGCCGGAACAATGGGCTGCGCACAGAGCTGAGGGGGCACATTAGTTTATCATTGCCTTGTCAATCCTCATAGGCTGGGAATCGTGGGATAGCCTGGAAAGAAGCAGCTGCTGAACGTGTGGTAAACTGACCGGGGCACTTTAGAGAGACGACTACATTTACACATCTGAAAACAAGATATTGATTTTCTCTACAAAGCTGGGGAGAAATAGTCATCCTGAAAATATATCTAGATCATGGCTTATTTGCAAAACTGTGGCGCTTTCTGGCTGTTCTGAGGGCCGGGAGCCTCCTCATGATGGGGCTTGCGAATCTAAAAATAGGCTGCATAAACTTTGCTTTTCCTCTTACTTGATTGACTGCCTTCCTAATCCTTTTAGTGATTCATTACAAGTAAAATGTAAATGCAAGCAAGCTGGATTTGTAAGCGTTAACAAAAATATTTTTCCTAGATTAGCAGATTTTTTTTAAAGGTAAAAATATTTTTAAAGTTACATGTTCCCTTTCCGTGGGCCAAAGTGATTTTAAAGATACACTTGTTCACTGATATCACAGGCTCTGTCCTTTCTAGTGGAAGTATAATTAACTTCTGGGTGCCAGTTTTGGTTTATTTTACTTTCTCAGGTTGGATGTATTCTTCATAGCTTTCAGAAGTGATAAAATTAAGAAAGTGAAACAGTACTTGACATGAACAAAGCTAAATGATTAATTTTTTAAAATTATGAATGATATAAGGCAGAGAGATGAGCACACATTTCCAGGTATAGTGTTTACTATTTCAGTGAGAAGCTGGTGTCGTGTTCGAGGCCAGGTTATTAGGATGCTGTGTTCAGAATTTATGACTATTATTTTAGCTCTAAGAAATCCTATTTATGACTCAGGATCTTTTCTGCTGGGTCCATACTACTGCTCAACAGTAGTCAAAATCCCCTCCAAAACGAGGACAAAATGAAGGCATTAATCTTCTCTCTAAATTGGAGAGATAGGTATTTGATGGGTGGACTGTTCAGTGGATGAGGAATTGGCTGGATGGTTACATCTAGAGGGTAGTGGTCAACAGCTCAATGTCCACATGGAGACTGGTAACAAGTGGTGTCCCTCAGGGGTCTGTACTGGGACAAGTACTGTTCAATATCTTCAATGACATAGGCAATGGGATCAAGTCCACCCTCATTAAGTTTGCAGGTTGTGCTCAGTTGTGTGGTTGACGTGCCTGAGGGACAGGATGGCATCCAGGAGGACCTGGACAAAGCTCATCAAGTGGGCCTGTGTGAACCTCATGAGGTTTAACAAGGCCAAGTGCAGGGTCCTGTGCAGGAGTCGGGATAACCCCCAATGTCAATTCAGACTGGGGGGTGAAAGGATTGAGAGCAGCCCTGCGGAGAAGGACTTGGGGGGACTGGTGGATGAAAAGCTGAACATTAGCCAGCAGTGTCTGCTCACAGTCCAGAAGGCCAACCATATCCTGGGCTGCATCAAAAGTGTGGCTAGCAGGTTGAGGGAGGTGATTCTGCCCCTCTACTCTCCTCTGGTAAAACCCCACTTGGAGTACTGTGTCCTGCTCTGGAGCCCTCAGCGCAGGAAAGGCATGGACCTGTTGGAGTGGGTCCAAAGGTGGGCCACGAAGGTGATCAGAGGCTGGAACACCTCTCCCATGAGGACAGGCTGAGAGCGGAGAAAAGAAGGCTCCTATCACGGCCTTTCATTACTTAAAGGAGGCTTATTAAAAAGATGGGGACAGACTTTTTAGCAGGGCCTACAATGATAGGACAAGGGTTAATGGTTTTAAACTAAAGAAGGGAGATTAAGCTAGATATAAGGAAGACAGTTTTCATGATGAGGTGGTGAAACACTGGCACAGGTTGCCCCAAAAGGTGGTAGATGCTCCATCCTTGGAAATATTCAAGGTCAGGTTGCATGGGGCTCTGAGCAACCTGATCTAGTTGAAGATGTCCTTGATCATTACAGGGGAATTGGACTAGATGGCCTTTAAAGGTCTCTTTCAACCTGAGCTATTCTATAATTGTATGAAAAGTTGTTTCATTCTTTCATATTTGGAATTAAGACTCCAAGTATAAGCAACTGTTGTCTTAATTCGTTATTTCAGAATAATGAGTCAAGGCAGACTTTGCTCTCAAAATGTGATAAAAAGTTAACCTTACCAAATAAGTGCCTTCTTAGGAATTTGTAGGTTTCCCATATAAAATCAGAGGTTTCTCAAAACACATTAATTTTGTTGAGTGATTTCCTGGTATCTTGGTACTCTGGTTTAAACTGGTCATTATGAATAATGTCCTCATGAATAACCACGTCTGTGAAAATGTTAGGTGAGACACTTAAAATCTGCGGTTAGAGAATCGTGACTAAGCAACAAGAAGAAAAAGGCTGAATGACATCACTTACTGGAACTTCAGATTGTATTTGCTTCAGAGATCTTTTTGGAATAATAAAAAGATCAAAGTGCCCTACCTTGCATTCCTTTCCCTGTTATTTCAGTAGGAGTTTTGCACGGGATGAGACAGAAAGGGTCCTCTTAGACTGTGTCATGAAATACAGGAAGGGTATTTGTTTTTCTTCATAACTAAACATTAAAATATTTCTAAAAGATTTAGTTTAATTAGTTGCACTGGCAGCAAGCAGTAATGGGACGAGATGAAGTCTTGACCAAAAAGATACTGGATAAGTATCTTATTTCCCTGGTGAAGTAAATGCTAAAAGTTTATAAGTGAAGGAAGCATTGGTGTAGCTGTACTGAGCACTTTTAAGACTAGTAACAAACTCTAGACTCATTAAAATTCATGACATATAGAATGATACGGCTGTCAGCTCTGCTCAGTTTTCATTCTGGAGGCACATACTGCCCTGCCTCCACGATGGGATAATCTAAGCAACATGTCCCAGGTTATATGTTTCTCTCCTTTCCTTAAATTCAAAGCAGTTCTCTTTCCCAGAAGAGAATATAATGAGGGAATACACCCAAATATGGGCAAGAATTCTGTATCTATAGATACCACAAGAATTGTAGATCTACTAAGTAGCTGAACAAATTGTATAAATTTGTTTAAGCAATTTTGTCTTTGAACAGCCAAGTTGTTAAGAGTTCTGAGAAACAGGAATAGCTAGGGAGCCTGGTACCATTAGTTAGAGAATTTTTTTGACTTTCAGTACAAATAAGATTGTTCCTATGTGTAGGAAATACTGAAATAAATAGTCTAGTGGAGGTTTCCTTGCCCAGGGTAGGGCAGTTGGAACTAGGTGATCTTCAAGGTCCATTCCAACTAGAACCATTCTGTGATTCTATGAAATAATTGTGTTATGAAGAAAGTACTGATCACAAGGAAGTGATTTCTTGATGAGATGGTGGATCAGGTAAATGCAATATTTCTGAACATAGTACTTCTGATGGTTTGGATGTTTTACATGTGTGTGTTTACAGTGCCATGATGATAAAAATAGCCATCAGTAGCAGATATCAAAATACTGCTTTAGAAGACAAGTGTCATGCATTAGTCATCCCCAAACCTTTCCAGACACAAAGTCAACAGTAGTCTGTCATAAGACTAATTTTATAAATATCAGATTATGAAAACCTGATATTTGATATAAGCCTAATAGAAATTGATTTTTTTTCTATCTTTGTTTCATAATTGCAAATAAGTTTTTTTCAATAACTTCATACTTGTCAGATTGGCTTCTTCCTCCCTTACATGGCCTATCAATCACAGAGCAGTAAGAGCTCTGTTAGTAAGAGAAGCATATGTTAATTGTTGCCAGGAATAAAGACTTCAGTGTATGTAATATTAAACATCGCACACAGCACATGATAAATACCATGGATCAGAAGCAGAAAAGGATAAAGAGAGAAGTGGGGCTGTTGTTTAAAGTTGTCTTCTGAACATGGTGCTCATTTTGTACAATCCTGTGGAGTACCTCATCCATCTACAGACTCACTTGAGTTGAAACATTACCAGCTTCTTGCCACTGGCTCCTCTGGCAAAGGAAAAGTTCTTTGACTTAACACATTCCCAGGTATATTTGGGAAAAACAGTGGAGAAGAGTTACAACGCTCTCAAATAATAATTGAAGAATGACTTGTTGCTGCCACCTTACTCTTCTCCTAGCTGGACAGATGCTTCATTCCTCTCCTGCCGTTCCTCACTGACTGCTGCAAAAAAGCCTGCTGTTTGGGGTGTCCTGCTTCACGGCTGCCAGAGAAGAATATCTGCAGGTCAGAGAACTGTGTGCCTCCTGTACCCCCCGGGGCTGGCCCTGGATTGCTAAACTCCTGCAGCATCGCTGGCTCACGACTGTTCCCAAGCAAGAGCCTTGGCATGCTGGCACCTTCCCCTATGACCGGGAGTAGATTTCCTGATCTGGGGTCGCGTTTCCATTCTCCCAGTTTACAAAGCACACTGCAAAGTTAAACATCAATCTGCCTTCGCCTTCCAGCCCCAGTAATGTGCTACCGTGCTCCGAGTCCTGTCTCAGTAACAAGGACTCTATTACAAAAAAGAATATCAATATTAAAGTAATTTTCTCCAAACATTTCCTTCTGTGCATGTGTGGCGTGGGGGAGAGGCAGGAAGTAATGGCTACATTTTCTTTCGGAGTAAATGCTGTTCAAATTACTCTTTCTGCAGAGCATCTAAGTGCATCTCATGTTCTTCTAAAATTTGCTATTAAGATGTATGCTGATATGTATTCTGCCACTTTAAAAGATTTTTGGAATATATGAGAAGTTGTAATACGGAATAATTACAGTCTTGCTTTGTTTCCACTGATGTTATAGAAACATTTAGATATTTTCCCAGACCAATGATCCTTCATAGAGTACAGTTTTTAAAAAGGTAATCTATGTGTTTTGTTTCAGAGGAGAGAAACAGTGGTTACTCACAGCTAGCTCTGTAGCCTGAAACATAGATTTTAACTTCAGTGAGGGAATACAGAAGGTCCTGTGATGTACTCATTCTTTCTTGCCCACAGTGTTTTTCACTGGCTGTTGTCTTCCTTGTCTCTTTTTTTTTTTTTCAGTACACAGCTGGCACAAACTAAGTGGTCTTTGAAAGTGTTGGTGAAAGTGTAAGGAATGGAGGATTTGATTGAGAATCCGTGCTGAGTATCCTTTACTTTTAGTAAGAAGTTTATCTCAAATTTATTGCTTCTATGTCCTTGCTGCTGTGTCAATCCAGAGAAGGAGAAAACATGACATCTATTTTTCCTCCTCCTGCCCATGCTGCCTGTCTTTAAAGTTAGTGATCTTCTTAATCTGAGTCTCGCTTATCTGCTAGCAGATAAGGCTGAGTGCTTTAGTAAGTTAAACACTTCTCTTCCAACTGGCTTATTGTGATTTATTGACTTGTTACTGTTAAGAGAAAATGTCCGAGTTAGGTGCAACGCCAAAAAAGCAGATATTTGCTACCAGAGTTCATGTTGGTTTTGTTGTTGTTAGTACACCGCATTTTCTTACTATTTCACTTATTTCCACGTCCATCCTTGTCTGCCCACTAGGCTGTGCACACCTGACAGCACTCACAGCAGGGCTGTGAGGAAATGGCTCCGTGATGGGATGCAAACCGGCCAAGCCAGGAGAGCACAGCCACGGCTCCTGCTCCCACTTGGGAAGTAGCTCTGCTGTGGGTATAGATGCTTTATCGCTGGTTGCCTGTAAAATGGTGCCACATTAAAATGGGAAGCATTTTACACACAGCCAGCTAGGCTTGGGAGTGATGTCCAGGACCAGAAGCAGCGGTTGTAGCGTGTGACAGGTTGATCTGAGTTCATTAATAAATGGATGAGCTCCACTCAGCTGTCTTTCATGAAGAAATTATTTCTTTCTCTTACTAGCTACTGCAGCACGCTGGCTGCAGAAGCAGAAATACCATCCACTCTCTCACATCAGGATGAGGTGGTGAATTTACTAGTGCTGTCCCTCTGGATTCAGGGTAGCAAATGTTCTGCTTTTCCACTGGACTGACAACAAAGCTGGTGAAATGCAATTCTGGTTTAATGTCATCTAATGTACCTGTATTTCTGTGGGATATCTGCAGAAGCATCTTGTTGTCACACCTCAGGGCAGGTCTTCAGACTTCATCTCAGCAAAGCATTTATCAAAAGTTCACCAGTTCTTTTCATCCGAGATCAGGTATCTCCAGATGCAGCCGAGAAGTGACTGCTCTGCAGTCAGACAGCCCCACACAGAACCAGCTTCTTGACCTCACCAGTGGTGTGGAAATTAAAAAACTACAAAACATTTTCAGCTAAACTGTAAGTACCTCTGTTATATCATATGTTTTTTGATCATGATCTTCCGTTGTGAGTTGGGCTGAAATCACAGGCTGAAGGCAAGCAAAGGTCACTTTCTGTCAAATCTTGCTCTGATACTGATGCACTACGTGCACCCAGAAATTACACTGCTTTCCTGAACCCCAGTGTTGTTACACTGGTACATTTAGGGACCAAACATGTCAGTGTAAGCATTCACCAGAGCTTTTCCTCTATAGAAAGAACAAAAAACTGGTTCTGATGTACATGGTATCTTTATATAGGTGCCCATACTAAAGATCATGCCAGTTTATCTATTAAATCAGGTGACATCCCCAACCAAAATAGTGTATGCTGCTGGGATGGTTGTGTGTGGAAAAAGACTCTGTATTAATATGTCCAGTGAAAATGTATTAACGTAGTTAGCATCTGTCTAATGTCATCTGTATTCAGATCAAATCTGGACATCAGCAGGGCAAGACTAATGCAGGAACGTTGTCTTCCTCCATTCTCCAAAGACCTTGAGAAGTTTTTAAGGTCTGTTTGACTTTACTTAATTTAACATTATAATGAAAAATAACTTTAAAAAACTTGGGCTCTTCCTGGCAAATATGGATCTAAATTAGAGATTTCATCTGGATGCTTAGTGCTGCTTAGACTTGGCCATCCCTGGCTTCACACAGCGTTAGTCTGGTGCTGGTTCCCCTCAAAGGTAACTACCAACTGTGGAAGAGCTGGACATTGAAGACAGCTCTGCCATAATTTTTTCTGCACAGTCCAGGTACTGCACAACCATTTCAGATGTCCTTGGAGAGAGCCAGCATCCTGCCTTTGTTCCTTCGCATTGGATCTGCTCTGCTATACGCTGCAGTATGGGTCGATGTGGGAAGCCCAGTCATGAATTGAACCTACTGGGATCTTCCCTGACCTAGAAGAGTATTCAATGTCTCTTAGATTTTTTTGGTCTAATAAAATATTAGACTATATTAGTATAGTCTAATATAGAAGTACAAGAGGAAAGCTAAAGGCAGAACTCAGTCCCCAGTCTTCCACGGGGCAAGGAATTTGTACATTGATAAGACAAAGCAAATCCCACACATACGGAAGTTTCATCTTGCTTATTCTTTCATTGATTCCTAAACTATGGAAAAAAAAATTCCTAACCATTTTTTTAGAAGTTACTTCCTATTTCCCCAGTTAACATTCAGCTTGCCTAAAACGCTAACATTTTCAATTTAACCCATGAAATATATATAAAGTGAAAATATTCAATAAATGGAAAAACAGAGTTTAAAGCTAATTTGGGGAAACTCGTATGTGAGCTCATCTTACACAGGATCTCTGGGCAGAAGAGCAAGTCTTTATCTCTTGTCTCTCTACATTTTTTAAAGTCACAGCCTAAAGCATATTTTCTTTTCCCAACACTTCTAGAATTCAAGATGCATCTTTAATTGGTTTAATGGATCCACAAGGCATTACATTAGACAGCTTTTTCCTAGTTCACAGAGGTCATATTGACATGTAACTCATGGTATTTCCTTGTTTTCAAGATAAGATAAAACAAAGGGGAAGTGTTCAGTTCCAGGTGAGTGGGAGAGGGCACAAGAAATGGGAAGAAGATAAGAGTGTTTGATGCAGGTGGGAATTTATCATGCAGTGTCTTCTTGCACTCGGGCTGCAATTGCGTCGGAGTCTGCCTGCTTACAGCACCTCAGTCTTCCTATTCCTACTTTAAGAATGCAAGCAAACAAGAGAGTGATATAGTGGAGTAAAGAACAGTCGAATCAGTCAATATTTCCTTTCACATATCATAAGGCTATAGCAGGTTTTACTAATACAGATGACATGATGCTGGGATATTGAATTTTAATAACTGGATGCAACTTCTTTTCAGCAAACAGATTTATAAATCTTATCTTCTCTTCACTGATGTGTCATATGCTTCTGGTCTCTTCTACGCCAGTGCACATGGCAACCTTGACTAGCAGTGATAGCCTATAGTCCACCAGTATTTACTACTGTCCTAGCTGAGTGCAGCTAATCAATAATGCCAGGTTCATAAGATTCCCTTGTTCCAGTTTCCCCCTTCCCACTGGGAACAATTGTTCTTGAGCCTTTTGTGCAGCTCATGTAGAGGTGAAAATGTTCTGTCAGTCTTTTGCTTAGGATTTTTAGCCAACTCACAGCTGCAATGCACAAACTGGAGTTCATGGTCAATAGCATTCACACTAAAGATGGTTCTTAGAGTGTTCTTGCTATCTTGAATGTGAACATTATTTTTTTCTTCTAGACTTCAGCTAATGTCGTGGATTTGAAGGTCAAAAGGGATGACTGTGGTCATCTAACTTAACTTCCTGAATAACCTAAGCGGTGGGACTCCCCTATAAATAGTTGCTGCAAGGTCAGTACTTGTGCCTTGACTAGAATATCACCATTACAGAACCATTGATGCAGAGTAAAGAAAAAAAATTACAGATTCTCTGCACTTACTCTGTTCTTCTACCAGCTCAACTTTGGAGTGAAATCTGAACTTTGCAGTTAATGTGAATTTATCAAGTTTCAAAATCCAGCCACCGCTGCTTATGTCTAAAATACAGCAACATCAGCTGTCAGATTTCTCTTCCTTTTCTAATGTGTAGGGGCTATGATCAAGTCATATGGCCTTTTTTAAAAGGAGCTAAATAGATTGCGCTCTTGGAGTCTTTCACCACAAAGCATGTTTTCCTGCCATTTACTTATTTGTCTGCCTCTTCTCTGGACTCTTGGATTCTCCAGTATCATTTTTGAATTGTAGCTGCCAGAACAGTGTACAATTTTCAGGAGCAGTAGTACCAATAACAGGTTAAAAGGTAATATAACCTGCTGCTCTTTGAGATTTTGCTGCTTCTAGACACCAAGATTATACTAACCCCTTTGGTTACTTTATTGTGCAGGACACTAATTTTCATCCACAGCTCCATGGGTTTTTTTCAAAGTCGGCAGTCCCCTGGACAGATTCCTCAGCTTGTTATTGTGCCCTGAATACTTCATTTCCAGGTTTGTGATTTTATATTTGGCTCTATTGAAATATGTATTTGTTCATTGTGCGTAATTTACCAAGCCACCCAGCTTACTTTGTATTATTGGTCTGGTCTTCTTTAGTTAATACTCCTCCAGTCTGTATTTTTTTATCAGTAATGTTTTGATATTTGTTTTTTTTCCCCAAGTCATTGATAGAAATGTTAAGTAGCAGAGAACAGACCCTTAGGGCCTGCACTCAAAACAGCTGTTAAACATGCTTCCTATTTATAATCACACGTGGAAGCCTATTATTTAACCAGCTTTTCATCCATATAATGTATGTAATTTTAGGTTTTTAGAGGTCTGTTTTATTAATCAAGGTATCACCCATAAAACATCACAGACGTACAAACACTTTGTATCAACCACTGGCACCAAACTTTTCATTTTGAGTTAGTCCAACAGCATAAGTTGTAGATAAACCGATGCTGATTAGCTTTGGGTTGATGCCTTCCTTGTTACTACTGCCTGTCTTCAGTAGGTGTTGTGTTATTTAATTCTCCTGGTGAGTTGACTCTTGGCAAGAGAAAGGTCCAACTTCCCAAAGTTCACCAAAAGGTCCAGAGTGGGAGATGGATGGTGTCCATGGCTCACCATGAACTCTAAGGCAAAGTGCAGCTCCTTTGTTGCTGCTACTGTATTTCCTCCTTGTTTGTTTGGACACCACATGGTTTAATATTTCCACACACGGCTAATGAAATTCTCAAAATGATATCATTTCAACCCGCTCCATTTTCTTTACTGGTGGATAATTTTTAAATAGGTAAAATAGCTAAAATGAAGATTGTGCAGATAAACAGCGTGATTTTTTTTGAGATCTAATCACCATGTAATGCAAGAAAATAATATTACTTTATAATATGGTAATAGCTAATGTTGAAATGTGTTACTGTCTACAGGTAATACACCTGTATTACTTTAATGCAGCACAATTATTTCTGTGTTGCTAAATTATATCTAAGTAGGTACCTGCACTAGCTTTTGTTAAAAAAACCAGAAATCTGTGATGAATAATACCATGTGTATATTGATTTGTGTGTCTTTTTTCTTACTTAAAATAAATAGTAAATTACTTTCAATATCTCAAGAAAAATGTTTCTCCTCAAAAAAAACATACTTCAGAGCATCTCTGTCTCATCAGAGTTTAAATAAAAGGGTGGAATAATCATAGGTAACAATTAATGTGAAAACGCCCCCCCAATTTTTTCATCAGGCAATTAATATTTTACTAAGACATCTCATTCATGGAAAAAAATTCTATAGTAAAACCATGATGACCTGTAGATTTTCACTCAGTGAACTGTCTACTGTTGTTTCAGTTATAGTGCCTCAATATTTGCAGATGCATAGGACCATTGCTGCTAATTCTTCAACATATAGATGCAATGTATGACCTGTGCATGCAATGTATGACCTGTGATGCAATGTATGACCTGTGCATGTGATTTTGAAAAATTGAAGGCTGGATAAATGATACAAATAAATGATCTGTCCTATTTATTCCATGTGAATCTTGAGCAAAATATTCTGCATTTATCAAAAATTAGGTAATTTACTGAAAACAATTTTTATAAGGGGTATTGAGCCACTGTCTGGTACCTTAATACCAAGTCAAGAACTCACCAGCATATTCTTCAGACCTTTTACTAAATCAGTTCAGTTTCTGAAAAGCCACGCTGCTTCTTTACACCTTTAAGCCAATGGTCACCCTCTATCATATCACCATGAAGGAAGCGTGCTAGTGGAATTTGACTCCGAGCATTAAGGGTTAAGCTTTTTGAAAAGTGCATTGTTTTAAGTTTCCCAGAGGGTGAGTCATCTTGCAGTGCATTGCATCGAGGTGCATCAGTCATGTAGCTTTATGTCTTGGAGTCATAAAGTCACCTAATCAGATGTGACTGACACTATTTGACGTGACAAGTCACCCAGGAAAGTGCAAGAAAACAAAAAACATGTTTTTCTGAAAATTCTGGTTAAAGCTGCTGTCTTTTCCGATGTTTTGTTTTACGTTGCGGTGAGGAACATATGTTTTGTAATGGGTAGGGGGAGGGAGAATACATGAAAAGATTTTCTGATGTAGAAAAAATACAGGCTATTGTAGTCTGGCCACAGTAAAACTTATACAAAAAGTGTTCCTGCAGTCTTTTCATAGCGAAAGCCTTTGGGAACAGTATTTCTCTTTGAACATGAGAAGTTGAAGAAGCACGAGACTCTTCACACAAAACACAAATGCTTTTGTAATGTAGGGACAAACACACGTACACACGCATGCACGAGGGCTTTTGACAAGAACCACAAAAGAAATTAGACACCCGTGTAACTTTATATGGCAGCACATCATACATGCAGAGGATCGCTTCTACTTGTAACTACTCACACAAGACAGTTCTGGCACGAGAATGCTGAAAAATATAAAACTAGGAGTTTCATAGACTGAACGAAAAAGGCTCCTCTTGCAGTAGAGTTGTTCTTTTTGTTCTTTTTACTTCTGTACCATGCTCAGGATATGATACACCTTGTTTTCACAGGGTTTCTAAAATTATTCTCAGGATGAAATGCAGCCTTCTTCCACTGCTGCTTTGCCTGAGCATCTATGCGCACAGACCACTGCACACAAAATTGTAAATCCTTGTACATGTGCTTATACTGAGTGTACTTTTCAGTTCTCCTGAAGTTCTCCACAATTGGAAATGTACAACAACTTTATGCTGAGTTCAGCTAACAGCTTGTTTCTGCAATGGTGTTCTCTTTTTAAATGATATTTGATAGCTTTATTTAAAAACTGATTTATAAGGTTTACTTAGTTTGACATTATGACAGTCCTCTAAGAGAAATGCTTGAAAGGCGTCTATAAGAATTCAAACACTATAACAGTAAAAATTATCTGAAGATTTTAGGCAGGCTGACTCGATTAATTTAATGCTTGTGGTAGTCAAAAGTAAAAAATTGAGGAGTCTTACAGTAGAAATTTTCAGGTCCTAAGAAAATGATCCTATAATTAAGCGCTCAGGTTCTAGTGTCTGTTTTTCTATTCAGCTGTCTTATTCTTTGTAGCCTTTTCCCAAGACCTCATTCTTTCTCACTGGAGTTAAGCAGGCAACAGCTTACAGGTAGGAAATCGTAAAGGTATCATTATAGATATAAAGGTATAAAGTTCAGGTTTCTCCAGCCAGGCAGAGAGACATCAACGTTGAAAAAATCAAGTTATTTGCTTTTTTGTTGCACAAATGTGGAATTAGAAGCTTAATTGTAAGCCCCCGAGTTGATGGTTAGTGCCATGCAACAGTAAGATTCATGCTGCGATAAAGCAGCTTCTCAAGAAGCAAGAAACTGAGCCTAGCTGAGGTATCAGCTTTCAAGAAGCTGGCTCTTATTTTACTTCTGCAGTATTTATCCCCTAAGCCTCCTGTCAAGCATAGGAAGAGAAGCAGCTGTTTAAAATTAGAACAGTACACGTGTTAACAAGTAACTCTACATCCTCTAGCAGAAGCATGGGGATATGCAAGAAAATAATAGTCTTTTAAGACTGCTTTAGTACTACTGGAAGTTTTTGATGTCTGAGAACTTCAGGATTCATGTTTTCCAGACAGGACTTTTCAGCAGCCTGGACATAGGCACGTTTCCTAGCTCCATCCCTGGCTTGGAAATAACCTGCCAGCTAGCTGGGCAAATAGGGAATAAGCAAAGTTGGCAGCTGCCTGCTTTGCCAATGGACTGTCTCCAACCATCCCTATTGTTGTTGCATAGGCACAGAGCATTCTGGTTTAGAGGTGTTTCTGTGATGTGGACTTTGTTCCCATTTAGAATGAAACACTGGAAACCTCCAGTTTCCCATAAGTTGTTATTCCCTGTAAGTTTAAGCCAAGCATAAATGAGTGTTTTGATTCTGTGATGTGCCCTAGTTGCGATTATGAGTCCAGGAGGGGAGGTAGAGGGGGGCATAGGCTGGCCCAGGTAAGGCCAGTGCTCCCTAGTTTTGGGATATTTTTGCTTTGGCTGAGGGAGAGGGGAGCATCATCTGTCCTTTCTCCTTGCATCTCCCAGCTGTGTTTGGACATTTCCGTATCCGGTCCCACTGCAGGAGGCCCCTTCCCCGCTCAGAGGGTTGCCTTGTCTTCAGGAAGACCCTCGACAACCTCATCTTCCCCCGGGGACTAGAAACTTGAGACTGAGCCTGCAGCTTCCAACGGGAAGAATATCACATTAGCCTGGAATGATAACCTGGCCAGTCATGTTTCCCTTGGGGTCTCTTAGAAGATATTATTTCAAACCCATGATCACCTTCTCAGAGCCTCAGTGCTGAGTGTCAACAACATCCCAGCTGACCCTCTGTGTTTCCAGACATCCTCAATGTTAGTTGCCACTCTAAGCTTTCTTTTCTCTTCTTCTCTTTCCCCCTTACCTTCTTTTAACCTCACAGCAGTTCTCTGTCCAGATGAATCTGTGCATTCGTGGTCTAAAAGTTGTTATTGCTTGTATTCTATAAACCCCACTCCTCCAAAACCATGGGTTATCGTAGGTTGTTAAATATAAATGCATTACACTTCCCAATTGATTATGAAGTGTCAGTTTTGTCTGTTTAAAAACTCCTTTCTGGAGTTGTCCATTGACCATTGAAATACAAAATGTACAAATAAAACACCGTCAGGTGGAAGTAAAAGAGATTATAAAGAGGATAGATGAAACTGATTAGTGAGAATGAATTTATTTTTCTTTTGTTTAAATCATATAGTGATTAAGACTTTATTTTAGACAAGTCCTTGACTACCCCTAAGAAGCACTGTAGTATGAAAAGTCTTTCCAAAGTGCTGTGGTTACATTCCTTGTTACTCTGATAAGAGGCCGCAGAAAATAATAAGGCTAAGCTTCATGTTGCTTTTTCAGTTTCCTTAAAATTCTCTTTTTCATGTGTGATATAGCGATTACTACCTAGATGAACAAAGCTATCTTGCAGAAGTATTTCTGAATAGCTGAATCCCAGCTTCATAGATTGCAGCAGCAACCTTAATTAGTCTGAAAGGTATGCAAATGGAATTATTTTTATTCTCAAAAAAAAAAATAGACCTGTCTGAATTAATTTGTGTATGTCCCCATTTTCAGAGTTGATTGTTTAATTCCTGTTTACAAGTGTTTGGCCTTTGTTACTACAGTTTGCTGTACGTTCCCCCCTCCTTTTTTTTTTTCTTTCTCCCATTAGAAAGCCATGATGCAACCTATTTGTTTAAGCAATGCTGTTTTCTCTCAATACATGATCAAACGAGCTATTGGCTTAATAATCTTTACTTAAAAACAAAAATATCCACATGGGTGCACAGCATTTGGCTAATTAATTTCTGATAATTTGCAATGTTAACAGCCAGCTGCCAGGGGCTTGTGTGACTGTTAATCTGTGGAAGAAGCCATGGTGAAATGATTGGAGATCTGCTCCTGCTGGTTGCCAGATAAATTCTTCTTATGACAATGTCACTAGGTTAATTAATTCAATTAATGACTCCCAGTGCAATGTTTTCCTTTGTCTCTTTCATTTGCCACAGGCTGGTGAACAGGTACTCCTATGGATGTATTATGAAGTTATGTCACAGATAAGGAATAATGTACTGTGTTCATGCCTACTTGTGAAGTGTCTTAATTTTTAATGAAGTTTTGTATGTATTAAATCCATTAGAAATTAGTTTCTTTTCTTCTTCTTTTTTTTTTTTTTCTTAAATGTAACCAACCAAATATCCATCACTTTATTATTTTCAGAAACAGTCGTGATTTTAGGTAACTTCAGTGTTAGATCTTTTCTACATTCCCTTAAAGAAAGAAACTCAGTGTTGAAGTTTGCTCTTCAGATGCCATGAACTGGATGTTTGCTTTCATTCTAGAAACGAGGAACTGCCAGGCCAAATCAGACCTCAGGTGTTTCTATCTTATAATCCTAGTTCCAAAAATAGCAAGCACTATCTGATTCAAAGTTCAAGAAGCAGAAAAATACATCTTACATCTAGCTGATTTTTTTCTTTTCATGAAGGAAAAATGAAAGAAAAAATACTTCCAAAAGGGACACATGGAAAGAATCTCAGAGACACTCTGTGAGACTCTCAATTGTCCTGTATCTTGAATGTCATCTCATTTTTTCTGAAAAAAAATCTAGGAGAATTTGAAAACAGTGCATTAAAAAGCGTAGCCATCAGGTTTTAGATGAGCTCCTATAAAAATCTAAATAAAGCACAGGGCAAACAATGCAGTGGAAATGTAAGTCAACTTTTCTTCCTGATCCTCAGATCCTAAGCATCAAACTCAACTAAGGAGCAAACCAGGGGCAGCCCATCATTACACTCATCACGATTATGGTCTCTGTTGATCTGGTTTTGCACCACTTGGACTTAACTGCAGATCACTCTGGATTAACATTGTGCATTTTACTTGTACCGAGGTCACCCCGTGGCACTCTCTATTCACTGTGTTTCCCATTCACAGTTTTAATTTCATTCCTTCTCTTGATTATGAACTGAAAACACGTTTGAATGTCAATTCCAAGTTTGGAAATGAACCGAAGCAAGTTGTAAATCCAAATCCCACCAACATTGAAGTTCTGCCCTGGTAGCTGTTCTGGGTTAGCCCCCATTTGCTATGTGGGTAAATCAGATTAAGAATAATTTTAACCATCTGAATGATTGATTTAAACCCAGTGAAGACTCTGAAAGGCTTCCAATGAAAGCCAAATTTTGCCTTGGGGCGTTGCAGCAACCTAATAAACCCAGAGGAAAAATGTAGCGTGGAACAACTTGACCTATTACTAGGAGATTCATTCTGGCTTTTAGCATCGCTCAAAAACCTGAGGAACAAGTGATAGGTGATGTTACTGGTGTAATAAAGGTGTGCACATGGAAAGTTGCCCTCCCTCTGAAATATGTGAGAGCTGCATAGGAATATCTGGCATTTTTGACCATATTTTCAAAGACTATCAACTAACTTAACAATTGACTTCACTCTCCAGTGCCATATTAGCCTTGGATGCAAGAGTCAGCCTTCTCTTCACAGGTGAGCCAAGGGTAAGGTCTTCAGTGTGTGGTTTGGGAGACGTCTGCTCTTCTTAACCCATATGCAGGCACTTGGGCAGCCAGTTCAGGGAGGGAAGGGGGCTCCACAAGTTCACTGCTGAGCTCTCTGCAGCGCTGTGCCTTAACAAAGCCTGCCGTGAAGTTTATGGCACCTTTTGACACTTGTTATCTAATGAAAAGACTATTATCCCCCTAAGGGGGAAATCACCATGCGCTTTTCTTTAAGTTCAATCCAAACATATACTTTTTAAATAGAAACACTCTGCTGTTTCATGTCAGGGTCCTTTAGTATAAGCAGCTGCCCGGGCAAGCCGTACGCAAGAAGCATAATTTGAGCTGTCATTTCCCTGCAGTAAATGCTTTCCTTTGTCTCTAGGAGCTGAATGATAGAAATCAGGATATGTAAATTTGGGCAATGGATCTTAATTATGAGCAGCAGGTGTCTGTGAAAGAGTGCTCAGGTGAGGGGGGGGTAGTACGCTACTGTGACTTGCTTGTTGTCGGTGTACAAAGGGAGAGCTATAAAGCTCCAATTAATTATCTGCATTAATGAACTCAGCGACCCAAGTGAAAGGAGAGTGCCTTGTCTGCTGCTCCAGTTTAGCCTTCTCAGCAGACGGTGGTTTAAAAACCAGTTATACAGTTCAGCCTCTGAAGAGCACCAACAGTAAGGATTAAATTACCATGATAAACCCTGAGAAATCAATTTGTGGGAGTGTAGACTATGATGAATAATCCTGTTGGAGAAATTAATTGTCTGAGGAACATTTCCTCAAGATGTCTTGACTAGAGGAGCATCTTCTCTGTGTGTTTGTAAATGTGACTGTCTTTGGGGAGGCAACACTGTTTACCTTTTACTGATTTCAGTAGGTAGTAATTATTATGTAACTATTATTACCTATTAATAGCTAACTATTATGCTGCTTCTTTTTTTCTTTTTTTTTTTTTTGTCAGCACACCACTAATCACACTGAAAGTGTTAAGGTCAGGTGAGCTGAGGGGCATAATTCATGCCTAATGTAACATTTAGATTACCATTGGACTGTGGTGTCTCTGTCTTGTGCTGGACAGGTGCAGGTAAGTGAAGACCTACAGGAATGGTGCCTCCAGACCAGGTGCAGTCCACACTTTCTTCAGTCTGACCTTTAATCTGAGTGGGTAATTAAATTTCTATGCCCATTCAACTGTAGTTTTTCTACCCAGGGTGTGTTAATATTGTACCATTCATTGAGAAATTGAGCATTATTGACCTTTTTTGCTGAAGTTACAGATCTGCTTTGTAAGCAAATGCATAAAGTTATACGTTGTGGTTTGAGCTGGTTTAAGGTCTTGCTGCTGTGAGTGGGTCTCTGTCCCTCGTTGTGTGATCCTGCCCTTGAGCTGGCTTTTACATACATGAGGCTCTGTACTCAAGTTCAACTTGTGGACCAACAGAAAGCTAACTCAAAAAAATCACAGATGGCTTAGATCTTCCTTTTGCATCCCTTGGTGTTAGCCCATCCCTTTCCTTCTCCCCAGAGACATCATAATTCTCTTTTAAGTAGGCCAGTTTAAGTAGTAATAGACAGGAGCCCCCCATGGGGACAGTAGGGACCAGTCGGTCAGCTGGACAATATACTTTAATCAAGTGTTTTAAGTGGTTTTTCCCTTACAACTTGCTTCCTGTTCCCTGCACTGGTGGATTGAGACCTTGGGCCATTCCCAATATAACCCAATTTTGTTACTCTAAAACTCCTGGCTTGGAGTAGATGGCTGTTTGCAGTCCTTAGGTCAGTCTTCTTCCCAACTGGTTTTGGTGGGTTTTTTTTCTTCTTCTTTTTGCTCCCTCCAACTGTGGCAATATCTAAGCAGACATATGGGCCCTCATTATGCATTGTCCTACACCTTGTGTGGCCACTGAGGATGGTGCAAAGTGGGTGTTAAACAGCATCATTCTTATGTGGCAGTGTTTTACACCCCCTTGGTAAATGATTACTTGAGGTCCAGAGAAATAAACTGTCAGCCCCAACACACCACAGTGTGGTTTTGCTACAAATTTGGGGTACTGCAGTTAGAAGAAACCAAAGCCTTTACTCTTTTGAAAAGCAAAATCAAAAGATACAAAATCTCTAACAACTATAATTGTGTGAAGGGAGGGCACTTGGCCAGGTTATAGCAGAAAAACTTAATAGTGACCTCACTTGTCAAAGAGTATATATAGGCAAATAATTACTAAACAAACCAGCTTTGCTTCTCAAGCTCTACTGCTTCTTGCAAAGTGAAAATTTGTTTTTCAGTAGAAAACTTGGGGATGTGGGCGCAAGTTTAAAATAATGACATCCTATCCATTTGTAAATCTTTCCACAGCCAGGAATATTTCTAAGTAAGAACCGAAGCATCTCTACTCGTTTAGAGGAAACGTTACACAATGCACGACAAACCAGTCAAGCCACTTTAAACAGGATAAATGAATGAAGGCTTCAAGGTAGGATCAGCTGTTTATTTACATCCATTGTCTCCTTGTTTCCCACACAAATATATTCTGTGTTTAAAATTTATAAAGCTGGGCAAGCCCTTCTCACGCTGTTCTCAGTAAAATATTGCTCGCCGCATCTCTCTGAGGGGCTACTGACAAATAGGCTCTTGTTGTCTAACTTTCTCTCTGCCGAGGTTAATGATTAAGTGGTTCAGAAGGTTAATTCCTGGAGATAGTGTTGTCTTTGGCTTGAACAGATGTTGGTAGTGCTTTAATGTGGTTATCAAACTCTGCTGCCCTTCATTCTTTGCTCTGTGCAGTCCTGGGTATTGTTCAGCAATGCATTCCAGGCCCCCTCTATGGAGATCCAGCAGAGCTGAACATACCATCGCATTACGGCCGCAAAGCATCGGCTTTCCTGAGGTCACGCTGGATAATGCCAATATATAGCACGTAAACTGATAACGGCGGTCTTGATCTTTAAAAGACGTGTAAATATTTGTGTATGCATAAAGATACAGAGTACCTTTTGAGGCTCTTATTGAACGATCTGTAAAGCCACTCACAGTCTTTATATCGTCAAATCTCTCAATAGCCCCTAAAGAGCAGCGCACCACTGTGTAAACCCTGCCCCTCCTCCCCTCAGCGCCTCATATCTTGTTAGATGATATGAATCTCGAGGGGGTCTGAAGTAATCTGTTGTGTAATCAGTACCTCTAACAGCCTGTTCAGGCACTTGGGGGTTGGACCAATATTTACAGCGCTTGAAGCTGTGTCATTATAGGAGCTGCTGGGTATAGTAGATTCCCACATCCCACATCCATCAGTATCTTGTGTTAGGTGGGAGGAAGAGCACCATCAGCAACGTATTTACCAGGCAGTCCTGCAAATACCTCCTGCCCTCTTCCTACACACCCTTCAGACCTGCTAGCGGAAAAGCTGTTGGAATTAAAGCGTCTAACCTCACTCTGTCTGGATATAAAAAAATCCCATCATTTCAATTATTGCATTGATTTGCTTATTACGTGTTTTTTAGCATCACTAGCTCAGAAATTGCACCCAGACTCAATTCAGTATACAGCACTTTGTTTTAATTTGGGGAATCACTGTTAACTTGTAGGAGTTAAATGGCTTGTGAAATCAGGGCATTTTCCAAGAACCTTGTGTTTCTATAATGTGGAGATCTTTTGAGAAGCAATTCACAGTTACAAAGAGAAGCTGGCTCCTGTGACCAAAATACATGCTGGTATTTTAAATAGTAGGATGCAAAAAAGAACACAAACTTTATAATTTCTATAAGCAGTACTTGAAGAATTAATTTTAAGCCAGCCAGTCACCAATGCTGAGTGGCACCATGCCCTGTTTTTTTTAGGTTCCCTGGTGCAGTCTAGTTCTAAACCTGCTGGAAAACATTGGTATCGTTGTATCTGATCACAGGCAATGTCTTGTGACTACCCAGACCTCCCCAGCTGTGTTCTGTGTTCATCTTCACCTTTTTTTTTTCGCAGCTGCATCTCTGCAGTTGATCTTTGCTGGCCTGTGACTGATTAGAAATTCCCTCCTGCCCCATCTTTCCCTTTCTCTGTTGCTTCCAACTGATGAACTTGCCATCTCTGCTTTTGCTCCTTACTTAAGACTCATTATATTCGCTGTTGGTGTTAGAGAAGACACGGCTCAGATTTAAAGGCCCAGTATGCCAAGGGCTGGAGGGAATTCCCAGTCTCAGGCATAAGCCAGAGTGGGCAGAGCAGCAAGGGTAAGACTGGGTAAGCCAGTCAGTTAGACTTCACTGGGCAAAGTCCTTCCAAAGTGCTCCTCCCCTTCACCCTGCTGAAGTTGAAGATGTGATTCCTATAGGTTTTTGTGAAAACATAGTTAAAACAACAATTTTGAAAGCTTCTTTCCCTGTTGATAACTTGCATTTAGCCAACAATCTCAGTTAGGCTGAAGCTCTCTGTGCTGTGTGTCTGTATTCAACCAGGGACTTGCACATATACGTTTGACTTGCTAGGAAATTCCTAGCGATTTTATCAAATCCTGGCGGAATATCCCCCAAATATTTCTCTACAGAACCATATCTAGGAAACACGAGATAGCTAGAGGGATGGCACCAGCAAAGGATAAAAACCCAGTAGTTTGTGCAAAGAAAAGGCGGCCTTACTTGCTTTTCTGCTGCGTGTGCAGCAGAGGGAGCAGAAGGCGAGTGGGAAGGTGTCTGAGCCCGGCTCTCGGGGGGCATCTTCGAGGCAGGGCTGTTTGTGGCGAAGATTAGGAAGAGGAAAAGGGATGAACAACAGGTAAAATCAGAAAATAATACAGGTTTTATGTACTTTTAAAAAACGCCAAACACCTGGACAGAAATACAGTTTAGCTAGAGCCGACTGCAGTGCAATAAAGAGAAAGGCTGTGTTTCAAACCTACAGAACATTGCTGCACCATGGCAGTTTCAAACAGATTTTAATTTCTCTAGGGCTGTATGTCTTTTGTTGTGCATTTGTGTGTGTGCACTGCTCCAGGATCGTAACTAAAATTGCTAGACCTCTGCATGCAATGACAGGGACACCAGAAGCTGGAAACTGTTTGGTTTGCATGAGTATGAATTTCAAATTGCTAGCAGTGCTCTTGTGATGTACCTATTTTAACTGGTGTTTGCAGTTAAAACACCAGTTAACTGCAACACTGCAGTCTGCAGTTTGCTTTGCCTGAAAGCAGATGAAGGCCATTATAAGCATGGTTATCCCTGGGGATGCCTGGCTTTTCACCCATCCCTCAGGAGGTGAGTGTGCTGCAGAGATCCAGCAGTGACTCTAGCAGGAAGGCAACATTTTGTCCCTCCTGCTGATTTCCACCTCTTCTCTGGCTGAGGTGCTTATGAGCCACAGCATCAACTAGGACTAGCCCAGCAAAAATTAAAAAAAATTATCCTCCTGCAGCTGGATAAAGTTCACAGCTTGGTTCATCACAGAACTGGAGGGATGCCAGCACTGTTATGGCACAGGCAGATACACGGAGTGGGAACAAGAAACCCCGGATGGAGAGGGGGACGTTAGCACTGGTTTAAATTCACAGCCAGCCCTGGGCCAAGTGCCTTTTATGAAGCTGGTGCTGAGCAGAGCTTGTTCTGAATTAGAATCTATGCTACAAAATGTTATCCTCCCTGGAAATATACAGTCCATCTTCAGCAATTTCCCACAGTGGGGGAGAAATATAGTTTAGAAAGAAATATTTTTGTTTTGAAATTTTCCAAAGAAAGCTGAGCCCAGACCTCTACCTCACAGGGCTGGGGGATGTGACTACTTTGCCAGAGCTGCAGGACTGAGGCCAGACCTCTTGCACCATGGGAGCCCGGAAAACCTGGGAGAGAAGTTAATTAACCATCTAGCACAGAGGAATGATCTTGGTGCTGGGGAAAAAAAAAAAGCTACTAAATAGAGCTGGTCAAGAGGAATTAGGGAAGCAGGGCAGGCAGCTCTGCAGTGGAAAAGCATTGTGGGCTGAGAGGCACAAGGAGGAAAACGCTTTCTCGAGGTCCTTATTAAGAGACAGTGGAGTTTGGCAAAGGTGCTCTAGGAGTGGGACATGCCACCAGTGTCCTGATGGGTGCAAGAGACGATGGGAAGCAGTGACGCTGAGTGAAGGGCTTGCCATAGATGAATGAAGAAATTCCAGTTGTATTCTTCAAGAATTGTACAAAAGTTGGGGAAAAGGAGAAAGCTGAAGTACAATAATGCAATTTGGTGGAGTTTAGAATGGAAAAATGTAATTTCTCTTTAGCTGAAGTGCTATAATGGAGCAGAAAGTCTGAAAGATGAACTTTTTAATAACTCTCAAGGAGGGAGGAATCCTTTAGTGTTTCCTTGGTTGCAAGTGTGAATATTCACGGTCATATAAGACAGTGAGATATACACATTATATTAAGATTACTAAACCCCTAAATACTTACTGGCATCGTCAGAACCCTTTAGAAGGCTTGAAAAATGTGCAATTATTTCCTGCTATGGAAGAAGGGAAGCCCTTAGGTCCTGTGAAAGTCATTTTCAGATCACTGTACCTTGCGATATCCAAGAGTGAGACCAGGGTGATGCCCCCATTATTTAAATGACTGCTGCTCTCTAGAGGATGAAAATATTTGCGGTGTAAGAACGTGTCATGGATCCTCTTTTCTTTGTCCACGTTCCTGGGTGCACTGTTTTTGCACTTTGAAGCAATGAAAGTTCACAACAGAAATGTTCAATTAGCTGTTAAACACTCTCATCAATTCAGGGATCATTTCCAAATCTGATGGATGAGTTCAAAAAATTCAATTCATTCTAACCATCAGGCGGAAAAACAGTTGAACTCCTGAGGAGAAAAGAGCAGATAAATGCTGAAATGAACTTGCATATCTTTAAGAGTTACAGTGCACACGAGACATTGAGTTATGAACATGAAAACTTCCCAAGTGTGTACTGTAAGTGGAATAATAATGGGTAATGTCTCAAGCTAGGTGTTTTCTTTTTCTGACTTCATTTTGATCCAAGTTTAAAAGGCATGGCATTTGTGTTTGTGTACACATGGAGAGAGTGTCATACCATGCGCAATTGAATTAGCTCCTATGACAGTAAATGAAAAAAGACAATACTATTAAAAATAAAAAGTCAAAAAGTATGCAAATATTAAAGCCCAAGAAGAAAAAACTGAAAGAGGACTTCATGAAGTGAGTAATTTTTAGAATTCTGAAAAAGCACGATATTTTTAACTTAGGTTTTTGGACAGTTAGGATGTATTTTGGATTTTCAATCAGTTCTGTTTCTCACAGATGCATCCAATGGATTCATGCTGCAGAAACTTTTGAGAGAATTTTTAATCAATGCAACTTGTAAGACACTGAAAAGTGAGTAGAAGCAAATGCAATTTGCTGCTTTAAAACAGTATGAATCTGTTTTGCATCAGCAGTGCTCTTAAATTCACAGATTCTATATTTTATTAAAAATAGGTTATGTAACATGAAAAAAACATTATGGAATATATTTTACTGAATCCTGTTACAGTTTCTGGAGTTCTGCATTATGTATTAACAGACTCAATTATACTTCCACAGATTTTTAGACTCTGGTTCCACTGGATTCCATTCAAAACTGCATTTTTGAATATGATAAACTATGAATTATTAAAAAACAACAACAACAACAAAGCCAACAGTATTGCACTGATAACTATGGAGCAGTCTTATTCCCTGCCAATTTATGTACTGTTACTTTTCATAATATCCAGAATTTCCATAGCTGAGCTGTTTCCATTGTGATGTGATGGACGGCATAAGTGATCTACTCAAAAGAGAATAGAGATCAGTATGTTTGTTTAAACAATCATTTTAATAGTAGTAATTTCCATACAAAAATGTATCACAGTTTCTGAATGGATTCCCTTGAAGATAGTGTCCATACTGTGCTTGGGGTTATATAGAAAAGGTTAGGAATTTGGAAGAAAAAGAAGACTTATTCTTCCCATTTTGTGGAAGGAGAATTCTATCATTAAGATATCAAGTGACATACCCAGGTTGACTTGGGAGGTAAAGGAACTGTGACTGAGCCCAAATTTTATAAGTCTTGGAGTGCAATTCCACAGTGCAGCTGAGCTACTCAAACTCCCTCTGGAAAGGGAGAACTTACTTCCTCTCACCCACTCCCTGCTGCTGCTGCTGGTGCTTGTCTGACCGTTCACTGAGCCAGGTCAGGGAGTCCAACAAGCAAAAAAAAAACCAGCTCACCCCAACTCGTGGGAGTGGGAGAAAGGAGATGGGGAACACCACTGGATTCTCCTCGCTCTCTCCTGCTGTGTCCCTTTGAGTTACTGCAAAGACCTGATAACGTTGTGTAAGCCTCTGTCAACACCGCAGTCAGATACTATATATCTGATCGAACCCCTGGCAGCAGAGGTTTGAGCACTGGAAGGGGATCCTGCCCTCCTTTCCATCGCTGCTGCTCCCCTTCTTCTGGTCTGTTAGGGCCTGGCACGCTTCCAGCGTGGCTGCTTGGATTTCACCGCTAGCTCGGTGTGATACATCAACAGTGAAACCCAGGCTGGGTTTCTCCTTACCAGCTTGGCACTGGGAAATAAGTAAATTGGGGGTCCGTGGAAGTAAACGAAGTTGGCAGGGAAATGTCATGCGCGTGGTATATACATATCGCTTCCTATCGCTTGTCAACTCTACAAAATAACAAACTACATTAGTTGACCCAAATGTTAAGTATTAAAAATAAACACATCAGCAACGCTTTGCTTAGACTTTACAGAATAAAAATCCTTCTGTTATTGACAGAGCCTGATTTTTCCATTTCCCTTAATACGCTAACCTTTCTTTACTGGCCCACTTAGTGCAACACTTACTTTTGGGAGATTGTAATGTTGCTGAAAGCACACAAAATACAATTCCTCTAGCCATTAATCCTTGTCTTGATGCTACCTCCACAGCACAATGCCTCTCTCTCTTACCCCTGGCTTTTTTTTTTTTTCTTTCTCTTTTTCTTTCTTTTTTTTCATCCCCTCTGTTTACCCCGATGCAGCCACTCCACGAGGTAATTCCTTTTGTGGCAAATTTGCCGCAAACTAACTCCTATTTACACTGGCTGCAATTTTCAATTAAGGACAAGAACTTAACTTTAGCAGAGGGTCCTATAGAAGCTGCAGAGTCCAGCGTTTGGGACTTAGATTTGCTTTCCCATCTTGAGACTTTGAAGTTGGGAAGCATGAGAGAGTGCCTGGATGAGGTGGTAAAGTGTTTTTCAGAGAAGATCTTTAAAGCAGAAAACATGTTAACCCAAGGGTTCTGAGGTTAGGGAAAAACAAAAGGTAGGAAAACAAATTGCATGCAGAAATGATGTCTAGGCCTGGTACTCAGAAGCATGATTTAAGGCAAACAAGTTGCTGAATTACCCTTTGTACAGTATAATGATGTCAGCGACATAAAAACTGGACTTCTTTTAAAGAATACCTCTAAGGTGTCCAGTCTAAACCAATTAGGCTTTAAGCAGAAGACTGTGAAATGCCACTTAACATGCTGGGTTTAAGCTTATAAAAACCAACTGTAGTGAGAAGGAGCTGTAAGCTTTTTGTTTTGCTAAATGAGCGAGCCACACGAGAAATTATAATCAGGCAATGAGACGGATTTCAGTGGATAAAGCAATTCCCCTTACAGTTTCCCATTTAACTCTATGTGTATTGGAATCGTTTAGTAGACTGAGTCAGCTTTTTATTCGAAAAGTGGCATGTGTACATGTGCCATTTATTTTGTCTGTACCTATCACGCTACGTCATAAACCCATCAGCCAAGATTTTCTGGCTGCGTGAAGTAATACGTGTCGCACAGCGGACAGGAAACAATCCTAAGTATTTTTGATCCTGTCAGCCCCCCCTTTTACAGGGATGCACAGCCACAGAACAGCTATATCTAAACCAATATTTTTTAAATTTTTTTTTCTGTCAGCTAATCAAACTTAAAAAACCTTCCATGTTGTCTGCTAATAAGAATTAAATCATGTCATAACCAGTGGATAAAAATATTAGTGGTACACAAATAAATGCTCTATGTGTTTAACAACTTTCATCATTACTTTGAAGTAAACAAGGAAAATGGGGTCTGAAAAATATTAAATCTGAATTAGCTTAACTACTTTTGACAATTTTACATGAGCGACACTGAGACTGTGTGTACTACTCGCTACTTTAAGTTTCCTCGTGGCTTTCTGTTTGAAAGATTCCAGCCAAAGTTAAATCAACCCACCCTTTGCTGATTTCCAACATTAGACATGTCCCCAAGTTTTTTTTATTTTTTTTAACCTTGCTTTCAGGCTGACTTTCTCCCAATTGAAATTCAGTCCCTCAATGGTTGGTTTTTTCCTTGCTTCTAAACGTTGATAAAAAAGGGTTTTCTTCACTCCCTCAATTTGATGTGACAGGGCCCTGACATGAATAATGGACGTGTTTCTTTCACAGGCAAATCAACTTAATTTAGCATGCTTTTATACTTTCAATAGCAAAGCCACAAGCCTGTAAATTCCATGAGATCCTTTAGGTTTGCAGAAATCTTTAGAATTAGCAGAAAATGCATAAAGTAAACAGCACTTATTTTGTCAAAATACTTGAATAACTTTTATGCAGGAGTTAGAGATGAATATATCACTTCCTAATCAGATTGTGATTTACATGCAGTTGAGGATGGGCTGCCCAGGCTCAGCCTGCTCTTTCGCTAAGAGAGAAAAGAGGGGCAGGAGGAATAAATTGTCACAAATATTAAATAGAACTAAAATCCCAAACTCTTTTCTGAAGCTGAAGGAGAGAAGTGGAATTAGAAGAAGGGGTTTATGCAGTAGAGGCTATGTCAGGAGAACCCTGTTCTGTGCCCATCTCCCTGGACAATCGCTCTGGGAGGAGTTGCTGCTTCGCACAGGGTCCTGCTGCCCAAGCGATGAGGAGAGAAAAAGAATTTTATTTACTGTTTACACAGGAGGGTGAGCAACCAAAACAATCCATGAACTCTAGAAAATAACCTTCGTATGGTCAGCCATGGCACTGAGAGGTTATACATGTGTTGATAGCTATTGTTTTAGAGACGTCAAACTTAGTGCCCTGTCTAGCTATGAGGTCAGTGTTTTAAGGGTAGCAGCTCCATCTCTGTCTACACGATGCTGGAAAAGGTGCATTAATGAGATGCTGTGAGGTTTGCTTTGTGCTGAACAAGCAGCAGAACAAACTGGTACCTCCTTTTTGAGTGACTACTAATAAAATGCGAAGCCAACGAGTGCAAGGGTGAGCTCTTTTCCCCCACAGAACTCCAAGGAGAGGAAATTAGGGTAACTTTCTCAGCTTGCCCTTTTCACCATTAGGACTCATCTGCCAGGCTTACTGCTGGTAGAAAGCAGCCTGGTAACACTATTAAAGGGAAATAGAGGTTAATTCTATTGTCGTTACTTATTATCGTAATGTCAAGCAGCTGTAACAGCTCATTCATCAAAATATCCCGATAGCATTGATAATAGGTTAGTTTGAGGGGTAAAAACTCCATTAATAGAAATCATTCTGTTTGCATAACAAACTGTTAAAAAAAAAATCCCTCATTTTCTTTGCAGTATTAAATAATTAAAATAGAAGCTAGTTTAAAAAAGGATTTTCTCAAATGAAACGCCACTTGATTCTAAGCCATGGGTAGGAGAAAAACAGCCCACGCAGATGTTGTGCTACCTTCAGCCTTGCTTTGCTAGATGAAATCAAGTTCCGTGGCTAACGGGATCCCACATACCTCCAGGTCTGTCTGTAATATGTAGTTAATCAGCCAATTAGGGGAACCAACAATTACAAATTGGGAAGAAGAGAAAAAGGAAAGAAGAGGGGGGAATGAGTCAAGGTAGGCTGTAATCCCTTTGAAAAGGTTTCTAACATTAACTCCTAAAGAATTATGTTCTACCATACCTTGACTGATTTGTTTTCCCCCTTACTCCCCCTTCCCTTTTTCCTACTCGTTGGGTCAGTTAATTGGCTGATTAACTAGCAATTACCTCTGGGACCAGCTCTATATAGGGTCTTTTTTAATCTAGAATTTTATTGACAAAAGCACCAGAGCAAATTCATCTCTGGTGTAAGCTTGTTTGAGTGAATGGGCTGACACCCAGGACAGAGTTGATCCATTGTACCACAGGCACTCTGTTTTTGAAGCATTTGATTAACTCAGGGCTTTTAAAATTACATTCCTATTCTGCAAAACCTGTTCATTTTGGTTAGAAGAGGGAACAAGAGCTTGCAAGGGAAGTCAGTCAGACGGCCGACAACTGCCTGTAGCAGCAATATCTTTCAGCCCCTGCGTCTGTTTAAGGATAAAACAGCTAAACAGGGTGTCACCTCCCTTCTCTCTCAGACTGGCACTATTGCAGTCTTGCTGGCATGGACTTTTTACTTTACTTAGCATTGTCCATAATGATTAATTGGCCTAAATTCTAGTTCTCATCCAAAAAGCAGCGCTGAAGGGTAGGGGACATCTCTTACCTTTGGCCACTAAGCCTGGTACATACAGTTGACTTCTCCAGCTAGGGGAAGGTGTGCCCAACAGGAATTGGTGACTCAGGAGAGCGCGGCTCAGCTGTACCTGCTCCCCTCCCAGTCTCTGTTTGGGCCATCTTTTACATGACTTCCCCCCTCCCTATTTCTGGCACTTCTGCTGGCTTCCAGCAGCCCTGTGAAGGGTATTTTGTGCTGTGGGAATCAAGCCCGGTGCATTTACTGCAGTGCTCTAATGACCAGAAAACTCAAATGGGACACTGCAAATAGAAATCCTTCGTTCTTGCCTATGCCTGTGCTGTCTGGAGGGTGGAGGGGCTGCTTGCTCCTGCTGTTTCCTCAGGCAGCTCTGCTGGGCAAGGAAATGCTAAAGGGGACGGACCTTACATGCGGTTACCAGGCAGTAGGGAAAGCACGAGACGGGAGGGGATGGAGATCCTGTTTTGGGAGAACTCAGACCAAAGAGCCAGCTCTGAACACTGGAGCCAAAAGGCAGAGGATCAGATTATTGAGGGATCTGGCAAATTCCCTAGAACACTGGGACCTGGCAGGAACATCCCTCCCTGCATGAAAGAGGCTCTGTATTTTACAGTTTCAAACAGTGTGTGTTAAAGGTAGGGTAGCCTGGGAAGAGAACGACTTGAAGACAAATAATGTGGTTTATCTGTGGGTGTGGGGAATGGCAGAAACAATGTCTTTTTCCTATGATATGCAAGGACATAAAATCCTACTACTGGGTGTTATTTCCTAAGCAGGCAGGTCAAACAGTAACAGTTCTAGCAGATCTGTAGCTGCCATCCTCTTTGTGGTGCTACAAATGCTGCAAGGAGCAGCGCAGGTGGGGCAAAGTAGTTTTGGAGATTTAGAGACAAAACCCAGAGACACTAGTCATAAAAAATGATAGTGAATATTTTATAGCGGTGGAGGGACGGAGGTGGGAGATATGATTGCATCCTGCCCACTTGCAGCTATGCAGCTGCCCAGAATCAGTGTGCTGTGGTGGCATCTTCTGTAGCCAGCTCTACCAGCTGGAAATGTCACCATTTCTACCTGGAGGTCACCTCTGCATGGGAGTTCACTCTCAATCTTGTGTTGAGAGCAGAATGTAGGCATTGTCTTGCTTCAGACAAATTTTTCCAGGCTAACCCAAGCTGGGAGACTGAGGGGAGACCTTATCGCTCTCTACAACTCCCTGAAAGGAGGGGGTAGAGAGGCGGGGGTTGGTCTCTTCTCCCAAGTCACAGATGATGGGACAAGGGGTAATGGCTTCAAGTTGTGCCAGGGGAGGTTCAGGTTAGATA
>JAOQGH010000062.1:5736602-5781239 GCA_025769975.1 Gallinago jamesoni | reverse complement strand
CCCTCCAGGGATGGGGCAGCCACGACTTCCCTGGGCAACCTGTTCCAGTGCCTCACCACCCTCACTGTAAAGAATTTTTCTGGTGTCTATCCACTCCTTTCCTTGTTGATAGAAACTGTAAATTTGGGGAGATGATGGGAATGTGTGTGTGTGACTGTAGAATGCCCAGCACAGGAGGACATTTTTGCTATAAAACATGTTAGTGGCAACGGTAATGTAGACAATGAAGAAGACATCCTGCAAATGCACTGTGATAAAAGTTGCACTGGTTCATCTTCTGCTGCTTTTGATGCCTGAGCTGTGAATGTTTCCCCCCAGCATTATTGAGTCAGGTTTGGAGAATCCAGAGGACAGCCTTGGAGCTTAACGTGTCAGGGAACTCCACAAGGAAACTGGATGTGGAGAAGAGGGAGCTCATCCATGCACCTGCTGTTACAAGTGGTGCATAACTGGCTATTAATTTTTTTTCCCAACACTTATAGCACAGATCTTCTATTCTCATGTCTTTCACTGGAAGTACATAGGCTCTTCCTGAGTAAACCAAGGAGCCTTGTAAGCCCAGAAGTTACTCAATAACCTTGCCTTTGCTGAAGTTAAAATTTGCACGTATCAAAACCCCTTTTCACGTATCAAAACGAAGCAAGCAAGCAAATGAAAAATAGCGGCATAAACTTGACTTCTTTAAGTTCCTTTCCAGATCATTTTGTTCTAAAACCTCCAAGCAAGTGTCCCTTTCTCATCACCAGTGACACAGTTCCATCATTTCAGAGCTGCCCCCTCACCTGTGGGCTTTTCTGGGTGGTGGGGACATCCCAGAGCTCAGTAGCGGGGCTGCTACAGCAGCCTGGCTCCTGCGGCACTGAGTTGAGGGCAGGCTAATTGCTGGAGTCTTTCCTTTGCTTTCGGTGAGGTTTTGCTTCAGTGATTGCAAATTAAAGTGACACTGCAATTCAAGTCAGCACAATGAAATGATGCTCTGGCTGCTTTGATCTTGGTCCTTAGATAGATAACTCCTTGCAAAATAAGAAAGGAACTGCTGACTAATTTGGTACTAAGCATCAGTCAGAGATCAAATGTGTCAAAGTGCAGAGCCTGCTTGTAGGTGTGGTGATAACATCTGTCGGTGAAGACAGGTAAAAATTGTCTGATTCTCCTGCAGCAAAGTGTGTTCCACTTCACTGCCTGAAGAGCTACATTTCAGCTTTCGTTTCAGATGGATGTTTTCAAAACACCAGCCAGAAGCGGGACTGAGAGAAACAGCGGTGCAGCCCAGCCTGCCCCAGCCAGGTGAACCTGCTGGCAAAACTGTTCGTTTGGAGGAAAAGACCACAGGTGGAGGATGCCAGCTCTGTTGTAGCAAAGCAAAAAACTGAGCGTATGAACAGAACCAGTTCCGTGGCTGTTAAAGTCTTCCTCAGTTTGGCCCGGCACAGCACCTTCAGGCAGATTTTGAGCCTCCTGCCACAATATATGACGGGAGCAAATTCAAACTGGCATTGGCTTGTTGCAACAGTTTCTTACAGCATGAGATCAAATGATCACTTTGTCTGATACTTACAGTTTTCTTCACTCGCCTTCAAGACTAGATGAGAGGATTATTCAGTAGATCAGAACAGGGAACAGCTCAGGTGTTTCAAGCAGAACTTTATCTACAATGGGTTCCTACTGCCGGCAATAGTAAAATTTCTCTAGCTTCAACTGTAGAACCAAGCCATTGAATTGGAGGCTTACAGCAATTCCCTTCTTTGTTTCTGAGAATGTTGCTGTCAAGTAGCAGCTTTTCTTTCCTTTTCAGGGCTGAGTCAGCTACAAGTAACTTGAAGATTCAGTGTTTAATATAGTTCATTAAAGACCGGGATGCCCAACCTTTGCTGGGACAGGGCAATAGTCCAAAACAAAAATTGTCTAAGTAGCATCATACTTTGATTTTCTTTTGACCTCAGTCTTAGCTTTTAATTTTTTGTGGCCACAAATGATGTGTAAATGTCTTCCTGGAGCCAGCACTTCACCAAATATTTTAGAGGGATACCTTTTTACTTTGAACAGTGGTTCAACTAGGCTAAAAAATCCTGGTGTACCGGACCTCTCAGTCGTGGTTATCTGCACAAAGAGCCAGGGCCTGGCCATCCTGGCTAAACAGTGCTCTGAATCAAGCTTTGTTTTCCTGAACTTAAACACCCTAGGAGAGATTTAAATCTATGCTCAGTATGGGAAAAGGTAGACTAAATATGACACCTCTCTTTGAAGGTAATTGTGATCACTGAACAATAAATAAAAAACCATTAGACTAGCTCTTCAAAAGACCTATCTGCTTGTTTCTTATATAAGTAACCTCTTGCACACACACAAGTTAGAAATAATGGCAACAGCCTGGACGCTAAGATGAGCTTAACTCATCCCAAGTACGATTTGCAGTAAGGAAACTGGAACTGAACTATAGCAGTGATTCATTAGCCCATATATTCAGCTCCAGCACAGCGTTGCAGACAGTTACGCTGGGCCTTAATTGCTTCTGTTAACATCATATTCTAGAGCTCATTAGAGATAAACAATGTGTATTAATATAATTCAGACAAGGACTAAAGATGAAGGTGGAAATCCATTTGCTGAGATGGCCATTAGTCAATTCAGAGCTGCTGAATGATGCGTAGATTTGAGAATCTAACACGAATTGGGAGAGTCTATATTTCATCAAGCAGATCCTCTCATCTTCCTCTGAAAAGTTCTTTGTCTAAAAAAAAGTTACTTAATGGAAAGTGCATGCTTGAAAAGGACACAGACTAAGTACAGCCCCAGTGGTTTCCTCAACAGTTTAACTGATGAAGAGTAGTTAAGGCCAATTTGGGGTCTGATAGAAGCTTGTCCATTTTAGGACGATTGTGCTGCTTGTCACAGTATATTTGGCCCAGTGCTGCCAACTTATGTGTTTCCAAATGTAGAGAATTCTCAGCTTCAGTTCAATTTTCTGGCTCCGGGTGAGTCACTTGCTTTTTTGTAAGCAACCATACACTGGGATTTCTCCTAATGTGTCTGGCCAAGAACACAATTTGTTACTCCTCGTTCTTAATTCATAGCAGGGAGATCACACAAATAGCCTAGCACCACAGCTATGAACATGACATGTGCCAGTGGCATAAATAGTCTTCTTCACGCTCAGAAGCTGTTGTAGGTTCACTTGCTCCCTTCCCTTGTGCCATTTCCCTCTGTTTTCCAGCAAATGTCCTTCTCTCTACGTGCCAGCAAATGCTCCATTCTTTTCATAAGTTTGCTTTGAATGTTGTTTTTTTTTTTTTTCCTTAGGATGTAGAAGACCCACATTGCTGGCATCCTGTGCGATCTGAGGAACAAACAGGGGGTGGGTGCCACAAAATACACAAGCAGCAGCTTCGGTCCTGCAGTCCTGGCGTTTCTGTTCCCAGGTCTGGAGAGGTGAGTCCCATCTGGCCATCTGCTGTTTGTTCTCCCAAGTAAAGGGAGGGAGTATGTCAAGCAAAGTGGGGAGATGGGGTCCTCTGTATTTGAATGTGAGCCCAATTCTGGTGTAGAAATTTGTAGGAGGATCTGGAGCATCTTGAGAGAATTCAAAGGAAATTGAAAAAAAGGAACTTAAAGTCTTTAAAGTTAAATTTGAGAAACTGCCTGATTTAGTTTATTTAAAAAAATAGTAGTAGAGAGGCACTTTGAGTATTGAGTTACTTATAAAAGAAGAGACCTGGAAAGGAGGCCTTCCTATGTGGGTTTATAAAAGGCCTAGCAAGATCTAACAGCTAGAAGTAGAAATTTGCTACCTTCAGTGAAGATGCCTTCTCTTACCAATACAGGGATTGTACATTGAAAGGTCTTGCTTGGGTGAGCTCACAGAGTGTCATCGTAGGGAAAAAAATTTGTAATCTGTATATGCAAGAAGTGAGAGCAGATCACTCTAATGCTGCCCATCTTGGCCCTCGGAACCCAAACTTCTATGAAAGTTGGAAAAGCGCTAGAAAAGCAGCAGGGTGCTCTGTGTGAAATTGCATGTGATTTCACTTGACAAGTTTCACTTATGAGTTGCACGTCCCTCGATTAATGAACCACTGTTTCTCCTACGTTTTTTTTTTTTAATTGTGGCTCCTGCAGGAATAACTGAACAATGAGGGGCTCCTCCCTGCAGAGCAGAAGGGGGTGAAAGGAAGGAGAGTGGGAAGGAAAAGAGGGACAGGAAGCAGTGGAAAAAAGGGGGGAGAAGGGGAGGAAAAAAGGGGGAGAAAAAGAGGAAGGGGGGAAGGGATGGAGAAAAGGGATCGGGAAAGGGATCGGGAAAACAAGTGCCTGGTTTTCAGCGTGCCCCGGGGAGCAGCGCTCTCCATTTGCGGCCGGGGAGCGCCACCTGCCGCGGGTACCACAGGGAGCACGATGCTTCTGGGGCAGGCAGGAGCTACCTGCCAGGTTTTCATTTTACCTCACCTCCAGATTTTTTTCAGCTGCTCAACTCGAGGCTACAGCTCAGGTAGTGATCTCCTTAGCTCTCACCGGTGTTCAGGGTGCTACACATGGGATTACTGCAGTTTCTCTGGGAAAAGGAATCATAGTTGCATGTGAGTCCTCTCCTGTTTTGACTTTTCAAACGTGAAGAAAACTTTCTTTTATATTTTATATTTTTTCTTTTATATTTTCTTTTACACTTTTAAGCATTATCTTGGTTTTTTTTTGAGAAGCAGCACACTTTTATTGACATCATTCAAATCTGTATGATCTAAAATGAGGACTGAAGACATAGTTCTGATATTTTGTAACCTAAGCCTTTAGTGGGTCATTTCAGCAGGTAGAGAGCAGCTAATCGCCGCTGTTAATCTAAAGAAAGGCTTAATTTACATCAATTGAGGGTATTAATTTTCTGTTTCAAGCAGTGAATGGCAAAAAAAATGATCTGTTAAAAGTGATCTGTCTGTGAGTCAGGACCTTCTCTGCAGCATGTGGTCTCACAGACAGATTTGATCAATGACTGCCAGAGCCCTGAGGGCACTAATAGGCCTTAATGGCCCTGAGCAGCTTCACCTGGGACCTCCCCTCCACACTCTGCCCATGGCATCAGGAGCCAGTTTTAAGCTGGGCCCTGGACTTTCAGTATCTGTTTGAGCTGCTCTGCAGAAAAACCTGTTTTTCTGCAGGAAAGCTCAGCTACAGCCATACCTTGGCTCTCCCTGGACCCTGATCTGTGGGCTTATGTCTTGGATATGTGTCTCATCGCTGTGGATCTGCTTGGACATCCCAGAGCTGTGTCTGATGCTGGATATTTCTGCTGGACCTGATCCTGAGCTGCGGATTGACTTCCTATACTTGACCTTGGACCTGCCTCGCCACCACGGACTTGTCTGGTGACCCAAGATCTTGATCGGACCTGACTGCTCCTCTGGCCTGCCCTGCTCCCTTGCTGGGGGTGGTGTGGGTCCTGGCTGGTGAAGTCCTGCCCTGCTGGCTGGGTTATCCCCTCGGGTCCTGGCTCCCATCCCTTGGAGAGCAGCTGGCCTTTGCTGCAGCCTGAAAATGATCTAACAAACAGCTGAGCTAAAATATAACGATTTATAGCTGCTATGTGCTACTAAGTCTCAGCAGAGAACAGGTTGACATGATGCAGATACCTCTTCTTTCTTTTGTAGAACTCGTCTCGGACAATTGTGAAGGAGAAGAAACTGTATTTCTGAGGTACAGAATAGCTTAAAAACTCATTTCCCATTCTAACGTTTTCTAATTATTTCTTTTTAAGAAGATATGATGCTTCTGTGAGTCTCTGGAAGAGGCACCTTGTAGCAAAATGAGATTATGAGTCCACTTCAAAGCAAAGAATACTTTACAAGGAGATGTAGGGAGAAATGTGGGTCTGGAAAGTGGTGTGCTCAGTCTCTAGTCCTGCTGTCACTGCAGACTGGAAATCCCTTGCCGAATGTAGCCCCAGCAATTCTCAGTTTTGCTGATGAGAATAAGGGCTTGTTCCTCTTCTTCTTGGTGCAGGAAAGTGTGGAGATGAGAAGAGGAGAAACTCTTCCAAAAGCAATACAGAACAGAATACAACAATATAGGCATTTTCCAATGCATGGCACTGGATGTATGTGCCAGATGGCATCCCACAGAATCTGTAACGCCATTTCCCTATATCAGTAATGCTCACATCACTGTGCTTGGGTTCTCCATAATCGAGTCCTCCTACTCCTACAGTTTTACAACATGATGTACTTTTTATATAAATTAACACCTATTCATTATTTTACAGGGCTGTCCTTGAAAAATCATGAACAGGAAAAGCCTGGATTTCAGAATGACTCTAATTACTCTTCGTGGTGATGACCATTTTGCTGTTCATCCTTTTTGCCATCTTAATCTACCTTTTGGTTCACAAGTGGCTCAGCATGAGGGGAAAAAGGTAACTTCCAGAAATCATATAGCTTATGAAGTGCTGAGTAGCAAAGCAGGTCCAAATGTTGGTATCTTCCTGTTTTTAGGCACTTACAGGCTGCTTCATCGTCCATCCAGAGCAAGTCCCTTGGGTGACCCACAGCTGTAGAGCTGTGTTCTGCTCAATAGTTGGTATACGAAAGAAAGATAGGCAGAAAGAACAGCAAAGCATTGATCTAAATGTAATATCTCCCCTCATTTGAGACAAAGCTGAGCACAGCTAAATCAGCACTGGTCTCTGGTTTCCTCTGCTGCAGTTGGGTTCTCATACTGAAGGCTGGTATGAGCACAGCTGCAAAAAGAGTAGTTCCAAAGTTGCTCAGAGTATTTCTATTATCATTACCTGTACTTCTAAAGCTTCACGGAGAGCTTACATTCTAAGGGGAGACATTTTAACCTTTTCTAAATGCAGCAATCAGACCAAAGACTCAAAGTCTTCTTATTCTCTGAGGGGATTTTGTTGGCCAAGGGAACAAGTGAAAACTGCTTACCATGATGTGCAAATGGGACTGCTTTCAGGCTAGCACTCTTGAGTTCAAAAGGCCAAGGAAGACATCTCTGTACAATTTTTAGGTCTCCATGGAAAGACATTGGTGTACCTGCTCCCTGGACTGCTTCCCACTTTAGTGAAGTGCGTTTGAGTCTTTCTCCAGAACAAAAAAGCTCCAGCTAAGGTCAGTCCCTTCAAGTGAAGTCCTCTGTCTTTGGAATAACATGAGAATGAACTAAAACATGGTAAGGCACTACTTTTTTTTGTTTCGTGATGGTTTCTGGTGCAGGAAGTCAGTGAAGTTGTGTTGATGAACATCTATTTGGATTTCTCCTACCTGATACTGGATAGTATGGATTTATTTGTCATGTCATGACATCTGGAAGTAGGGCTCTGGTATGGAACTTGTCCCTTGTAAATAGATCACCTGAAGCTGCTCTAATGCTTCTGGAATCTCTTTATATCTTTGAGGTAAGAAGTTTTACGTAGGAGGTAAGCTGATTGAGGGGACTGAGAGTGTAGGTCTTGTGTGTGTAAAGCAGTTCTTGTGTATTGAGATTACTACGAGACCCTTACAACTTCTCTGGGTCAAAAACCAGGCTTTTTCAAGCCCCATTGCTAAAAAGAAGCATAGAGATGCTGGAGCAGAACAGACTGCAGCATCTGACCTGGAGTGCAGTGGTCCATGGGGTAATTCAGGTTGGAAGGGTCCTCTGGAGGTCACCTATCCAACTGACTGCACAAAGCAGGTCTAATTCTGGCAGGTGGTTCAGGGCCCCATACCATTGAATTTATAGCTTCCTCATGTTTTGAAATGCTGGAGTTCTTTCCTCAAGCCCTTGTGGTCACTGTGTGTGGAGACTAATAGGGGATCTTGTGTGATATTTGGGCTATGTGATGGCATGATGTGAGACCTGCATGGAGAAATGAAGCTGTGGAGAAGCCATGGCAGCACAGACCCCCTCCATCTGCTTTCTCTTTACCAGGCTGGGTTCCTGATGGAGTCTGGGTTAGCCACTTAGGAGGTGATACCCTTTTCACCAGCAGATCCAGAGACAGGTGCCTTCCCTATTTGCAGCAGATATTTTACAAGCACTTTGCAATCATCTTTGGTTCTTCTGCCATCGTGTGGCAGACAGAAGGTTGCAGGGCTGATTATCCACTGTAAGAGCTTGATTCCCTTAATAGTGACAGCTTAACGAATAAAAGGTCTTCTAATAAGGATTTGCTGTGAGGTTTCTACCTTGCCTCAATCCTCTATTTAGATTTAGAAGACTCAGGCAGTGTTCTGCTCCCCGCCAGAACACAGGAATACCAAGAAGGGCTCCTCAGCTTGGGGTGGAGGAGTCTGGGATCCCTGTCCTTGCAGAATCTGGGGTGCAGGGCATTGAGACCCTCCAACCACTGAGCCATGCAGGGTGTTTCTGTGGAGGGGCTGGTGGGAAAGAGCTCATGTTGTCTTCAGCCACCCTGAAGATGCAGAATGCTTCGGCTGTGTTCTGCGTGGCTATTGAACAGGGGAACCGAGTCCTGCTCCACTGAAACTGCTACCGAGCAGGATGGTAAAAAAGCCAAGTTAAATGAATGTCTGCTAGCACAGCCCCTAGGAGATGCAAAGCAGAGATGGACAGAAACCATTCCCAGTTCTGAGGTTCATGAGAGCAATATCAAGGTGGCAACGACTGCAGTGTGAACAGGAATGTGTGCGAAAACTCAGGGTCCAAGCCCTTAGGGGTGTGATGGGGTCTAATTGCCGAGACCACAAGCTTCTCCATGCACTGGTTAAACTGCATGGGCACTGGTGTTGGTTCTTGTGTGTGTAAATGGATGAAATCTGTTAATGCACATGAATGGGTTAAATCATGCTCTTTGGAGATTCTGTAAATAAAGAGCACTCCTACCAGTGCTACTAGTCCCCCTGCTCCTACAAAGGAACAGAAAGAAGAAAGATCCTTCAATTTCCAATATTTATTCATATTGAAACAGTGCTACTCATACTGATTTATGACAGCGATTTTATTGCCTTGGAAATACAACGTGTTAGTGTAAGTAGTTGGAGTTATACTTTCATCACATTTGTAAAAAGAAGGAGAGAGCAAGGTGGTACAAGAACAGCACTTGTGAATGGGGTGGGAGGGAGGGAAGGAAGGAAAGAGCAGGAGGACAATTCCTTCCCCAGCTGTGATGTTCTGAAAGGAGAGGAGGGATGCAGCTGGGAGATGAATGCGACTGTCAGCTGCTGCCTCTCAGCGCTGGCCGTGCCGCACAGCAGTGTGATCTTCCCACCAAGGCCCTGGGTGAAAAGCAGGGGATGAGGATCTATGTGAGCTGTACTTTTGTATACTGGGATTCTTCTGCTGTGTCCTTCAGTTAACCAAGCGTTGTATTGTCTTAGCCGTTACTTTCTCCAAATCTCATTCCTGAGAGCAGAAAAGATGCAGCATGTCGCTAGTGTGGAGCTCATACTCAGCTGTTCCTTGGGGACCAGTGGAGCACAGGTTGCTGGAGGCAGAGTGTGAGGGTGTGTCCAAATATGCTGTAAGAATTATGTCCTTTAGGCCTGCTTCCTTCCTTCTGAAGTCTTTTACTGATGGGTAATGAATGCAAACTCTAGTGACTGCTTCTTCTGAAGGGTTATAGGGAAAACAAGTCACTTAGTGCAGTTGGAGCACCAAAGAGTATCCCCAGATGGCCCCAAACAGCAGGTCAGAACACAGGCAGAGAGGAGTTATGGGCTCTTCAATAGCAAGTACCTGTGAGTCCAAAAGTGCACTTGAGCAAAGGGAATCCACATCCCAGCTTGACATCCCAGTCAGTGGTGATCTGGCTAACAAAGCTCTGCCACAGCCTTCCCTCAGTTTGGAGGAAAGGCTCCAATTGCTCACAGCAGCTGAGTACCAACTGCTTTTTGAAGTAAGGCAACAAAAACTACTCCTGGGGTGAAGAGTTAATTCATAGGGGGAAAACAGCTAGTACAGAGCACCCACCTCCTCCGCGAGCATGCTTTGCCCAGCACTGCGTGCAAGTTGCCATGCTGGTATCTGGCACAAGAAGCGATGCCATGGGGTCTGTATCAGCCATTCCCAATGGAGCAGGAGATCCTCAGCTGTCCCAGAACTCTTCTGTCTCTGCACAGGGAAAAAGAAACACGATTTCAGAGCTTCTGCTGTATGAGTATCTCCCTGCAATGCCTAATGGCGACTCTTGCCTACAGAGATTTTAGGATGCCTTGTCTAAATCCTGCCTCACCTCTCCAAAAGGTTTTACTTTTCTCTGCTATGTCCTCATTACTTTCATTACAGATTTTCCTATGTTCTACACAAAAAAATGTAGAGACAAGGGGGAGGTAGGAAGAAATTAAATCAGGAGAACTCAAAGCAATTTTCCATAGCCTTGCCTAACATAAGTACTGCAGCAGGGTAACAAGCCAGGAAGGTAAGATTTAAAAGAAGAGCTACGCTCCTGGATGCAAAAGCTAGAGTAAACGAACTATTTTTAGCAGCTATTAAGTAAAGTGGGTGCTGAGAAGCACAGGACAAGAAGGAGCAGTGCTGGGAGTAAGGGGCGAGGTAGTCTCCCTGTATTTTGCCTAGCACAACACCAAGGCTGATTGAGTCAAGACTGGGTCAGCTGCTGCTGAGTCCATGTCAGCTTGTCTGCTGCCCATGGAGATGCTAAACAATCAGAGCAATCAGTCACTGAATGTAGTTACAGACCTCCAAATGAAGCACTTCTTGTTTGCCAAGCTGCTCTGACTCCACTGCACATCACAGCCACCCATCTACCAGCACCACCTCAGGGACTGCTGGAACCCCTGCTGAGACTCCTTATTTCAGGCTTAAAGCTCTCTCCTTGCTGAGGCTTAAAGCTCTTTCTTTCTTTATGAAGGAAAGTGGTGGTACAAGCCTCTTGTGAGGAAAAAAGAGCAAAACTGCAGCCAGAAGAAAATATCTCTTGAGCAAGATTTCTCAATGCCAGCTCCCTTGCCTATATACACATTCATTTTTTGCTTGCAACACAAGACCCAGTTTCATGCAGGACAGCATCATTTCACTAACATGGTAAGTCTTTAAACAGATGGTATCCATGATCCCGTAAGGACAGAGGCTGACTCGGTGCCAAGTTTTGTTTCTTTCTGCACCATGCAATGTGTATTTACTCTCAGGGTACAGGATTATCCTACAGAAAGCTTCATAGTCTCACCCTGGCTGTAGCCAGTGCTAGAGCCTGCAGCAACCAAGCTGGATGCAAGCAAGTGGGTTCACGGCAAAACACACGGACAGCTCATGCTTCCTTTGCCCTGGAAGGAATACAAGCACTTATACCTAATGGCTTGATGGCAGCTTAAGAAGTTCTCGGTACGTTAGAAGACGTTCAGAAGTTTCATCTTCATACCTTTTTCCACTCTGATGCTGTCCTCTCAGAAAAGGAAAAGAATGACTATGCTCCAGCTGGAATACCTCGGATCCATCTCCTTCAGCCCGTGATGCACCACGTCCAGTGTGACGGTGCACCTCTCATACCCAGTGGGGTGCAACTGTGAGCCCAGGTTATACCCTAAACTCACAAGGTAAAATACACAGGGAGTTCATGACATTATCCCCTACAGTTTCAGAAATGTGCCTGTGTAACAGGTGCCCCCTTTTTCCTGAAAAAGCTGTCCTGCTGACAGTGCCGGGCAGGGCATGGAGCAGCACACGGCCACAGCTCTGCAGTGATTCACAGCTGCCTACACGTCCTCTTGTGCCAAGAGGCCTTCACCTTATATCCCACCCCTCTGCCACCACTCAGAGCACGGTCTGTATATACACAGACCTGCTCCGAGTACACAGAACGATGTCTGAAAAAGCTCAATTCCCAGCCTGACAGCCACAACCGCGGGGTATAAAGAAGATACATGTCCTCCACCCACCTATTCCCTTCGTTTCACCTCTAGGACATTTCTTACGCAGTAGACTGAATAGGTCCATTTTTCTGACAGCCTTTCTTTCCTGAAACAGAAAAGAAATTACACACTGCTCCAAACCACACAAAAATGTTCAGGCACAGAGACTTACGGTTCTAAGTATTTACACATACAAGCACTAAAAGCTTCTTCGTAACTTCTCCACACCAGAAAGTGAAGGATGGAACAGAGGTTGCGGACAATGACTTAGTTTAAAAGCAGCTAAGCATTTCACCCCAAGGGCACTGCAGCTTCAGAGCCCCTCCCCACCATTACATGGACATCAGACTACATATCTAGGAGCTCTTCACAGAGCACTTTACTGCCACTGTGCTGCAGACAAGAGGCTCAGATCACTCAGCAAATGAAGATCTCGGAACATACTTAATTTAAAAACAAAATAAAATATAGTATCAGGATGATGCTTGACAGTGTTCCTTTAATAAAAGAAAAAGATATGTTATTTGCCCAAAGATTTGTACCTTTCAAATGAGAATTTGATACCTGGTATCTCTTTTTCAAGCACCTACGCTTTCCATTCCTATAAGTGTCATTTTACCCACTCTAAAATCCCAAAGGCTGTATTAACTTGAGTTAAACTGGGAACCTTTGAATATCCGTGCTTAAGTTCAGGTACCTGAGGCACAAAAGCCAACGATGTTGTCCCCCAGCACCTTTGTGGAGCCAGCAGCACTCAGTAATTCAGCTGCTCAAAATGAGACATAATAATCCGCTCCTACGGCTCGCTGAAGGACACAGAGCAGAGCTATGGGTTCACTCTGAGTTTCCCAGTAGCCAACCCTCAACACACCGCAAAGCATATTGTAATTCAGCTGCTCAAAACAAGAGGGGTCAGTGTCACAGGCTTGATTAAAGGAAAATAGAGCTCTTCCACCTCTCGGTGATAACTGCCTTCAAATGGCTTTATTCTCTGCTGCTGGTGGGCTGAGCCCAGTTCCATTTGGGAGGGCAGAAGGTGCAGCCATCAGGGCCATCATTCAAGATGACATTAGCATCCTGCAAGTCTTCAGTTTCACCTTTCCTCTCTGCAGTATGGCCTTCTGTCCCCAAAACGGCCACTGTCTCTAATTGAAAACCAAGCAGACAGGCACAAATTAAAGCTCCCCATCTCCCACCCAAGCTCAGCTGACATCAGTAACCACTTCACTTCTGAATTCCTGCCTCTGTGGCTGAGAAAACCTCTTGCTCTGCAACAGCACATTTGATACCTTGTGCTGATGCATTAGCCTTTATGACGTGAATTCCAGGTGACATTACAGTGGGGGTCTGCTACAGGCCACCTGGCCAGGAAGACCGAGAGGGTGAGGCCCTCTACAGACAGATCATGTTCACAGCATCATGTTCACAAGCCCTGGTCCTCACAGGGGACTTCAACCACCCAAATATCTGTTAGAAGGACAACACAGCAGGGCATAACCAGTCCAGGAGGTTTCTGGAATGCATTGATGATAACCTTCTTCTTCAAGTAATTGAGGAGCCAATGAGGAGGGCTGCTACGCTGGTCCTTGCTGTCACCAACAAGGAGGCACTGGTGGGGAATACGAAGCTCATGGGCAGTCTTGGCTGCAATGACCATGAAATAGTAGAGTTCAAATTGGGGAGAGCAGGGACTGGGAGAATGAAGAACTGCTAAGCGTAGGAAAGGATCAGGTTCAAGACCATCTGAGGAACCTGCCAGTTGACTAGAAAAGGGGAAACATAACCCATATTTTAAAAAAGTGTAAAAAGAAAGACCTGGGGAACTACAGGCCAGTCAGTCTCACCTCTGTGCCCAGTGAGACTATGGAGCAGATCCTCCTGGAAACTATGCTAAGGCACATGAAAAACATGGAGTTGATCAGTGACAGCCAACATGGTTTCACTAAGAGCAAATCATGCCTGACAAATTTGGTGGCCTTCTAATATGAGATTACATCTCATGAGGTGTTCAAGGCCAGGCTGGGTGGGGCTTTGACTAACCTGTTCTAGTAGAAGGTGTCCCTGCCTGTGACAGGGGGCTTGGAACTAGGTGATATTTAAGGTCCTTTCCAACCCCAATGCATCTATGATTCTATGAATTTTGAAAGCGCCCTGAGGTGTCAGCTATAAAAGCAGACAATATGACAGCAGAGGTTTATCCAAGCATTGCTCCAAGCCCTGAGACTGGCAGCTCATCAATAGAGAGGGGACACCAGGCACCGAAATGCTTCAGATCAAACAACACTTCCTTAATGAGGATGCTAAAAATAGAAAAGCAAACCTGCTTTTTCCAAAATGCCCAGGTCCCTTGGTGCTACTGAACATGCCTTTTTCCCAAAGCCAGCACAACAGATAGGTATCTGCACTGAAGTCAAATATGAAAGGGGTGGTTTTGTCTCTCACCTGTTTTCTTAACAGTCACTCAGCATAGTGATTTGAGGTTCTCAAAAAAAGAAAGTGGCCTGGACCAAAACCCCCAACTTTCCAGAGACTCCCAAGCTCCTTCTGGGGGCCTAACGGGGACCTGTGCTCCAAATGCAAATGCTGCTGTAGCATTGGCAAGTCACCCCGGCAGGGGAATTCAGAGCATCAAAAAGCAGGAGGGGTATTTCTCAGAACATTGCCAGAAATTTCCTCCCTCTCAGAACATGTAAATGCGGGTGAAATTAAGATCCAAAGCTCAGCCTTATCCTCACTTTAGCAATCATTACATTTCCTTCACCTATAAATACAGGTAGCTTTCAGGACTAGCGTTCATGGTCCCAGGGTCACTATACTTCAGCAAACAGACCTAAATTTAAATAATCACAGCACAAGAAACACAGAGAAAGTGAAAAAAAAAAAAAAAGGCAAATTGCTAGTTTGCAGCCAAAATAAAATCATTACATACTAACACAACAATCTCCATTGGTTCAATTTACCAGGAAGGGCCCAGAGGCTCTAGGAAGCTGGTCCACTGCTTAACCACTGCTGGCAGGTGGGAGATAATCCAAAACCCCAAAAGGTTCCCTTTCCTGGAACCAGTCAACACAAACTCTCTCTATGCAATGAAGAAAAATTTACACTGATTCAGACTTAAGAGATGCTGACACCCGAACTGCAGCAGGCACGTTCAGAGCCAGAGCAGTGATGCTGCTCCTGCCCCTGTCTGGGACAGCCCCAGTACTAGGAACCTCACGCTGCCAGAGCACTCACCCAGGGAAACCCAGCAAGGTCTCCAATGCCACACAAACTGATTTCCCAGTTACTGGACCCTACAGTACAATTCACCTAAGGTGGTAGGTCCCACATTGCTAGAGTCATTTAGCTGTGACCCCACCATATAGGTTTATAGATTTGCATCCATAAATCTAGATTTTATAAATTATAGATCTATAATAGAGTTATTACAGATTTATTCTGCATAAATCATGGTGCCGTTGGGATTAATAAACACACCATGGACAAGAGAGAACAGTTAATGAGTATAAGACTTTATGTTGTTTTTCCATTGAAAAAGAAGTCTGGGAATTTGGAAGGCTGTTCTTTTTAAAAGCTGCCTAGTACATCAGGGGGGAAAAAAGAAGAAAAGAAAAAGAGAATCAGCCTTTTGCATGTGATTCATGTCTAAAAACACCCACGCAGCTCATCACACTGACCTCAAAAGACTGCTGCAGCAACACACTTCCAGAGAGGGAATTCATAGGCACTAAACCACAGTGAACAAAGACCCCGTGAATTATCAGCTCTTCAAAGCTAATCTGCCAAGCAAGTATTAATACAATTAGTGCTGATCCCTGAGTCTCATCATTTTCAAGTTATACTGAATTTTTTGAAAGATGGAAACTTGTCCCTGCCTTCAGCAGGTCTGAGCTGGGAGAAGAAAACCTGAGAAAACCATAATGGATAAATAAACCATTTTTTTTTTTTTTTTTTTTTTTTACCTCTGTGTAAGCAAGCAGCAACTGGGTATGGCCAGAATGACAGAGATGATGGTTAGTGTTGCTTTTTATCGGGCTGGTCCAGAAACACTGTTCTCCCAGTTCTCAAGAAGTGGGATTGCCCCTGACTGCTTGCTGTGTTGTCTCAATCTGTCCTATCTCAAGCTGATCTGGATTTATGGAATATCCAAGCATCAGCTGTAGCTTCAGACCTCTGAAGATGTGGGAAGCCTCTATATCCTCAGGCAACCAGAGTCACAAGACGTTCATAACTAACACGGAAAATCCCTACTATGGCAGCCTGAGCACAGACCTCTCTGAAAAGCACCCTTCTTGGAGTTATTTTGGATTGAGATGACCTGCGCATCAGAACAAGTGTCTCTTACAAATCATTCATACTTTATCTGCTTCCAGGATTTTTTTTTTTTTTTCCACATTTTTAACTTTACCAAACATTATTCTGGGAAGTTAGCGACCTAATGCTGACTGCGGTTCAAAAGTGATGCATGCCTGAAGGTAAAACATCTTATGAAAATATGGAACAATATCAACATGCAAACCTGACACCGTTTTATTCTAGAAGATGAATGAAAACCAGTTAGCAATACTCTAATGTATCATTTTGTAAGAATTCATCTTAAGAATGAAGTCATCTTAAGAATTTGAAGAATTCCTCATAAGAGGAAATAACAATGTAAGTTTGAGAGACCATCATAATGATTCACACAACTGTCAGCCAGTCCTAACACGCCACTTCTGACAGGAGCTGAAAGCAAAGGGAAGGAAGGTAAGAGCAAGGCAAGACTGTGAGATACTAGTACCTCTAGTACCTTAAAACCCTTTCAATTCCTGTCAGTCTGAAGAGATGCAATTCCTCTGTCTTTAGCAGCCCTAGCTGGAATGCCTTTCACTAATTTTCCCCTTGATCGCATATAAAACTTTTGCATCCCTGATGTCCCTTTGCAAGACGATCTACAGCTCAGCTACTGGCTGAAGAATCACAGCCTTTTGCTTTCTTCCAGTCTGCTCCTATCAGTTTTCTCTGATGCCTCCAGATGCTTGGAGTGGAAGAGAGGTCAACAGTCAGTGCCCAACCACTCTCTCTATTCTGCTCACATGCATACGTGCTGTGGGAATATAGGCGAGATATCAGAGTAGATATTGGATAGTGTAACAGAACAGATATTGGAATGCAGTATAATAATATAAAGTCTTTGATAGACTGACAGGTTTACAGCCCCCCTCCCCCCCCAAGTTGTCACAAGGCAAGAGATTTCAAAGGTTTCATTTTCAACATTTCTGCACGAAAAACAATTTAAAAATAGCAGAATTTCCTTTGATACCAAAAATCTGGCTTCTGCTAAGCAGTGCTGTTGAACAAGCACATTCCGTGGTGCTTTTCCTCTATTGTTTCTTTCCAGAGACAAGCTCCGTGCTGTCCCCTTTCCAGGTGATGGCTGTTACCAGTGAGGGGATGTGACAGGCAGTTTAGAAGTTTCCTTTTTCACCTACTCAAGAAAGGAGAGGACTAAAGCTTGCAGCGGGGAAGTGATTTCTTGCCATTTTCTCTTTTTGTGCTTAGCTGCAGGTTTCCACCTCTGGTCTGCAGCACCCCAGGGAAAATACATCCTACTTGTAAGCTGTCGAGACAAGGTAACTCACTGGAGGAAGTCATAATCAGGAGGCTTAAATTAGCTGTACAGGGGGCTGCATCTTCACTGGAAAATACTTAGATGTTGCATACTGATCGAAATTGAAAACAGAGAAGGCAGGCCTGGATGCAGCGGTTAGCAGAGAAATAATAGAAGCAGAATTTCTTCTTCTCCCTCCTAAGTCTTGAAATATTGCTTCCCTTCTCTTACTTTATGCACACTTTTGGTCTCTATCCATTTTAACCAGAGCAGTGCAGAGGCTTTCCTCTCATAGATGCTTTGCATTGAGTCTTTTGGCTGTTTTTTTTTCTTCTTCTTCTCTTCTTCTTTTTTTTTTTTTCCCCATCTCCTCATTTGCCCCTTTTCCTTTGCTCCAAAGAGCTTTCTTGCATGGAAAATGGCAGCCACCTGCTTCTATTGTGCGGCTGCTCACAAACGCGAGCAGCCACTTTACTGAACACAACTGCCTTTGGGCAGGAGCAGGCCCAGCTGGGACTAAGATCTACAAGTGGACAATTAGCAGCCAAGTAGTGGACTAAAGCTGGTTATTTTTATGCTGCCCCGAGGAGGTAGGTCAGACAAGGCAAAACATTAGTATAACCAGCAAACTGTAAGCATCCGAAGCTTCTGCGGGCCCTAAAATGCCCGCGTGCTACATTTCCGCACGGCGCCGGGAAGATGTTTTTCTCATCGTAATGTTTGTAGCAAGGAAGCTATTGAAAGAGAAGCACGAAGCACCCTTGATTTCCTGTCTCAGTTTTAAAAGCCATTTTTGTAATTTTTTTTCCTCTGCTCACCATGTTACGGTTTGTCAGTGCTGGCTGCACCACCGGTCACTGAGGGTGCCAGAACGGCATCTTCCACTTGTGTGTACGTGAGGTGGGATAGTCACCCTCTGTGCTAGACCCATATCCCCACAGCCAGCCCAGAGACACAGGGCAGACTCCAAGTCACCCATCTGTCCAGTCCTGACTGCCAGAAGAACTGGGGAAAAAAAAAAAAAAAAAAAGGTGGTCACAGTTTTCTTACACTTCTTTGTGGATCAGCACCGTCAGCCAGCATTGCTGTTTGGTGGATCTGGGCTGCCCTGTGAGGGGAGGATGTAGATCAGAGGTGGACATCAGAATGGAGAAATAGTCTTCAGCTGTGGATATGCCAGTATGAAACTGCAAAACCTGCTGGAATGACTTCCCCCATTGCAGACATCTGTGCTTCTTTCCAATTTTCAGGCATGTTTTATTGCAGGAAATGGGACATTAAAGAGAAAACTGGAACCTGCTTGACCGAATCCTCCATGTACTGTTATGACTTCTCTTCAAGCCACAGTGACACCCCATGTAGTGCCAACCTGGCAGCTGAGTTCCCAGAATAGATGCACATGATTTTTTTAAAGTCTGTTATGATGTCAGAAAGCTTCCCTTTTTAGCTTTTGCCTCATCTATCAGCTATAACTTGCTCGCGGTTGCTGAGCCATAAATAGAGGCTAGCAGTTAACATAGGCTGAGATTCACAAAATCATTTGAAGAAGTTAAAGATCATTAAGAGGGAGCCAGAATTTCCTGCATAGCTTTTATTGCCTTAACCTCATGGCATAGTGAGAGGCATGAAAATATGATGGAAATACACAATACTTCATTGTAATGCAGGGAAGCTCTGCCAACTTATTTTATATCTATCACCACGAAAGACTTAAGGCACCAAGAAGATAAATGTTTTTGCTTGGCCTAAAAAAGTCAAAGGCTGAGGAGGAGGGACTCGTACTCCACTTCCAGAGCACAATTCGTCTTTCCCTGCAGTGACGGGGAGGAATCATCTCCTAGAAGTGGTCTATAAATGCAGCTTTCAGTGAAAGCTTCATATGGAGACATCTGAGACATATCAGTAGCAAAATGAAGAATTAGTTTCACCACCTGTGGGTGCCTACAGCTCCAGCAGTGGAATTCCGCACCATCTGAGGTCCTCAGCATGAGCTGAAGGCTGCTGGGGACCCAGAAGGGAGAATCCAGACTGAATTCCCCTCACTCCTAAAACTCTCCAGGACCGTTGGAGGTTGTGCCAATTGGCAGGGCACAGACCATTAGTCTTCTCAGACAGACCCAAACCCACCTCACTTCTAAGCATCTGTTCGGTCAAAGCACTGAACATCTCTGCCACAACCAGTGAATCAAAACCAGCACAGAGTCCAAACGGCAACATGAATGTGGCCAGGAGGTTGGCAGAGACCTTGTGCATTTAAGCCAGAAGCATTTGCTGTTCTTCCTTCCTAGTTATTTACCACAAAGAGAGAACATGCAATGACACAGCACCTGCAGGTACACTCATGGGCATCCACTGCTTAACGAGCTGGTGAGCACACCCAGGGATCACCTATTGCTCCGCCACTGGCAGGGAATGAAACGTGACAAAAACTTCCCCACCTCCCCCAACAGTGAAGCACCTTACCTTTTCTATCCCCATTCACTTCCTCCTGTTTCCCCAGCTCAGAAATGGCAGCTTTGCTAAAATACTCAGAAAGAAACCATTAAGTGGTGAGTTTTAGAAAGCAGGAAGGCTTCTTCTTCATGTGTGACTGCACATAAAGCAGTTTGCCTTATGAATTCCAAATTATGTGGGACAGAATGCTTCCTCCAATTCCTTTACTAAATGTTTCTCCTTGAAGTTATGTGCAAGGACTCCCCCCTGCCCACCTCAGCCAGCCCGCTGCGTTCACCTCCTTACTTTTTCTGAAATTTAGGTGATGCAATTTCAGATCACCCATTACACCCAGTAACCCTGAGCCAAGTGGAGTGTTTCAGAAATGCAAAAAATATGGAGCTGAGGAGCAAACCTTGACACACTTCACAGGACAACTCCTTTCTTCAGCATGGAGTCAGCACCACAAGAAGCAGCAAATGTCAAAGTCAGATGGGGACTGGTATCTAAGATTATTTTTTCTCTTTTAGGACGGGTTTGTCAATGGCTGGTATCCAACTTCTTTTTACCTTTGCATTGGAATCTTCTCTCTTTCATATCTATAGTTAAGGTGTTCTAAGGTTACAGTTCTATTCTACCACAGTACCTTTAGCAACAAACTGATGTCTTTCACTACCTGATCACCATATCATCATATTTCCCTGTCCCCCCCACTTCTGAAAAGGTTTGTTAAAATGGTTGAGCTCTGACTTTTCCAGCCTTGTTTCCCTGTGAGCCTTTTGTAAGACCACAAAGCCTGCCACCTATTGCACAGTGATTTGCTTCTAGTTGTTATGATGCAATTAGCCATCAACAAAATAGTCTGACAGATAAATCAAGCTGCACTGCATGCATCAGCACTTTTTTTTTTGGTGGACAACTGTGGCACAATCGGTCCTATGGGGTCCCATGCTGATGAGAAGAGAGTTCAGCCCCAGAAGGCTCACTTGCATCTAAGCCAACAAATCCCCAAATAGGATCCACACAGCCATGAGAAAAAGATCTCCAAAGCAAGGGGATTGAATTCTGCAATTCTATGAGTGGTCTCCAGTGAACATTTCTGAAGCTGACGGTCTGTTGATCACGAACAATTAAAGAATGGGATTACAATTGTTTTGAAAATACAGTCATAACCACTCCTTTCTGTTACTGTAGGACAAGCAGCAAGAATGCAGTCCTTCTGCCTGGAATAATTTCCTCATCTCCAAGAGAATTGGACTGAGCTACAGAAGATAGTGCAATGTTTATAAAAGAACATCTCTAGGATTATTTATCTCTGTGGTAGAAGTGTATGTCTCCACCTGGTGACTTTCATGTTGTTTCAGATAGGGATTCTTAGAAGATTTCAATTTCAGATTAAAGATTTATGAACTTCATGTTATTGACAGTACCGCGAATTTGCAGGTGGTCTTTCCAGAGGCATATGGTATTTTAGGGCAGAACTCTTTTAATCCACTGTGCCTGTGAGAGTTTTGTTTTGTTTAAAAAAAAGAAAATCAACAGAGGAGACTTGCACCCTAGAAGTTATTAGATACAGACCTAGATTAGGAGTCAGGTTAAAAAACAAAGTTCAGTGCATTTAATTATCTGTTACGCTTTAAGATTAGTTTTGCTAATTGCAGATTCAGTGGTCTTTCACTTAAACCAGTACAGAGTCTGCAGTAAGGTCAAAGATGGAGCATTCCAGTGCCCTGTGCAACTCCTGCTCGTCCCTGACAGATTTTCATGTCTCTACGAGGGAATCCCTTCAGGGATGGGGCTGGTTCACCCAAAACATCTGCTAGTCCAGGCATGGCAACACCACTACAGCCCTCCTGATTTGCCTCAGCAGCCTTCCAGTGCTGACCTTGTCAGGTTGACCTTAAAGCTTGATGTCAAGACCTTGATGGCTTAGGATATTCAGAGCTCCATATCAGCTCCTTCTCATCAACCTATCCTAAATTAGTTTCCAGTTAATTTACAGGGTATTCATCTTCTAGGATTTGTTTGCTGCCTTCAAGCTATGCTTTGCAAGAGACTGAACCACCAAGGGAGCTATGGGTTGTAAAACATGCATATGTAATACTTTTCACAGGGAGATTCAGGGCTGAATTTTTGGGAAGCCAGTAATTCATGGAAACATAATTCTAACTGAAAGATAAAATTAGTGAGGGCAAAAGAAATAAAGGGTGAGCAAGGGGCTATGAGATTATATCATGCAATCTTCTGGGATAGTTTTAAGTCTGATTTAAGACATCAGTTCCCAAGGCCTGCCACTAGATGGTAATGAAAACTAAAATAATAAAACCAACTTGGCATCAACATCGCTGCCAACTACGGCTGCAGGAGTTTCCCAACACAACACCATGGCTCCTCTGTGCCTGTGAGCCCAGAAGAAAGCCACTTGTCCAACAAGTCCAGCAAAGTCCAGCAGACTGGCATCACCTCCTAATCACAGCAACTTGCAACAGTTGGGCTCTTCAGCTGTGCTGGAAAAGCACATTGCACAGTGGTACCTGCCAGCAGGGCCAGCTGTAGTGGGCACAGGACAGAGCTAACCCATGTTATAATCCCCTGTAGGGCCTCGGCTATATGCCACACAGGAGCTTTAGGCAAGTCTTTGCTCCACGTTCATTCAGACACCCACTTCCCAGAAGCTAGCTGTGCTTTACACACTACTCCCAACTGAGCTGGGCTTCCTGACCCACAGCTCAGAGAGAAAAACAAGTTTTTCCCAGATACGTCACAGAAATGACTGGGAGGAACTGCTAGGCTTTGCGTCACGTTAGTCCCTTCTAGCCTGGTTATGGCTCATTACTTTTCTTGTAGCAAAGCAAACCCAGGGTACCATGGTCCTGCTGCAGAGAGTTCCCAGGAGGGGACACTTGCCTTTCCTCCCAAGGAAGGTCTCCACACAGCATCCTCCTCAGTTTGAAACATGTACCCCACAGGGGCTCCACCTACTGCTGCTTCCACAGAGATTACCATCTCCCTAGAGGGACTCGAGTAGTCTGGAAGGAAAATATTAAGTAAAACATTTTAAAACTGAAATAAATGGGACTGCTCGAAGCACCATGCTGCTCAGAAGGTGTCAGGAGCTAAATTATTCCAGAAGCACCGAACCGTATACTGTCAGGAGCAATCCTGTGTTGGCAGAGAAAGGATGGACAAAGCAGCCCAATAGATCCCTTTTGCCATCATAGCATCTATAATTTCTCTGTTAATGACTTGTAATTGCACCCAACATGTCAGGACACATTTTGATTCCTTGCTTGATAAAGTGCTGGGGCCAGTAAGATCATTCAATTAACTGCACAGTCCAATACCTCCCCCAGCGCCAAAATCTCCCATCCCAAATTGGCCGGGATTGTCTTTCTGTACCTCTGCAAGAGCCCAAGGGAGAAGGGAGCAAAGCAGAGAGAAACATTCATTCCCTTCATTTAAAAATGTAAAACACATTCAGGACTGTGTGTAATAGTGTTGTAAATCTTATTTCCATAAAGTACCTCCAGGGCTAATTCAGGAGACATTAATCATATTCCAGCTTCTCCCAGCTGTTAACTCATCTGCAAGGTTTTTAATAAAAGATTTTGTGTGCGTTTTCAAGAGGCAAAATTGTACCAACAAGGGTTGGTCTACTTGGAGCAGACACTTCCATGGTCTGGAACAAAGGCCTCATTAGATGCTCCTGAGCCCCTGCTTGGCAGATTTCACTCTCTGATGGAGGCCTCCCTGGCTCCAGCCAGGGTTACCTCACCCTCCATTCAATGACACTCTATGGTGATGAGGTTTGGCTAAGGGACAGGGAGTAGTATATTTCCAGATCACTTCCTTCAAGTGCAATCTGATTTATTCCCAGCCAGTTCATTGGCATTGTTCAGTGGCAGAACCCTTAATTATTCCTTTAAGTCTCATTTCAAATTCCAAGCACTGCCTCTCTCCTCCCTCCTGCCTCCCTCTAGCCTCCTGGAATAATAATCTGATTTGTGGATAAACACACCTTCCTTCTACGCCACCTGTCTGAAAGCTCTTCTTTCCAGGAAAAGACTTCTTTCATCTCCATGTCATGCTGGGGAGGTGACAAGTCTCAGGGGCACAGGCTCTGCTGTCTCAGGGAACATGATTGTGTTCCCTGTGCCACAGCACATCCAGAGAGATGGAATACATCTCTTTAAAATGCTGCACATACAAATCTCCCTTGGCAAGACAGCAAGTCACTCCAAGTTGCAGAACAGCAGGCTGGCCAGGCACCGGCGTGCTGCATTACAATGCCTGTCCAAAGTCCTCCTCCTCCTCCTCCACTAACATACAAACCACTGCCCCACCTGCATCTGCTCACTCATCCCCACCAAGCCCTTGTCTCTTTTTGCTCCTTGCAGAAGCAGCCTCTCAGATTGCCAGGCTTGTGCCTCCCCATTCGACCTGTGTGTTTCTCCATGTGAGCCTGGGACAGCAGGAGAGAGCTGGCCTCGCATCGCCAGCCAGGCAGCGGGTCTGCCCTCAGCCCCTTCTTCTTCAGGCTCCCTTTCCATATGCAAAGTCAGATTTGGGAGGATTGCGTTGTCTAACTCCATCCTCTAAATCAGCTCGCAGGCTAATCCTGTTTTAAGTGCACTCACATTTAAGGGAACATCACTGTGGCTGCAGTTAAAGACCAACTTCAAACTCCCATTCTTACCAGAAGCGGTTGTGGTGTCAGTGCCCTCCGATGCTCTGAGATGTGGAATGGAACTAGCAGCTGTTCCCATCTTCCCTCCCAGTTGCCTTGCCAGCTCGAAGGAACCCAGTGGCTGGTTTGAGGCTACAAGGGGACCTCCTGCTGCTCACAAAACCCAAGCATCCCCCAGCCCTGGGTGAACTTTCAGCCAGCTGCATCACAAATGATGCAAAGGTGCTCAAGACTGGGACAGGCCATGGAAGAAAGAGACTGTACTTGCACATCTTGCCTCTCCCAAGCCGGCTCCTGCTGAGCAGCAGAGATGGGTGACCGGTGTTTGCTGGGAACGGGGACCTGGCACTAAGCCTGCACTGAGTACACAAACCAAGGGAGGTCTAACCTCACCAGTAAGTCATTCAAGTGTACATGAGGATAAAGCAAACAAAATACCTGAGCAAATCAGAGGACTGCCGATTGCTGCTGCATTTTCAGTAAGAAGGTACAGTCCATGCTCCAAGCCTTTTGTTTGTTGACATCTACAAAACTCGTCTCCCCCAGCTCAGCACTGGCACAAATGCATCCTCTTGGGACTGCAGCCTTGTTTCTTGCTCTATCTGAAACTCTCTCCTCCCTTTTCTTTGCCTGTACTTCTTCCTTTCTAGGAGCCTTCCTTCAGAGATGACAGTTCAGTACTGTAGCTATTCCAGACACACCACTTTCCAAAGAAAGGCTTTTAAACATAGAAAAATGTTTCCCTTTCTCCTGCTACGCCACTGCCCACTGATCTGTACTGCCCACTCTTCCCTCGTGTTGCATCTCAGCTGAATCTAACACCATAAAACAGTGTTCCAGGAATAGCTCATTAAAATCTGAAAAATTCAAGAGCATGCTATCTAACACTCTGGCTGTATCACAGCTAAACGTGGTCTTGCAAGTGACACAGCCAGAAAAAAAAAATAATAAAAAATCCCCCAACAACTCCAATTCCTTTTCTCACCTCTCTTTTGCTTTCATCTCTAAAAGATGATGGTTTTGTTCTAGTATTTCTTTAGCTTCCTTACTGCTCCACACAGCCTTTTACTATGAGAAAACAGACTCTCCTCATCATTACCAGACAACCTCATTCACACTCCAAATTTGTTTTCTGCATTTCACCTTGAAAAGTACTATTCACATCACTGCTATTATCTGTGTACTTCTTTTGAATAGCAAAAAAACCAACACCAAGTGCTATTAAAACGTCTATGGTACCAGCAGTTATCATCATGTTTTCCACTACAGGGAGAGCCTGTCCTTCCCTTCTCCCAGGTGCCACTGAAAAGCCAACCCTCCCTCCCAAAAATCCCAAACCCATCACACATTTGTCAGCTAGCAATAAATATTTTGGAATCTCATGGCTGCAACTGAACAGAATCACCATGAGTTCTGTGAGCAGCTTAATTTGGTCATCTTGGACAATCTATTTGTTTTCTTAGTGTTATGTAGCTTAGATTGATTTTGCTATTATTTTCAGCTCCATAGGAAAGCAAATTGGTAAATAACTACTTTTTTTTAAATTGTCACAATCATTAACTGTCAACAGACCATCAGACTATCAAACTGCCACCAGCAGAGATCACTCTGTAGGAGGGAAAGAACCACAAACTCCACAGGTACTTTCAGACCACGCTCAGGCAGAGCCAGTACGTGGTGAATACAGCAAAAGCCAGACAGCCTTCCCACTTCTGGTCCCACACAACTGAGAAGATCCAGTTTTCCCCTATGAAAAGGGTCATCAGGGGCCCAAAAGGCTGCAGCACGTCCTTGCAGCTCTGGGAGAGCGCAGGCACACCCAAGACATAGCTCTGAGCCTGACCTTCCCCCGCAGAGCTCAGAACCTGCTTGGTCAAATCCTGTACCCAGGCAGGCAGCAAGTTGTCTGCAACTCATGGGTCCCCAGTTGGTACCACTCTGCATCCCCCCAGTAACACATCCCTGAGGACTGGTGAGGAAGATTAAAACCACCCCCAGCTTGGAGTTCCAGACCTGACACAGCCAAACCCAACTTTGTTGCCCAAACTACTCCTTACCTTGCCTTTTCTTCTCTGATTTTTCTTGCTCCTCCTCTTTCCCACCACCTGCCCAACATCTCAGGCAAATCTTTAGCAGCAGCTCCACATCTTCATACTGAACCCTCCTGCTTCACCCAGCCCCTAGCCAATAACACAACACAGCACACCCCAACAATTACCTAAAAACTTACATCCAAAAACTATTCTCCAAACCCCAGCTCTTCTCCTAAAGCAGGCCTCTCCTGCTGGGCTTTGCCCTTTTTTAGCTCTAACTCAGTACAGCTGTGGCAGGCAGGGCTGCCTGAACAGGGTGGTGAAGAGGGTACCCCTGTTGTATGTGAACACCCGTTCTTCTGAGATGAGGCACTCCATAACCATAGAGGGTATGCAATCAAATACCACCTCTTTTTCCCTTCCAAATTTAAGATTCCAGAAAGTCAGGCAGAAGTACACATCCTGTTTAGAAAGCATTGTTCATGTAGCAGCACGACAGGGCTTGATGCTCCACTTCAAGGTATCTGCAAGTACCATGAAACAAAGCTCCTACCGCTGCTTGCTCCCAGGATTAAAATCGTTTGGGGACTGGGACATAGCTCTCCTAGCAACAAAGATCCTTCTCCTTACAGTTCCTATTTCGTGAGATGTCAAAGCTGTCTGTCTGCTGTCTCCTATCCATAAGAAGCAATCCACCCTCTCTTTCACTCCAGCCAATTTGGCCACTTCATGGCTCAGAGCAACACACATCACTCACTGTTGCAATCTGCAGCACCGCTGCACCAAGGGCAACACTCTTTATTTCCCAGAAGATTATATGAAGCCTTTACCCAGGCTAAATACTTTAAATAAACATTTGAAGACATGTTCCCATTCTGGGAATTCTTCAACACAAGCAGATGGATTGATAGATGCCGAAGATTAGTTTGGGTACAATATGATCCAACATGATACTCAAGTGATTCAAGCAGGGGAACCACATGCAATGCAGTGCTTAAAGAAAAATAATGTGTTTTCTTATCAAGAGCATCAAGATGTTCTGACACTAACCCTCTCCTGGCATACACTTCCTATACAAATATACCCTGCTCTCATCCATGGTTGGATGGACACAAGTCCCTCAGCGTTCAAGTGAGCATCATAGGGCAAATTTTGTTCCCACGCACCCTGGGTTACAATGACTCCAGAGGAGACTCTACTGGAGCATTTCCAGCAAGGCCAGTGCAGGACTGACGGCACAACCAGCTTTGTCCAAGGACACCAGGCAGGGAGGATAAGAAGCAAACATCAAGGCTTAATTTTCTCTTCAGTCAGGCCTTCACATCTCCTTCTCACTCAGCTCCATATAATAGGCTCCCCTTTTCCTAAAACAGTTCCTGAGTTTATCCTGGGAGCTGGAAAGAGAAACTCTGAGGTTTCTGTGTCCTGCAAAGCTGCTGGTGCTACACTAGCCTGGCTCTGTCTGAAGGCAGCATCTCTGTCCTCAGGCAGGCTTTTGAAGAGCTGTCATACCATGACGTCTAACATCCACCTCATGTGCCTTGTCCTTGGAGGCCAGCCTTTCACCCTTTGAAAGCACTCACTTTCATTTTGCAGTCAGAGCAAGAATAGACACAGCAGTCACAGTTTACAGGGCTGGGGGTGGTGTAGCCTTCACCCGAAGGGGAACGATGGCATGGTGGCAGCCAGGTGACCACTGGTGACTGTGGTCTGTTTCTTCCTGACACAAGGTCAGGTTCTGGCTGAGAGAAGGCACTGCTACCTCATTTTACCTCCTTCCCAGCCATTTCACCAAGACTTCCCTTTACTGGGTGGTTCTTGGGGTGTTCCATGAGGAGTAGGACTTGCTTCATCCAAATGCCCGTGTGGCTTTCCCCAGCTGGGGCACTATCTGCATCCTTGCTCTTCCCTTGGTACTGTGTCTTTTTTGTAGCAGTTATCTCCCTTGGGAAAATGACTAGTGTACATGATGATCAGACAGTCTGATGAAGGAAAAGTACACATATTACACCAGAAAGGGAAATGAAAGATATTTTTCAGGCTTCTGGGCGCACTAATAGGCTTTAGTTGCCTGAACCAACCATCCATGGGTCTAAGCTGTACTTAAGCTCTGGCTCAGTTTCTAGCTTTGTCTTCAGCTATTCCTGACAGAACTACTACATGGGCAATATCTTCCCTCACCCGATGGTGACCACAGGTCCACGAGACCTCTTACTGTCACCAGACTGCCTTGTTCAAGGTGGTGAGTTTGCACCCTGGCTGGTGAGGGTACAGCTGGCACTGTCGTCTCCCTCTGCCCCCAACTTGGTTTTCCTTCCCTTGCCTTTCCTTTCCTGCCAGATTTCATGGGTAAAGATGAGAAAGGGAGGACGGAAAGAGTAAAACCTGCCCTGTGCTCCCCCTGTTGCTGAATAAAGAACAAAGGCTGAGCTGGGATGTGTTGGTTGTTTGCAGCAGGCAAATCTGGAAATTAAAGAAATAAGTCACCTGGTGGGCGGGGAATACAATGAACCACACTTTCTACTGGCCTGTGCACAGCCCTTTTACTGACCTCGGGAAGATGGAGAAGGTAAGACCACACAGCTCATGTGCTTGACTGTGAGTGTATGATTAGCTCATGGAAAGCTGCATTTCCGGGGTGCAGCTCAGCTCTGGTGAAAGCCTCTGGCAAACTCCTACTGCTTTCGATAGCATGCATGGAGTAATCCAGAAACACCAGGCGCTCTGTTGATGTAACTTGATGGATTTGTCAAACACATTTTTGCAATTTTACTGTGTTTTTATGTGGTGCAGAATCATGAGCCTTTTCTGCATTTGAATTGCTTATAATGGAAAGCTGACCTTTTGCATGCTGGTGCCACACCACATCACGTTGCAGCGGGGAGTTTGGAGGCAGCATGTGCCAAGGTTAGGAAAAGAGCACTTTTTCCAGGGCGGGACTGTGCTACGTGTATAAGTCTTGACTTGAGAGAGTGGGAGGCAAGATGTACTGGCAGTGTTGCCGGCTTTGGGAGGATGGGAGCTTGTCCCTGGAATCATCAGAGCTCCCTTGCATTGACTTTGTGGGATGGCACAGGGGAAGAGTTCCCATCCCTTGGCAGATGGCCTGTGCAGAGGGCAGCAGGGAGGAGAGGACACCTGTGTGGTGGGGGCAGTCCATGGCAAGTAGGTGGCTGCCTGAATAGTGTAGAGGATAAATGTGTCTTGCTCTGCCAGGTGCTGTGGCCTCAGGGTCTGAAGAGAGGGTAAGCATCCCAGAAGATGTGGGTAGGGAAGTGTCAGGTCTTGCTAATTGTCCCGTGGGCGAGGGAATGGAGGGCAGCCATGCTCTGCACGATACAAACGCTCCTGTGAATTCGGATGCATGCTGGGTCGGGAGGACATGTATTTGCAGTTCTACAAGTTGAGATGCTGATCTCCTGGGTCCATTAGGGCTTTTCACAGCCTGGGTCTGTCCCTAGCCTTCCCTGTCCCTGCTGGGGAGGGTGGGCCTCAGCATAACTCAGGGTCAGGTCCATTTTGCAGGGGATTTCTTGCACTTTCTGCCTCTCCTTCTGCAGCATGTAAGGGCTCCCTGGTTACTGCTGTATTTGATGACTTGAAGAACCTTCACTTTCTTTCAGCCAATCTTCAGAAGAGTCCCTCTTGGAGCAATTTAAACTTTTTTCCCTTAAGTAAGGCTTTGGCTGACAGCAGCTGTTCCACTGTCAGTGATGACAAGTGGATAGGAGCGTGGAGCTGAACGTGAAGGAGGAGAGAAGAAACGGCAACAGGAAGCAGCAGCATTGCAGTGCCTTGTTAGTGTTAGAACCAGCCAAACTGGAAAGGAGGACACGTGGGAAGCAGGGTCAGGGGAAAGTGAACAGTAGAGAAGCTGGAGAAGCTGCTAAGCATCTCAGCTGAGAGTTTGTACAGTTGCTCAGCGCTAGCACCGCTGGTGTTTTTGTGAGGTTATTTCAAGGTGTTATTAGTCCCTGATCCTCAGAAGCCTGGCTGTAGCAGTGGAAACGGGGTGGGAGCAGAGTTTCTCCACACATGAGTCAGAGCCTCTAACTGCTGCCTTCAGAAGCTGGTGGTGGGTGGTGCTGGGGTTCCCCACGCCTGTGACTGAGGTCAGAGCCTGACCGAGCTCCGTTACGGGCCGTAGCTAAGAGCAGCTATGTTGCATTGCATCTCTTGTCCCCGCAGATGTGACAAGGATGTATGGGCTGATGGGGCATGAAATTATTGTCTTAGCCATGTCTACAGTTCACTTGGACATAACAGTGCTCTGCCTTCTTGATGGGGACCAAATGAGGACTCTTCCGAACACACATAATTACCACACAAGATATTGCCTGTGTTCACATGGACAGGAACTATTAACTGGGGACAGGCACTCCAAAAGACAGAATAAGTTTGTGCTGGAAACTCCTTCCCCATCGCATAGACATCCTCCCGGTTGGTCCCAGCCAGAGACCATCTGTGGCCTTGCTAGTGCTCAGTGGAAAGCAGAAGAGGTGGAGGAGGTGTGGGTGCTCCTTGGACAGCAGCGCAGGTGTTGGGGACTGCAGGAGATCACTTGTGCTCGTTTTCAAGCCCAACCTTGGCTCTTGGACTCAGTGCAAAGAGCCTCAGACATCAGGTACATTAACAAGTAGGCTTTAATGGTCCTCAGCAGGCAACCTTGGCCCTGCCAGGCTTCCCACAGCACAGTTGGGAAGATCAAAGCTGTCATGCGCGAGTGCCAGCCTGACTGATGGTGACATGGGGAACAAACACAATTAGGCAGGAGGGATAAGGCTCTGCTCAGGTCTTCCCTGACAGCGGTGGGAATTTGGAGAGCAGCTGGTGTTCATCTGATGTCCTGTCTTGGGTTGGGAAGGATGAGGAGCAGGTAGGGGAGGAACGTGTCCCTAGCTCAGTTTCGTAGAGTGTTATGTGGCAGTAACTCAGCTCCTGCCCCTGGAGTTTTCAGCCCTTCCCTTTGCTCTGAGCACATGGAAATGGTCTCTTCTCCTCATCCCAGACCTCTGCTCGGAGAGGGACTGTGGCACCCTGAGCTTGGGTCTTTTCAAACCCTTCATCAGGAGCCTGAGAGAAGGATAGGGAATTTCCCTGCGGTGATCACACGTCTGATGCTGACTTTGTAACAGACACTTATCATGAATTAATTATGCATTATTAACATCCATTATTCATTCCTATTATGTGTACATACATGTGTGTCGCTGAATAAAAAGGGAATTACGCCAAACAATTAAATGGCCCTCCGCCGAGAACCAGCCTTGAGAGGAGAGAGTGTAGCACCACAGAGGTGGTTTAGTGAGGACTGGCATCGAACTGGAGGGGGCAAGGAGGAAAACAGACCATGCAGGAGGAAAGCCAGGGCAGAAGGCAAGAAACTGGAAGAGGCGTATGAATTACAGCTGGCTGAACAGACTATTTTTCATGCAAGTAGCTGAACCTAAAGCAATCAGAGAAAATTTGGGTCAACCATTTCAGCAAAACAAAGAAAAGACCTTAAAGATCATTAGAATCAAGCATAAGTAGCTCCTTCAGCGGAAAGAGGGGAATTTCCTTTATTGTCTAGTATGGTTTTTAATGTCAGGGTAAACAAAATTTGCTCCTGTTTTGAAATTTTAAAAAAGGGCCATTTCAAAACATTTCAGTTCGATGTCAAAACAAAAATCTTGCAATATGTCCTGCATGCTTTTGGCTAAAGCTCTTTGTGGAATTTGACCCAAATTTGCACGTAGGTTGGGTCTACCTCCAAAAGGAAAATTTTCAGTATTTTGGTGTATTTGTTTTGATTATTCATGGCACGGTGGGAGGGCAGAGGAAGGAATCACCTAGTGCTCAGAGAAGAAAATGCAGATCTACCAGCATGTCTCAGAGATGCAGTTTGTGTGCGAAACACAGGAGCTGCAGCAAAGCCCGAGTGGGGAAGCTCAGGTTTTCAGAATCCATCTCAATTGATGGAGATAATTGCAAGTGCCACATTCCCAATTTCTTCTTCCGGGAATTCTCTTCTTTAATAAACTCATTCTAACAAATTGATCACAGCCTCTCCGGTACTCAGCACATATCAAAGCCATTTTTAAGATTGAAGAGAACACTTTGGGTGAAAAATAGGAACCAGTGCGAGACTTTGTAGAGATCTAAATCTACCTCAGCTATAATACAATTGAATTAACTTGCCCTCTTCACATGCCCACTACTTAGTATGTTCATGGGTCTCTGCTTCTGAGCTTTGGTCAGTGGTGAAACCAGAGCCCAAAAATCTCAGGAGGGGCAAGGACTAGTGGGACTTGCCCTTGGTGGTCCCTGAAGGCTGCCCCTGAGCTGGGCAGCCCCTGGGGAAGCTCAGATGAGTAACACACTGCAGTCACCTACCCAGTACAACTTGGAGACATCCTGTCTCTGTGCTGCTTTGGGCTGACTTCAATAGGCTGAGCCCAGCAGGACAAGTACATTCATGCAAACCTTCTGGAGGGGTTCGGGTAGATGACTGCTTGGTTGGGTCTAGATTGTTTCTCTTGGCCCTTTCCAGTTCTTTTTTCTGTATTCTCAGTGAAGTGTTTGTACCAGCGTAATCCTAGTGAAATAACTAGGCAAAGAGTAACTTTTTCACAGGAGCATCCAACATGCTGAAGACCTTGTTTTCTAAATCAACATAATTAAACCCATTCCAGAAAGAAAATCAGCAAATGCCTAGGTGAGCTTTAAATCCAGGCTTTTAAGTGCATTTCATTAGACCTATGCAGATGCTGTGAGGATGCCTTAATTTCTTGTTGCAATTTAGTCTGAGCCCACGAGGAGAAAATTACAATTAACTCGCTTGCCTCCAAGATAAACACTTCTTAACCCAAACTGAGAGCACAAAGACTGGCATTGTTCACTTGAATCATCTACCAGTTCAGATAAGTGGTGCAGGCAGAACTTGAGCTATGTGGAGATGGATTGCTCTCCACACAGAGAGAAATGACCTACCCACCTATGCCAGTTATTTAATCTGGCCCATGTTTTTTCAACAGTCTGGGTTGTCAGCTGTTTGCAGGAAGCAGAAATACAGGGTTAGGGCTTATCCTGGAGTGTTTTCCTGGTGTCCAGTTAAACAGGACTCAACCTAACGCGGGCTTCCCCTGCTGCTCTGTAAGTAAAGCTGGAGGTGAGAAAATGGTTTGCTTTCCTCAAGGAGGCTGGGAAGGAGCAGCTGAGGTTTGCATTAAGAGTAACATGCCTCAAGGGAGAGAGAGGTCCAAGGCTCAGAACAGCACACTTTGCTGCAGCTGAGTTTTCTCATAGTCAGGTCCTGTGGGGAGTTAAAAGTGACTTCTCTCCCCCAAGATGCAGGAGCTCTTTTGCAGCTGCTGAAATTCCCAGACTGATGAGGGCTGAATCAGAGATCCCCACCCTCCCCTTTCTGATCCTCCTGTTCTCTCATACTTGCATCTCCCATGTGCCCTTTCTACCCAGGCTTCGTCTGCACAGAAAAACTGCATCAGTTTTACGTAACACGGAGTTGAAGCCAAGACAGACACCTGCACAAACCCTTTTCTTGGCACCCCTTGTGCAAGGCTTCAGTGCCAAAAGCACCTCCTCCTGCTCCTCAGCAAAGAGAAGGCTCACCTCAGGGCTTCACAGCCAGCCCCAAGAAAGGGAAGGGGCCGTCTCTATCTCTCCTTTGGACTCCTGCCTCCCTTGGTCAGTGAGACTCGGGTACCAGCTGCCCTCATTTCCTTTCAGACTCAGTAGAAGGGTGCCAGGAACATCCCCCAGTGTCCTCTACTGGTCTTGAAAGGGGCTGTGCAAGCTCCCATCATGGCCAACAACTATGACAACTACATTAATAGCTGGAGAGGGATGTGGAGAGGAAGGCATGAAGCCAAGTGCCAGCACCACATGCCTTTGGCTGGCAGGAGCTCAGCGCCTCGAGCAGGCACAGGAAGACCAAGGGCAGAGGAGGACCATGCATGGAGCAGCCCATGGTGGCTTATCAGTGAGATGCTTCTTGGGGCATCCCACTGAGAGATCAGGCCTTTGTGGGAAGCAGCAGCAGTGTTTTGCAGGCCTGGGGCTGCAGAAATGAGCTGCTGGCAGACTGCTCGTGCCCAAAGGGACTTTGAGAAGAGCTGGGTAGGTGGTTGACAGCCTGGGAAAGGAGCCATTCAAAAGCAGAGGGAAATAATTTTTCCAGTTCAGGTGTGGTTTTGATGTTTCATACGCATTTTTTCAGCCTAACCGAGGATGAAAATTTCAAATGGAAAAATAAGTTCTAAAATGAACAAAATAAGCACATTGGAGCTGCTGAAACATTGTCCTGGTAATTTTTGCATTTCGTTTCCTTGTTGATCTTTTAAATGCCATGGAATCTGAGCTATGAGTGGATATACATTTATTAAAAAAAAAATTGTTTTTCTGGAATTTTTTGGAAAGTGTATAATTTATTGAGACCTTTCCTGTTCCACAGCTACTTTTGTCTTTCCAGAATTGTCCTTTGATTACTAAAAAAGAATTCACCAAGACACCCAGCATCCCTCCCCAGCATCCTGCAAGGACTATACAAGGCAAGGCCATGACTGCATTTGTATACGCATGGGACTAGAGGATTAGGACTAGTTCCTCTAGACTCCCAGAGGAAATAAAAAAAGTCAGAGGCCTGTGACATGAGGCTTGTCCTTGGGTAGTTGAAAAGCGCTTGGTGAGCTAAGGCTAAATTTCAGCTTCATAATAAAAAGTGCAGGAGGGCAGACATCATTTGCTCTGTGGGTTTTATCCAGTGGCAGGGATCAAAGGTAAAAAGAAAGCCATGAGTGAGTTAAAATCAGTTACTAAATCCAAGAAAGCATGGATTTGGCTTATAATAGCAGAGGAGAAAGCTGGTGGAAGATCAGACAGCACATTTGCCACAGGGAACCAGTCTAATTTTGCCTTATTGCCCACCTGGAGCTCCACAAAAAGCATTAGGGCAGAACCAAGAAACCATGAAATAAACTGAAAACATGCTCATTGTTCCACAAATATGAAGGAGAGAGACTGCCTTGCTTCAAAAGGCTTGCAGCTGCCCATCACCCACTCTGCAGTGGCCACTGCTGTGCTGGGCTGTCCTCTTGGGGACACCACATCCACGTGGTCCAACCCCAACATGGTGGCAGTCATCTCTCACAGGGCAGGCACCATGAGCTGTGTCACAGCAGTGTTTGGGGAGAAAATGCCTTTTCTGCTTTTCTGAGCAGTGCTCAGCCTTAATATTAAGTGCCTCCGCCAAGCTCAGCAACTGAGAGCTTTTTGCTGTGTATTTATGGAAATGCTCTACAGCATTGCTCTAGAGCCTTTCCTTGCTATCATCCTCATGTGGGCTCTCAGCCTTCTGCTTATACTCCCTCCTCTGTGTGTGTCCTTGCCACCGACTGGCTGCCAGTCCCCCCTGCCCACCAGCCCTGGGAGATGGGGCTTGGCTGATCGGGAAGGAACGCTTTTCAGAGAACATCCATGAGAGATGGACGGGTCACACCTCCGGTGAGGGTGAGCACACAGGACAAAAAGCTGTGCCATTTCCCCTCCAACCTTGCTGTACTTTTCAATTTTGGCTGGGGAAGAATTTAATTTTGCTGCTTTAAACACATGCAGGCTCATCTGCAAAGAGAACATTGCTGTGGTCATTAAAAGCAAAGAGATCACGCTGACTCCCAGCATCAACACCACCTTAGAGGCACAAGGTGAGAGTCAGCAGCCCTCCAGGGAGTCCACGACTTTTCCAAGGTGGGTACAACTGCGGTATTTGACCGAGGTGAAGGCACTCTCCAGACCAGCCTCCAGAGAAGGAGCCCTTCCATCCCCTGGAGAACAGGGGAAAGACCGAACCCAAGACGTAAATAATCAGTGCAGGATCCTCAGCTGGAATAAAAGCGACTTATTCCCTTGGCTTCGTATTGCCACTGATGTTTCATCAGTTTTTCACAAGACAAAGCCACACTGACCAGGTCTAATAGAGGCAGCCCTATGTTGAGGTTGGCCTGAATGGCCCCAACCATCAGAACCTAAGGCCAACTGAAAGGGACCACTCACCAGACCCCGGCAAGACTGGCCAGGCATCCTCAGCATTGCTAACAGAAGAGAGACAGAGGGTTCCACCAATCTGGGCAAACCCTGGAGCTGGTGGGCTCTTCTGCACCCCCAGCTTGGCTCGCAACCTTGTGGCAGAGGATACATTATGTCTGAGGTACAACAAGGCTGAACTGTGGTGAGGCCCCAGATTAGCAGTGTGTTAGCAAAAGAACACGAGCGCTGTGCAAGATCAAGCAAAAAAGGTCACATCTATTACATCAACTTCTATTTTCACTGAAAATGCATTTACTTTTAGCATTAAAAAGGAGTTTCTCCTGGGGTTAGCATTTTTCCGGCATTTGTGGGAAAAGCAGACCACCGCTGTCTTGCTTTTCAGGAATATTTTTGGATTTGTTAAGGCTCCTGGGGTGTCCAAAGCTAAAAATATTATTTGGGCTTTTGTTGTTACCGTTGCCAGAAATAAATCAAAACCAAATCCCCAAACAGAATCTCATTAGGGTTTTTTTTTAAAGGTCAATTTAAAGAGTCCCTACAAGGGCAACCTGGCCTGGAGCTTGGCACAGGCAAGTCGGGAGAGGTGCCAAGTCCCCCTTTTCTCTGAAGGCGTGCTCCCTTGCCCTGGTGCCCACCGGAACCGAGAGCCATCCATCACTAGGACAGAGAAGCAGTGACAGCAGATAACAAAATGACTAAGTCAAAAAACCTTGGTGCCCCACAGGGTCTGAAGCTGCTGCTCCCCCGGGGCGTGTGTCAGCGCTGGCATTTGGGAGTGAGATGAGCACATGGAGAGGGAGATGGGGGTAGGGAGGGAAGAGGTGCCACGGTGCAGATGAGCTGCAGAAGCCATGGTGGGACATCACAAGTTCCCCCGAACAATCTGGTATATGCAGAGAAACTCATTATGATGGATTCCAAGTCCCGAATTTACATCTTTGAAACTATCATCGTAAGTGAAAAGGTTAGACTATTTTTTGTTTGTTTGTTCGTTTTCTTAAGTGGCAGCTCAGATTAGAGCTGACACCAGAAGGATAAGCACTGAATCCTGGGCTAAATATTTCATTTCCACAGATGCTGGCATCAAGTTGGTTACAAAGAAACTTTTTTTTTGCATTGTTTTTTTCTGGTTGGTTTGTTTTGTGTTGTTTACAGGCTTTCACTGATTTTTTTTTTTTTTTTTATACACAACCTACTGCTAAATTTTGCAGTGTACAAGGGAAAAGATAATTGAGTTAAAAAAATTGACTTGGAACTGGAACGAGGCAAGTTACAAGAAAAAAAAATAAAGGCTGAAGAAGTAAAACCACATTACCTCTGCCTTTCTTACAATTTTCATGTGCTCAGCTGATCTGTCTCACGCAAAGGTCAAGGAGGTTTTTGCCCTCATTCATGGCAAAAAAAGCGATTTCTCTTGAGTATTGCCAGAGATGGGGTTCAAATTTAGGCAGAAGGGACTGCAGCCAGGGTCATGGTAGGTCTTTCAGCTTGCTGCTCCCTGTGCCGTGGCAGGCATCACTGACGTCAAGGAGCCCACCTGGGACACACTCAGCTTTAACGGTCCCAAAGATGTGTTCCTCTGTGGCACCGTGCCTCGGACACGCAGGTAACATCCTGCTTCTGGTACGATCAGCAAAGAGCAGCTAAAGAAAGAAACGATGCTGAGGAGCCACAGCTTCCTTTTGTTATATTTCAGAGAATCGCTATAAAACTTCACCAGGGAAATTATGTTTATGCTTCAATGCAGTGAGCAAAAGCATCCCATTTCCCTCCTCTGCCATTCAGGCTAAATTCGGCTCTCCCTGACACTGGTGTCTTTGGAACACATCCACTGAACTTGTTCTGCATTTCCACAGCAGCATCTGGGAGCAGAACACGGATCCTTATTTATTCATTAAGGCTGTATGGGTTTGAGATTTGCTATTGCGGGAGGAACCTTCCTCAACGTTTTTTATGCTCCGTTGTGGAGGATTCAGCGCTGCATCCCGGGGAACAGAGCCAATTAGCAGAGACAGGGCTGCAGCCGTCTGCGCATCGCAATCCTCCCGTGCCGCTGCTGAGAGCGCCAGCTTCCAGGAGACCTGACCAGGGTCTTTCCTGGCTGAGGAGCCTTTGACGTCGGTGCTGATGCTGAGGCAAGGGAGACACGGATGGATTAAAATAGCACAGCTATTATCAGCTTCACTCAAAATTCTGGTTCAATTTAAATTCATTTGTCAGGAGAACAAGATAACTGACTTTTTCTTTGAGCGGCCGTTCTCCATCCTGGCTCCAGAAGCATCTCAGTGCCAGGAACAGCAGAGTCCAAGGCCGCATGACAGAGGCACCATTTGGCTCATGGTGATGGCCCCAAATTCATTCCAAACAAAACCAAGTGGTGGTGGCTCAAGTTGCATGCCCCATTGGACAGCAGGGAGATAGAGGCCAACCCTGTCCTACTGCCCCAATTACTTTTGAGGTAAGGAACCATCCCACACAAAGAGAAGTCCCATGGGCCTGCTGTGGTCAGAAGATACTCTCTTAGTCAGGAACTGGAGTCCCAGTTTCACCATTTTGGGGCAAATGGCTCCCTCTCTCTTCCACTCTGTTGCAATTGGAAAACAGCCATTAACAGCACTTTCCACTTTGCAAGAAGTGTCATCTCTGAATCCAATTCTCTCCACATTTGTGCAGGCTGAGATGTTTTCAGATTGGTCTTTAGGAGCTGGCACATTAGGTTTCCCTAACAAGCACCTTTGCATACTTGGTGCTGCAGAGCTTGGGGACATCCAGTGGAAAAACTCAGTTGTACATTGGTCTAGCCCTGGAAGGAAAATGGTGACAGTATTACAGGGCAGCTGAAGGATCTGGGGTCCACCAGCCAACCCTGAAGCTTGGGATCACACCTTCAGTGCAGGAGAAAGAGCAGGAGGTGGCTTGTGGATTTCTCAATGATGGTAACCTCCTTCCAGGACTTGGATCTCAAACTTTGGCTCTTGTTTCAAGCCAAATTCCCAGCTCTTTGGGAAGCTTATGTAGGAACAGAGGAAAACCTCTTTCTGGCCTCTCACAGCCTGCCTCCAAGCCTGAAGTGGGATAGGATCTGCTGAGTAGCAGCAGCAAGGAAGAAGCTAGGACCCAATTAATCATTGCACTGCCCCCTGGGTGCTCAGGTACCATAAGAGATGGAGAACACTTCCAGATCTGAAACAAACTACCAGTTCTAAGTGTGCATATGCCAGAGCCAGTTTCTCAGCTGGGTTTTGGCCATCCTCCCCACCAACAGGAAGAGATTCGATGCTGGTCCTGCCCTCCCTGCTGCTGTGGCATGGTCCGTTCCTTGGGTACCTCAGGCCCCAGGGTGCCAGCTGCTAAACAGCAGAAAACCACACAAAGTCTGGTGCCAGTGCCCACCATCTTGCATCCTGAACCTGAGAACTAGTTCCCCACCATCCCCAAGCCAGGAAAATAACAGGAACATGATGAGGTGACTCAGAGGCAACTTCTCCTCCTTTCAGTATGAGGCACATTAATGCCCCGTGCTCAGCAGTGGCTGTCTCCAGCTCACAGCACGTGGGCACTACAGGGATCTGCTGCTAGGCAGAAGCCCATCCAAGTAACAGGTAGAGACACTGCCGGACCTGGTTCTGAATGGAGTCTGTGTGTGGTGCACACACACCACAGCCCACCCAGGGGAGCTCCACGTACACAGCCATCCCCTGCCACAGCTGATACTCAGCTCAGGGTTTGGCATGGTGGGCTCCTACATCCCATGTGTGGGACAAGCACTGCCTGTGAGGAAACAGGGAGGAGCATGGGCAATAGAGGAGCATAAAACATCGTAGACAACAGCCTGTGGGTTCACGGTACCTCTGTTGTAACAGCTACAGGCTTCCGCAGTTGCCTCCCCCGTTCCCTTCTCAACTCTGCTCTCCCCCCAACCCCAACCTCCGTATCACAAGATATTTTCCTTTCTCCTTCCTCCCTTCCCGGTGGTAATTCTTGCTGAATTCATGAAAAAAAGATGAACGCGTTTCACACACAGCTGCCCATCTCCGGAGACCACTGGAGCGAGAGCAGGAGCTGCATCGCTGCGTAGGCTGCGGTGGAGCCCTGGGGACCCATCCTCCCCTTCCCCGGGGATGGGACCATGCTGCTGATGTGCTCAGCTGGGCATGAGAAGGGCTCGTTAGGGACGGAGGGCTCCCGCGGGCCCTGGCCATGGCACAGGCAGTGCAGCCCCAGTGCACCCCTCGCTCTCTGGGGAGGGATCCACCTCCTCTCAACCCTTTCAGAGCCATCCCAGGTCTCCAGCTGCAGAAGGACGCTTCCAGGGCATCTACGCCAGCCCCACAGCACGTGGGCAGCCTGTTCCAGGGAAAAGGGGTTTAAAATAGGGAGCCTGGGTTTTTATTTAATTTATTAAGTGCTGCAGCTATCTCCAGGTATGGAGCTACAAAACATATGAAATGCCTGCCCTCCTCTAGAGCCTGTCATGAAGTTTGCTGAGGATCACTATAACCCTCCTCTGAGGAGGGGCTCTCCAGGATCATTTGCCCTCCCAAGCGACTGGTGGAGCAGCCAGTGACTCACTGCACCTCCAGCTTTCTCTCTGATGGTCCTTGCTGCGCTCTGCAAACACCTTGCCCGTAACACGATGGTTATCAAGGCTCTTGCTCTGCTCCCTGCCATGCTGGAGTCACCTTGCTGGATTTCAGGTGTGCTCTGGGCTTCTGGTCTTCATCAAAAAGGAGGGGGTAACACATCACCATGTCAAGGGGCAGGCATAGGCACAAGTAGAAGGCTACCAAGGAGCATTCAGCTCCCTAAGAGATTAATTCAGCAAATGGCAGTGGTTTTGCCTGGCTTCCCATCACTGCTGACCACAGCTCGCCGTGGAGCAGAGCTGACAATGTAAATTTTGGGTGGGAATAGCTGCATTTGCCCATAATGGCACTTGACACTTTTCTTTTTGTGACACCAGTGCTCACAAATCCTGACCCCACCACAGAGCTGCTCCCTGCTGGGTGGTTAATTGTGGCCCAAGGTAGAGCTGGCATCAGGAGCAGAAGTGCACTGGTTGGACTTGTAGACCAGCCCCATCACTAACTGCAGTGCAACTGCATTCAAGAAGCTCCCCCAGACACCACCTTGTGGGTGAAGAAGTCTCCACTCTGTGCTTTCTTGCACGTTGGACACCCTAGATTGTTTCCTTTCACTGTTTGCTCAGGTAACCCAAGTTTCCCCCTTCCAGACACAAGAGGCATCATGCTGATTGTGGTTGGACTCGATGATCTCAAAAAGTCCCTTCCAACCACTAAGATTCTGTGATTTGGGGGAGTTATGTTAGTGTGCTAATTGCTGCCCGTATCTACCTCAAGAATACAAGCTGGGGGCTGCTAGTTGCTTGTGTGGCAGTATGTGAAAAGACCCATATGACAGCTCTTCAGCTGCCCTCTCCAGAAACCAGGGACCTCACCCTTGAAAAGCACCCATTGGTGAAGGAAAGACCCTGGCTGTCTTTCTGAGGAGCAGTGCTTTGCCCCAGCCCACACACTAGATGAAAAACATGCAAACTCTTGACCAACCCATCTCATTCAGTTAAATCCCACAGCTGTTGGACCAGAGCTTAAAAAGTAAGCAGGGGAGAGAAAAGCAGGATTATTGCGTCCCTTTGGAGAGATTTGTTCCCTATGCAGGGAAAGCCCTGTGTTTCCCTCCCTCCTCAGCTTTGGAGAAATTGCCTGCACAGCTTTGATTTGGTATTTCCCACCTCTCTCCCTCATTCCAGATTCTTGGGCTTGCCACACCTTGTGCGCTGAAAACAAAGCCTTAAAATAAATTAGAGGAGAAAGGGAAAAGAGAGCACACTGATCCCCCAATTAGCATGAAGCACTTAAGCAGTCGGATCTTTGCATTTTAATTGTAATCATTCCAAACACAAAAAGCTGAAGCGACAAACCCCACAGCTAATTCTGGCTGATTAACTCCCCTCCCCATCCCTACCCTTGTGTACGTTTCTGGTTTAATTCCTTGGCCTCTGGACACAGACCGCTGATAAAGGCAGTGCTTTATTTTTACGTTCCTCCACCCAAATCAGTTTGCTTCACTGAACCCTATTCCAGAGCCATGTCTGCACACCCAAGCTCTTTCCCCTGGTCTGGACCATGCCCTTGTGTTTTGTGGTGCCACACAAAACATCCTCAGCGCTGAAGGCTGGTAGCGTGGGATGAGGTGCAGGTGAAAGCAAGAACCAACACAGAGTTCAAACCATCCCAGAATAACTCAAATGGAAAGGAAGCTCTGAAGGTATCTGCTACCCCCCACCAAAGCAGGACCACCTTTGAAATTATCTTAGGTCCTCAGGTCTGTCCAGTCAAATAATAGGTATCTCCAAGTACCCACAGCCTACCTGGGCCTGTGTTTTGACAACTAACTTCTCCATGGAAATTTTTTCCTTTTATCTAATAGAATTTCCTCTGTTGCAATTCTGCCTCTCATCCTATTACTGTGAAAATTAATTAGGACCAAATTAAATCAGAAAGGAGTACGCAGACCCAAGAAGAACTCTCTGCTGTGGAAAGCAGGGCACACAACACAGCCTCAGCTTTGAGCACAGCGATTCAAACCAAGCTGTAGATTCAGACTTCCAGGGCATTTAGCTCCAGATCGAGATGGCTGTAGCTACATACATCAACATGTGGGAGTCTCAAGCAGCAGCCTCTCCACGGCCTTATCCTAAAGGGGCTCTATCAACACATAGATACAGTGTTGGATCTCCTGAGATAGTCAGTCCACTCTTTCCACCCCCTACACAGCGTAGTGCCACCAGTTACCCCTTTAACTACAGGGAGTCTCTATTTGAACCTGATGTGCTCTCCCTCCAGCAATAGACTCCTAGGGTAAAATCAGGATGGGGATCAAAAACGATGACATTTTCCACTGCTTGAATCACCCTCACCAAAACAGCACTGTGTGTGGAAGGACATGCAGCAGGGGATTGCACATGTACCAGAACAGTGCAGAAGACGACACGTGAAGAGGAACCCATGACTAGAACTGCACATGCTGGGTCAGATTCCTTGATTATTGTCCCTGCATTAAGTCCTAAAGATGCCAGGGGATGTCACACATCAGAGCAGAAGGTGTGGACCTTCAACTGTGAGACTGGCAATTCTTTCTTAAGTTCCTGACTGAGAAAGCTGGGACAGAAATCAAGATGAAGTACTAGGAAAACTGAGTCTAGGACAGAGCCCTGTAACAAGTTTATTAAAGACAATGGTAGAGAAGCAGATAAGAGGTGTTACTGTAATGTGACATTATTTAGGAGACTCCCTCTGAAGTAGAATCTGAAGGGCAAAATGACTGGGACCCCACGGCTTCATGATAAGATGTTTTTCTGGGATAATCATGGTCCTACACGGGAAGAGCTGGCTGTTGAAGGACCCAGAGGACCGAAGGTTTGCATGACCTCTCTGGTCCCTATTATTTCTGTTGCTGCAGCACAGGAGCCAGCATGAAATGTCAAGTTGGTCTTCTGAGCTTAGAAGCAATGAGGTGCTGCGACTGTTGCACACAGCTCGCAGAAGGCTTTTCTTTGCTTATTATTGCTTTGTAAATTAGTTCTTTTAATCAAAGTGTTCTTTACCGAAGAGCAATTCTTGGAAGCAAAAGTGTAAGTAGACGCAAGGGCTGAGCCCTCCCCTTGCACACATCCCTCTCAGGTCCCGCAGCTGCCTGCGGAGGGGCTGGTGCAGCACAGCTCACACTAGCAAGCAAGGGAGAAGCAGTATCCTGGTCATCACCGTTCCACAGGACAAAGGATGCACAGTGTCACCTTGGCTCTGCTGCTTCCAGTTCTGCAGGTGCTCAACCACACTCAGGATTAGGTCTTGCATAGTCAAACGTGCACTTCAAATATATCCCCTTTCTGTAGAAGGGATGGATCGGACTTTTTATGTTTAGTACATTGTATTCAAGAATATCACAGAATCACGGAATTGTCAGAGTTGGAAGGGACCTCTAGAGATCATCTAGTCCAACTCCCCTGCCAAAGCAGGGTTGCCC